>VMOF01000388.1:44155622-44651511 GCA_011764245.1 Trialeurodes vaporariorum | reverse complement strand
CTTGCTTGACAGTATCTATCTATCTCCAGGTCCCTATGTACATCAACGTTTCTAGTATATTTAGGGGCATCTGTTATGATTCTTAGGACTTTACTTAGGAACGTTTGAATTGGCGTCCGGTTGCTTTCAGGGGGCTGATAGTAGCCGTCTTTTGGGGACAAAAATCGGATGACTTTTTTTTTTTTTGCTCATCAATATAGTTCGTGTCAGTTTTTGAGCCTGACTTCAAATCCTTGGGGGGCATTGCCCCCAGCCCCCCCCCCCCCCACCCCTCAAATCGTCATTTGTGTTAGTTAAGTACGTTTTTATTAATGGGGTGCCTCACCATCATGGGCCATCAAAGTAAGAAAGAAATTAGTCGCATCATAAATTTATTTGAAGGTACCTTTGCATCTGAAGCCATTTGCACCTTGACAATTAGTACAAGTAAAGAAAGAAAGAAAGAAAGAAAGAAAGAAAGAAAGAAAGAAAGAAAGAAAGAAAGAAAGAAAGAAAGAAAGAAAGAAAGAAAGAAAGAAAGAAAGAAAGAAAGAAAGAAAGAAAGAAAGAAAGAAAGAAAGAAAGAAAGTTGTTAGTTAGTTAAATACGTTTTTATTGAAGGGGAGCCTCAGCATCTCAGGCCATTCACTCCCCTGTATAAATACATGGTAGATTTATAGAACAGTTACAATTGATCATTACACGGTTAGACCCGTCGATTGAATAAAGTTCAACATTTTCACTTGGTATTTTTCCTCAGAGACCCAAGAGGTCCAGGGGAGGTCAGAGGTTTGATTCAGATTTTGATTTTTCCTGTTTCCCTCAAAAAGAGGGCAGTCTATCAGGACGTGTTTCACAGTAATGGGGGTGTTGCACTTTCCGCATGTTGGTCGGTCAGTTCTTTGCATTAGGTATCCATGAGAGAAGGAAGTGTGGCCTATCCTCAGTCGAGTAAGGACCACTTGCTGTCTTCGAGTGAGGGGGTGGTGATTTGAGGAACCTTCTTTTTTTCCAGAATTGCTACTCATAAAAAAGGAGGCTCGGAGCTCATTGATCCAGGGTGACAGAATCTTATTTCGAAGGCTTTTTAGGCAGTCAGGAGCGGTAACTGTGTTTCTATTAAATGGCCCGATTGAAAGGGCTGACTTCCTTGCTGCTTCATCGGCTCGTTCATTTCCTTTGATACCGACATGACCCGGAGACCAACAGAATATCAAGGAATAGCCAATAGATGTTAGGTTGTGATGCATGTTCTGGATTTGAGTAATAAAAGGGTGAGGGTTGGGTAAAGTTTGGAGAGATTTTAGGACACTAAGAGAATCGGAGCAAATAAGGAATCGGGTGAACTTTGAATTTTTTATTTGTTGCATGGCTTTTAGGATGGCGAAAGCTTCGGCGGAGAAAATAGATGCTTCCGGTGACAGTTTAAAAGAGAAAATTTCGTCTTTGATGATAAAGGCACATCCAACATTTTTTTCCATTTTAGAACCATCACAGTAAATCTGTGTGAAGTTAGGGTACTGTTCAAGGATGGACAAAAACTTTGAGCGGAGTTCGGCGTCAAATTGCTGAGATTTTGGACGAAGCGAAGATTCGATGTGTAGTTTAATGTCAAAAGTGGTCCAAAACGGAAATTGAAGATTTTTTGATGCTACGATGTTTTCAAAGTCGTTAAAGGTCAAATCTGATGATAAGAGGGAGGTTTCTAGAAGGTTGTTAGAGAGGTATGAGTTCACAGGGTGTCCGGGAAGGCTTTTCACTTTAGCTAAATAATTAGCAAGGAGTAGTTGTCGTCTGAAATGAAGGGGTGGTTCAAAAGCTTCCATACAGAGGCTAGAAGCTGGGCTTGTTCGAAATGCTCCAGTGGCCAACCGGAGACCCGTGTGATGGATTGAGTCCAAGGTTTGCAGAGTGGATTTGCTTGCATATCCATAGATGATGCAGCCGTAGTCTAATTTTGAGCGAACAGTTGATCTGTAGAGCATTATTAATGTTGATCTATCCGCCCCCCAGGATGAGTAAGATAGGTGTTGCAATATTCGTAATCTTTTAACACATTCACTTTTTACATTTTGTACATGTTGTTTCCAGCTTAACTTTCTGTCAAAAATTAAGCCTAAAAATTTGGCAGTTTCAACAAAATTAATTTTCTTTTTATACAAATAAAGATTGATTTTCGGGACTCTCAGTTTCCTGGTGAAAATTAATCCTTTGGTCTTGTTCAAGGAAAATCTGAATCCAGTCAAATCAGACCATTTTTCCAAATTTTTAATGGTCTTGCGGAGTTTAATCTTTGCAGTTTCAATGTCTTTTGTGGTTGTGTAAATGCAAAAGTCATCTACAAAAAGGGAACCATTTACATTCTTTTCAAGGCACTTTGTGATATCGTTTATGGCAATTAGGAAAAGGATTACACTCAAGACGCTGCCTTGAGGAATCCCATTTTCTTGGGTAAATAAGTCGGAGAAGATTGAGTTTGCTTTTACGCGAAATTTTCGATCAGCCAAAAATTTCTGAATGAAAATTGGAAGATTGCCACGCAGATTCCAGTCAAAGAGGGTTCGTAGAACTTTTTCCCTCCAAGTAGAATCGTAGGCTTTTTCGATATCAAAAAAGATTGCGAAGGTCAATTTTTTACGTTCAAATCCTTGACGGATTTGTGATTGGAGTTTGAATAAATGATCCAGAGTAGATCTGTTCTTGCGGGCTCCACATTGGATCTCGGATAAAAGATTATTTTTATCCAAAAACCACTTTAGGCGGGCAGCGACTAACTGTTCGTAGACTTTGCACATCGCCGATGTCAAGGAAATCGGACGGAATTCGGAAGGGTCTAATCGGTTTGATCCATTTTTTAAGACTGGTATTATGGTTGCAACTCTCCATTCTTCAGGGAAAAATCCACTTGTCCAAAAGGAATTGAACAAATCGAGTAAATTATTTATCATACAATCTGGTAGATTTTTGAGCATTAGGTTGTGCATTCGATCTGGTCCAGGAGCTGATTTTTTTAATTTTTTTAAAGTTTCTAGAAGTTCTTTTTTTGTGAAATGCTCATTGTAAATCTCCGAATTATTGGAAGAAAAATCAATTTTCTTAGTTTCTTCTTTTATTTTGTGAGAGAGGAACTTAGGGGAGTAATTATTGTCACTTGCACAGTACTGAAAGTTCTGGGCTAGTAGATTTGAGATTTTTTTTGGATCGGAAATCACTTCTTTATTCTTAACAAGGTTAGGGATATCACTTAATGAGTTTTGTCCAGAAATTCTTCGGATATTTTTCCATATAACCGCTGGTGGAGTATTCGCGTTAAAGTTGCTGACAAATTGATTCCATGAGTTTGTTTTTGCATCCCTAATGTATCTTTTAGCAACAGCCCTTTGTTTTTTGAATTCTATTAGGTTTTGGATTGATGGGTTTTTTTTATATATTTTAAAGGCTTTTACTCTCGCTGAGATGGCGAGGCGGCAATTTTCATTCCACCACGGGACTGGTGGATGTTTATGCTGGCACCGAGTGGTCTGAGGAATGGATTTTGTTGCGGCTTCAATGATGGTTTTATGGATTATTTGGAAACTTTTTTGAGGATCTTGAGGAAGTTGCTCGTGATTTCGGCATAAATGTTTGAAAAGAGGCCAGTCAGCTTTATCTATTTGCCACTTTATTTCACCGGAAGTATGATTTTTGTCACTCGCCAGAGTGATTATAATAGGAAAATGATCGCTTGAGCATAGGTCCGGATGAACGAACCATTTCAATTGAGGGATTAATATCGGGCTACAAATCGTCAGATCTATAGTTGAGAAAGATTGAGTACTTTGAGAGAAATGTGTATAATCTTGACCATTCAGGAGCGACAGATTTTTATCAAACAGTAATTTTTCGATTAATTTGCCTTTCGTATTTGTTTTTTGTCCACCCCAAATAGGGTTGTGAGCGTTAAAGTCACCACAAATCAGGTACGGAGAAGGCAGCTGATTTATGACATGTTCAAATTGGTCAAAAGAGATCTTATCATTCGGTGGCATATAGATATTACAAAGGGTGATTTGGAGGTTATTTACAGTTATTTGGACAGCGACAGCTTGAAGGTCCGATTGAAGGTTTAGAAGGCGGGGTGAATGAGCACTCTTAACAAAAAGGGCCACGCCCCCACATGCCGCGAGACCATTGGGGTTGTCCTTCTTGAAAAGCGTGTAGTTTCTCACGGTAGGGCATTGAGATGGTTTGAGTTTGGTTTCTTGCAGCGCTATGGCCACTGGATTAAACTTGTAGGCACTCTACGTGGGCCTATGGGAGAGTCCGCTGATAAGTAGTTTTGGTGGAAACGTCCCCACAATACTAAATTTCAGCGGAGAGGTCGTTCGCGGCTCGCGGTCATAAGAAGATGAGAAACGCACCATGCAAAATACGGTGGTGCGCTCTCTCGGCAATTGCCGCGTACTTCTCTGACCGACGAGTGCAAGTCGGATGGATCTGGATCGTAGACGGCGCGCGGTCGCCACACCAGCCCCCCACGGAGAAAGGGTGCCGGGGGGCAAAAGTGCCGAGCGGGGCAAGTGAGTCTGCCGACTGCGCTCGTGGCACTTGTGCGTCGGCTGTGTCGGCGCAGCCAAACCGTGACACAGGCGTGCGACGCGTGAACTTATCACGCAGTGCTGTCGTGCTGACGGCGGAGTGCGTGAGTCAGTTGTGGCGTGCGAGCGCGCGTCGATAATCCAGATGGTGCAAGAGGTTCGAAGGTGCGAAACCGTTCTAAATCGAGGTCACCATTTATAGGCACTCTACGTGGGCCTATGGGAGAGTCCGCTGATAAGTAGTTTTGGTGGAAACGTCCCCACAATACTAAATTTCAGCGGAGAGGTCGTTCGCGGCTCGCGGTCATAAGAAGATGAGAAACGCACCATGCAAAATACGGTGGTGCGCTCTCTCGGCAATTGCCGCGTACTTCTCTGACCGACGAGTGCAAGTCGGATGGATCTGGATCGTAGACGGCGCGCGGTCGCCACAAACTGTTTGATTAGTAACTTGATTTCTTCAAAATGGGCATAATACCCATTAATATTCCATTGAAGAATGCTCATGGTGAATCTGTACAACTTGAGGGGTCAGAATCTGAAACTGTGTCATCATCGGAGGAACTTATGCTCTCCCTCAAGGCACGTGCTAAACGATCTAATCTAGCTTTCGTGTTTTTTGGGAGAGGGCATAGGCTAGCCTCTTTGATAAATTTGCCAAATATTTGAACATCATCAACTAAGGGCTCGATTAATTCAAGTGGCTTCTTCGAATTTTTGGTTTTTGAAAGGAGAGAAAGGATGTCAGTCGCACTTAAGTCTATTTTGAAATCAATCAGCGTGTTTTTCACTGCCTCTGAAAGTTTTTCTTCTTCTTCTTTGAGTTTCATTTTCTCCCTTTTTTCTTTCTTCGCCTCTTTGTTCCGGGGATGATCTACAGGAGGAGATAAAGATCCGCGTTTTCTTTTTTGCTCACTTTTCTCCTCATCTGTGGTGGGAGGTGGGTCTTTAGTTCCAGGAGTGGTTTTTATATTTTGCTGTACTTCAATTTCTCCATCAATAATAGGATTTACATTAATTATATCCGCCTTACCTACGAGGGAAGCCTCAAAAGCTCCGGAGGGGGCAGTGTGACCCGGCCCCTTCGAAGGTTCAGAGGGCCCACTCGGATTTTTTTGTAATATTTCCACGGGTTGATTGGTTAGGTTTTCCAACTGATCATTTTTTGGGGCGTTGATATTTATATTTTTCAGCCTATTTTGAAGTTGGCTGGGACAGTTACGAGATATGTGGTCTTCCGACTGACATTTGAAGCACTTATTATTCTGCACTTCAGAGGATATAAATATTCTATGCTCCTCACCATCATAAAAAATTAAGATGGAGGAGGGCAAAGGGGTGGCTTGTTTTTCAATCAGGACTTGTCGCCTAAAGGACTTGATGTGAGCCAAAGTTGGGTCCTTGAATCCAACAGAACTGAATGTAATTGGAGATGCAATTTTTACTAGGGATGAAAGTTCCCTCTCGATCATGGAGTTTGGAATGAAAGGCATAACGTTCGATAAAATCAACTTTTCGGTGCGTAAAATCATCCGTCGAACTGAAACAAAGTGCGTTTTTATTTTTATACCTCCAATCTCGTCTACAAATTTGTCAACGCACTCTATGTTAGTAAAGAAGAAGCAAACCCGGTTTTGGGATATGCGAGACGCAAATTGAATTTCATTTGCGGGGACGAGTTCACGAACAGCCAGCACATAATCTAAGATACTTAGACCGGCAACTGATTCAAAAATCACTCCCAGCTCCTTATAATTTTTGGGCTGGAGAGGAGCGTCTTGTGTTGCAAAAGTTCTACCCGCAATATCAGGGTTGAGAGCGGGTAGGGAGGGAGGGGACAAGGGTGACGGGCCTTTTAGTGGGGGTGGTGCGGATGCAGGTTGAGGGGGGGCTGAGTTAGGATGAGAGCCACTTGCGGCAACACTGTAAGAAACAGATGGGGGGAGGGCAGGAGGGGCTGTTGGGCAGGTCACAGCAATGACTGAGGAAGGGGGCTGAACGGGGGTGGAACGGGTAGATTCACTGGAAGACGGTTCATTTGGAGGAGTCAGTTCAGGAGTTTGTTTAATAGACTCCTTTACATCTTTGTTGGCGAGCATGTTGGTATGAGGAACGTTTGACATACCTCGGTTCCGCAGTTTGGGTTGATTTAGAACGAGTGGTTTTGTTTTTGAATGTCTCGTCATTATGGACTGCAGCTTACTAGGTGATGCAGCAATGAGGAGGGACAGTCAGGCTGGGCGAAGGATTTTACTGCCCAGATGTCATCAGCTCGTAAAAAATGCACCGGAGTGCGCACTTGACACAGCCGAGTTCTCGGTTCGAGTTCGCACCCTCGAACTCTCGACGCAGTTAAACTTCACACTAATATTTCAATATGTACACTTAGAACAAAGGAGCACTGAACTTTTTAACAGATATTTACATCGGTTTTTGCACTTTCACCAAAATTTTTAGCAATTTTAAGACTAGGTAAAAAACGGCACATTTTGGTACAAGTTTCTCAAAAAAGGGACAACTTTTACCCACAATTAACTAGGATTCTGACGGAGCAAAGAAAAACACGTGTTGCTCGTGTGCTAGTATTAACTCAACTCCCAAAGAAAGAAAGAAAGAAAGAAAGAAAGAAAGAAAGAAAGAAAGAAAGAAAGAAAGTACAGTGGTAGTATAGTATAGTGCGTTTATTTTCAGGTGCCTAAGTGCGGCCATTTACACCTGGTAAATGTGTGAAAGTGTATACGTATAATTGAAAAATGATGGGTGTGATTGAAAACCTAGTCATTATTCATACTTACGGGATACCTTGCCTCCTTCACCATTTTTGGAAACTGTAATCAACAGAGTGGGGCATTGTTAATTATTAGAATATTAACTTAGGATCAAGGTAAAATTTTTGTGTTACACACTCAGAGGGTGAGGAGGACCCCTGACCCTCTCCCCCTCCATCAAAATCAATCCTCATTGAGTCATTGCGTTTAGCTCTGACATAATAAAAGAATAGTAGATTAGACATCTTAAAAGGTAATTATAATTACTTATTTACTATGATGATTGGGGAGAGGGGCGTAAAGGAAGAACTCACTGTCAGTATAATTTGCGGAACTAGGATTTAGGTTACACAATAATTATACGTAAGTAAAAGTACATATTAAGCCAGAAAATGGAGCGCCGTCAACGGAACTTGGAATATTTGAAACAAGGCATCATAAAACTCACCAGAAATCACAGCAATGACTTATGGGAATATTTACCTCTCGTTGCATAGTAGGAAATAAAAAATTAAAACTATGGACGTTTTCAGCTATGCGGCTATCAAGGGTTAAATGCAAGTAAAGCTTAAAGATCAAAAATACATAGGTTATCAGGTATCTCGTAAATTAGATTGAAAAAAAAAAAGTTACTAAGCCAAAGAAAAACACCATGGATAAAATTTTATCGTTCCTTTTTGCATCTTGGTTTATTAAATTTTCTGCAATCCATTAAGTAAAACATAGCCGTGTATATTCAAAAATTATTATTACTTTTGTTTTGTGTGACACCCTGTATATTATCCCAACGATTGTGTTGCGAAAGCACTCACTTTTGCGATTTTGAATGTAATTTTGAAAGATAAAATTGAAAATTTCGACTTTGGTTTTGAAATTCCCTGTTCAAAATTCAAAGCTGCTTACATTCATCCGATCAGCAGGGGTCGAGGTAGGATCAAGGTTTTTTGGGAGCGGGGAGGGAAATACGACTAAATCACCCCTCGAGAAAGAAGGTTTAAAAAGGATTTTTCTCCTTTCCTTTGCTTTTCCTCTTTCTTGCTTTGTTACATTTTGCTGCCTTCTATAAATCTCAAATTCCCACCAGAGCGCGTCCATCCACTTTGCCATGCATAGACCCAAGAGAATGGATGGGTATATAGTGCCGTGAGTGGGGGGGGGGGGGAGAGGTAACCCATTTTTCGATTCCATTCAATCTACACAGGTAGTGCTAGTGCATACTAACTTATAAAATTGAATAAATTGAGTGCTTTTGAATTGCTCTCCGACTATTCGCTGCACACCTTTAAACACCTCCGGTAGATCCCATTTTGAAATTCGTCTTCGTAAATCTACGAATGTGTCGACATCCCTCTGCACATAACTGTACGTAAAAGATAGATCCACGTAAGTATAATTTTGTTCTAGTCCCTGTATTGAAAATAGAAGAGAAAGAAAGTTTGTTATAGTATGTACAAAAATATTTCAATTAAAAATGGGTGGGGATGAGAGTGAACTCTTTTTCTACCTGTACAATGTACTCCTACGCGGTCTGCAGGTCACACTAGCTCAGAAGGCTGGTGCCTCGTCGCGTAGTCACCTTTCCAGAATGTAAAATAGAATATGTATACTATTATTACTCAAGAGTTAAACTGTAAGACTTGAATTTTCTCTGCGACGCATCTTTGGTTAGACACTTGAGGACCCAGGAATTATCCTTCACTCTCTTACACTGGTCTGCAAAAAAAAATGACGAAAATTTCCAAGCTGATGTTTTGGGTGATTCTTATGTTATTTGGGTTGCTGAACCCGAAAATTACCTCCGTTTTTCTCTATCACCCTCCAGTTTTCCGAAAAATCCATTTTCCTCCGGAAAATTCACCGTTTACCGTCAAGTACAAAATGATCACAAAAATTGATTATTTTCTTGCATGTAGAAGCAGGAAATAGCATAAAATCTTCTCTAAAACGAATTAAGATGCTTAAAAGTGATGTTAGAGTTAGGTTGGGGTGGGTGAAAATGACAGGGGGGAGCGTGGGGGGGGGGGGGTAAAAAATGACCAATTTGCATGAAAAATCGGTGAAAATTCAGTGTTTTTTGTTGCATTTGTGGTTTTTTTTGGCCCCAGAACCTAATTTCTGGTCACCTCATACATTAATTGTGGCTCAAGAATTAGCATAAGACCCTGCGGAGTCCACCATTGTTTGTGGTGGGAGAAGGTGTACAGTTATTGCATGAAAAGTTTCCAAAAACGGACGGAATGAAACCCTTCATTTTCTGTACGTTTTCCAATTGTATTTTATGTATGTATCTCCGAAGCCCCCTCTCACCCATTTTGCTGCCTTCCCCCCCTTTTACTTCTATACGCCCCCACCAGCAAACCCCCCCCCCCTCCTACCAGTTTTCTGCCAAACGGAACGCGTCAAATCGCCGGCAAACGCGATTCGCGAACTTTGCTTTGTTTCTGATGAGAATCGTGTTTTTTGTTACTTTCGATGGATATAATATTGGGTTTTAACAATTTTGAGAAGAAAACTATAGCCACCACGTTAAAAAAGAAGAAAAATTTACCCAGAAATCAAGATTTCAGATGTACAGCAATATTCTATCATGCGAAACGGAACCCGATTCGCGAATTTCGGTTCGTTTTTGAAAATGGTGTTTCTTGCCGACTTTGAGGGATATAATATTGGGTTTTAACAAATCTAAGAAAAAAACCATGGCCACCACGTTGGATTACAAGAAAAATTGCTCTAGAAACCAAGATTTCAGACGTGTAGAGGTATTTTATCATACCAAACTGAACGCGCCAAAATGCCAGATAACGCGATTCGCGCAAATCGACGCTTCGCAGGGTGAAACATATAAATAAACATAGCATGTGTACAGTGCAAGGAGCAAAAACCGCATGAATTTATTTTTACAGCCTTTTTTATCATAATTTTAGGCTCATTTGAGCTAAAGAAATCTAAAATAAAATCCGTGCCTTTAGAGGAACACTCATCTGAAGTTAGATCGTTTTTAGGCTCAAAAATGAGTCGAGTTTCAAAATTTATTACTTTGTGGCCAGTTTTGGGGGCCGGATAGGTCTTGCAGACATTTTTTTTTTTGAATCAACACATTTAAAACACATATGTCCTCAAATGTTGGCGATGATTCGTGCATGGAACGAGAGTTTTGATTTTCTAATGTTAAAATGACAAAATTTTGACGTGACAAAAATAACGCTATTTCCCGAAAAATACCGAAAACTAAAAACTTCCTCAACTAAAAAACTAAGAGGATTTAGCACGAACGCTTCAATTTAGCCTCTTAAAATTGTGATGAGAAAACAAGTACCTACCAAATTTCAACCAAATCTAAGGAGGTGGGACAGGTGGGTGCCAGGTGCCATTGTTCATATTTTTGGTTGACTTGGAATGGAATGACCCCGTATTAAACGAATATGATGGCTATGGTGGAGGGGAGGGGGTTGCTGGTGGGGGTGTATAAAAGTTAAAGGGGGTGGGGAAGGCAGCAAAATGGGTGAGAGGGGGCTTCGGAGACACATACATAAAATACAATTGGAAAACGTACAGAAAATGAAGGGTTTCATTCCGTCCGTTTTTGGAAACTTTTCATGCAATAACTGTACACCCCCCTCCCACCACAAACAGTGGTGGACTCCGCAGGGTCTTATGCTAATTCTTGAGCCACAATTAATGTATGAGGTGACCAGAAATTAGGTTCTGGGGCCGAAAAAAACCACAAATGCAACAAAAAACACTGAATTTTCACCGATTTTTCATGCAAATTGGTCATTTTTTACCCCCCACGCTCCCCCCTGTCATTTTCACCCACCCCAACCTAACTCTAACATCACTTTTAAGCATCTTAATTCGTTTTAGAGAAGATTTTATGCTATTTCCTGCTTCTACATGCAAGAAAATAATCAATTTTTGTGATCATTTTGTACTTGACGGTAAACGGTGAATTTTCCGGAGAAAAATGGATTTCCCGGAAAACTGGAGGGTGATAGAGAAAAACGGAGGTCATTTTCGGGTTCAGCGACCCAAAAAACATAAAAATCACCCAACACATCAGCTTGGAAATTTTCGTCATTTTTTTTTTGCAGACCAGTGTTATCAGTCTTATCCCATTAGAACGGGGGTGTTAACCCTTCACTGCATGAAGTTCCACCGGTGGAACAAATTCTTCAAATGCTCATATAAAATACAGGTTTTGAGATATGCCTTTGGCGCATGGTGGGTCAACGCGGGAGAAGGTATGTTTTGAGCTCACAAAAAAAAAAAAAAAAAAAAAAAAATTGGCTGAAAGAAAACATCATGCAGTGAAGGGTTCGTGATCGAAATCATGTCAGGGGGGAAATTTGCCCCCGTATCCAAACTGACCACATTTTGATTATTTTTATAAAGTTTCCGGCATTGGCTTTTTGAAAAATCCAATTAAAGTAAAAAAAAAAAATTGAAAATTTAAAAAAAAAAAAATAAAAAAATTCCCGCCATTTCTTATGGTGTTATATCACTTGTAAAAAACGAGTAAAAAATAGAAAAAAGAGAATTTTTACCGAAAAACCGTCAAATTATTTTTTTCACTATTTTTCCCATGTATTTGACCACCTAATACATTGAAAAATCCACATTTGCTTGAAAAAAAAAAAAAAAATCATGCAGTGAAGGGTTAAGACGTATTTTATTTCGCCAACAATTCGTTTTCGTCATCAACATTCGGTTTTTATTTTACTATCGGCGATGAAAGTGGGCGTGGGTTGAAATGGTCGTAAAAAGGTAGATTTCAGGTTGGTAGCACTGAATATTACATACGCCCTTTTTTTCTTCGTTGATAACTATCGCCAAAAATCGCTCACGTGCTCCCAAACTTGTTGATGGCGAGGTGATTCTAACGTCTTGCGAGCACTTTGTGTTTCATCTAGTGACTTTCGTGGCTTTTTTGGCGTGTTCATTGGTAAAAGGTGGGTTTTAGGCATGTGTGTGTCGATTGCGCTGCAGTTTTGTATTGATTCAGTCCACATTAATTCACAAGTTAAGATATTTCGGACGTTTCACTATATGTTTTTTTTTTTTTTTTTCGTAGCCAATTTTAAAACCAACTAGTTCAGAGGAACCACTGCAGAAAACTAAAGGACGGAGTTAACGCTTTTACGATTTTTGTAATTGAAGAAAACAAATTGTTATGGCGATTGTCGGCGAAATAAAATACGTCTTTAGAAAAGGCCAGATTAGGGGCAGTCGCGTGATTTTCGCCCCCTCCTCTTCTATCCTTTTCAGACATATGCGTTCTACTGGGAAAAGAGAGAGAAGGACACTTTCTTGGATCCGCTATAGCGTGGTTAGAAAAATTGACCGTGCGGCTTGAACTCATAGCTGCATGAGTTTCCGCTTCCATAAGTTTTGTTGCTATCCAGTGACGTGCGGTGGATATAAAATTAAGGCAGGCAATACGTATTGCAAAGATGTGTATCTAGATACTCATCATCGTAGTAAAACCTTTACGTTCTACTTCCGAGAAGCGCAGAATTTAGTCGAATAATAGAGAAATTATTCAAAATTAGAAGGTGTGTTGGGTATTTTTGAATAGATCAGAAAATCCGATTTATTCTGATTGATTTATTTTCATTGTCCGGGAATCTTTTGGCCCTCTCGTAGGTATTTTGCACCATTAAATCCCTGCCAAGATATTTATATAAATAAAACGAGGAATTACGTTTTAATTTCACTATGCCTTCGCTATTGCTTCTACGGAGTCCACCATTGTTTGTGGTGGGAGAAGGTGTACAGTTATTGCATGAAAAGTTTCCAAAAACGGACGGAATGAAACCCTTCATTTTCTGTACGTTTTCCAATTGTATTTTATGTATGTATCTCCGAAGCCCCCTCTCACCCATTTTGCTGCCTTCCCCCCCTTTTACTTCTATACGCCCCCACCAGCAAACCCCCCCCCCCTCCTACCAGTTTTCTGCCAAACGGAACGCGTCAAATCGCCGGCAAACGCGATTCGCGAACTTTGCTTTGTTTCTGATGAGAATCGTGTTTTTTGTTACTTTCGATGGATATAATATTGGGTTTTAACAATTTTGAGAAGAAAACTATAGCCACCACGTTAAAAAAGAAGAAAAATTTACCCAGAAATCAAGATTTCAGATGTACAGCAATATTCTATCATGCGAAACGGAACCCGATTCGCGAATTTCGGTTCGTTTTTGAAAATGGTGTTTCTTGCCGACTTTGAGGGATATAATATTGGGTTTTAACAAATCTAAGAAAAAAACCATGGCCACCACGTTGGATTACAAGAAAAATTGCTCTAGAAACCAAGATTTCAGACGTGTAGAGGTATTTTATCATACCAAACTGAACGCGCCAAAATGCCAGATAACGCGATTCGCGCAAATCGACGCTTCGCAGGGTGAAACATATAAATAAACATAGCATGTGTACAGTGCAAGGAGCAAAAACCGCATGAATTTATTTTTACAGCCTTTTTTATCATAATTTTAGGCTCATTTGAGCTAAAGAAATCTAAAATAAAATCCGTGCCTTTAGAGGAACACTCATCTGAAGTTAGATCGTTTTTAGGCTCAAAAATGAGTCGAGTTTCAAAATTTATTACTTTGTGGCCAGTTTTGGGGGCCGGATAGGTCTTGCAGACATTTTTTTTTCTGAATCAACACATTTAAAACACATATGTCCTCAAATGTTGGCGATGATTCGTGCATGGAACGAGAGTTTTGATTTTCTAATGTTAAAATGACAAAATTTTGACGTGACAAAAATAACGCTATTTCCCGAAAAATACCGAAAACTAAAAACTTCCTCAACTAAAAAACTAAGAGGATTTAGCACGAACGCTTCAATTTAGCCTCTTAAAATTGTGATGAGAAAACAAGTACCTACCAAATTTCAACCAAATCTAAGGAGGTGGGACAGGTGGGTGCCAGGTGCCATTGTTCATATTTTTGGTTGACTTGGAATGGAATGACCCCGTATTAAACGAATATGATGGCTATGGTGGAGGGGAGGGGGTTGCTGGTGGGGGTGTATAAAAGTTAAAGGGGGTGGGGAAGGCAGCAAAATGGGTGAGAGGGGGCTTCGGAGACACATACATAAAATACAATTGGAAAACGTACAGAAAATGAAGGGTTTCATTCCGTCCGTTTTTGGAAACTTTTCATGCAATAACTGTACACCCCCCTCCCACCACAAACAGTGGTGGACTCCGCAGGGTCTTATGCTAATTCTTGAGCCACAATTAATGTATGAGGTGACCAGAAATTAGGTTCTGGGGCCGAAAAAAACCACAAATGCAACAAAAAACACTGAATTTTCACCGATTTTTCATGCAAATTGGTCATTTTTTACCCCCCACGCTCCCCCCTGTCATTTTCACCCACCCCAACCTAACTCTAACATCACTTTTAAGCATCTTAATTCGTTTTAGAGAAGATTTTATGCTATTTCCTGCTTCTACATGCAAGAAAATAATCAATTTTTGTGATCATTTTGTACTTGACGGTAAACGGTGAATTTTCCGGAGAAAAATGGATTTCCCGGAAAACTGGAGGGTGATAGAGAAAAACGGAGGTCATTTTCGGGTTCAGCGACCCAAAAAACATAAAAATCACCCAACACATCAGCTTGGAAATTTTCGTCATTTTTTTTTTGCAGACCAGTGTTATCAGTCTTATCCCATTAGAACGGGGGTGTTAACCCTTCACTGCATGAAGTTCCACCGGTGGAACAAATTCTTCAAATGCTCATATAAAATACAGGTTTTGAGATATGCCTTTGGCGCATGGTGGGTCAACGCGGGAGAAGGTATGTTTTGAGCTCACAAAAAAAAAAAAAAAAAAAAAAAAAAATTTGGCTGAAAGAAAACATCATGCAGTGAAGGGTTCGTGATCGAAATCATGTCAGGGGGGAAATTTGCCCCCGTATCCAAACTGACCACATTTTGATTATTTTTATAAAGTTTCCGGCATTGGCTTTTTGAAAAATCCAATTAAAGTAAAAAAAAAAAAATTGAAAATTTAAAAAAAAAAAAATAAAAAAATTCCCGCCATTTCTTATGGTGTTATATCACTTGTAAAAAACGAGTAAAAAATAGAAAAAAGAGAATTTTTACCGAAAAACCGTCAAATTATTTTTTTCACTATTTTTCCCATGTATTTGACCACCTAATACATTGAAAAATCCACATTTGCTTGAAAAAAAAAAAAAAAAATCATGCAGTGAAGGGTTAAGACGTATTTTATTTCGCCAACAATTCGTTTTCGTCATCAACATTCGGTTTTTATTTTACTATCGGCGATGAAAGTGGGCGTGGGTTGAAATGGTCGTAAAAAGGTAGATTTCAGGTTGGTAGCACTGAATATTACATACGCCCTTTTTTTCTTCGTTGATAACTATCGCCAAAAATCGCTCACGTGCTCCCAAACTTGTTGATGGCGAGGTGATTCTAACGTCTTGCGAGCACTTTGTGTTTCATCTAGTGACTTTCGTGGCTTTTTTGGCGTGTTCATTGGTAAAAGGTGGGTTTTAGGCATGTGTGTGTCGATTGCGCTGCAGTTTTGTATTGATTCAGTCCACATTAATTCACAAGTTAAGATATTTCGGACGTTTCACTATATGTTTTTTTTTTTTTTTTTCGTAGCCAATTTTAAAACCAACTAGTTCAGAGGAACCACTGCAGAAAACTAAAGGACGGAGTTAACGCTTTTACGATTTTTGTAATTGAAGAAAACAAATTGTTATGGCGATTGTCGGCGAAATAAAATACGTCTTTAGAAAAGGCCAGATTAGGGGCAGTCGCGTGATTTTCGCCCCCTCCTCTTCTATCCTTTTCAGACATATGCGTTCTACTGGGAAAAGAGAGAGAAGGACACTTTCTTGGATCCGCTATAGCGTGGTTAGAAAAATTGACCGTGCGGCTTGAACTCATAGCTGCATGAGTTTCCGCTTCCATAAGTTTTGTTGCTATCCAGTGACGTGCGGTGGATATAAAATTAAGGCAGGCAATACGTATTGCAAAGATGTGTATCTAGATACTCATCATCGTAGTAAAACCTTTACGTTCTACTTCCGAGAAGCGCAGAATTTAGTCGAATAATAGAGAAATTATTCAAAATTAGAAGGTGTGTTGGGTATTTTTGAATAGATCAGAAAATCCGATTTATTCTGATTGATTTATTTTCATTGTCCGGGAATCTTTTGGCCCTCTCGTAGGTATTTTGCACCATTAAATCCCTGCCAAGATATTTATATAAAATAAAACGAGGAATTACGTTTTAATTTCACTATGCCTTCGCTATTGCTTCTATTTCTGATAATTCTGATAATATTCTATAAGTCTAAAAAATATCGTAAAAATTAAAATTCAATGTGATGCAGGTTGTCACGACACTTACCGTTACTACATTTGGACTGGCGACGAACAAATTATGACCTCTTTTTACCAAAGCTTCGATCAATGCCATCACAGGACGCTGATGACTCAAGGAAGGGGTCGGATGTATAATCAATATGTTGTAAGCAAAAGCACTGACACTCAAACCAAGGATAAAAACAACAATAATTGACTTGAAAAGCATTTTCTGTAGCAGTTAGTTCTCTTTTAATGAATTAATGGACTGATTAAACAAAAACAAACAAAAAAACTTTTAATTATTTTTATCACAATTATTGCCAAAATATTACTTCCGCGCGCGGGCAAACACTGCAGGATGCTTATGGTATAAACTTTAATTAGCGATTTATAACTGCTGCGAGTTTGGGAAATGTAAATGCAGAACTTCAAGCTTTGAGAGCCACATGTTGAGTGATACAACTGCTTTGATTAAGCTCCATGTGATGCGCGGTAATATCTCATTTGACAAGTGATACTCTCTGGAGGAGAGACGTGTTACGATAATAATGATGATCTAAGTTAATTTGAATCTTCTTTTTATCTCTTCTAACTTGTTCACTTTTATGAGATTGGTTCTAAGCTATCATTCACGATGGATTATCTACCCACAGAAAATCGCATTATGATAAGGAATTTCATAAATATTAGCTTAAAAAATTATTTTTAGCTGCTGTCGTGTGGCGTAAGCACCCTACTCTTTTCATCGGAGAGCAATATAACACTTTACGGTGAAAACCATCGATTTGTTCCACTGGATGCGGAGGGTGGGGGGGGGGTGATAGATCGGAGGGGGCATAGATCTTCGTACAGGTAAAAGTCTCGTGAAGCTCGAAGGAAGAAAAATTGTTAGTGAATAACGACAATTTATGTAGGTACTCGCCGAGTACTGATTGGAATTTGGATGTTAATGGTAGCTTAGTTAACTGAGCTGCCGCTTGGTGTCAGTGGCGGCTCGTGAAATCTGGCTATCACGATTTTCCAACTTTTAAATCTGTGAACAACCATTTGTTGTTTGTTGAAACGGTGCTTCACTACTGAATCGATTAGTTTATCTAGAGTAAATGGAGGAAAAGAATTGTTGCCAAATTTCACGAGTCACCACTGCTCAGTGAATACTTATTTATAATGCCATTTTTTAATTCACCGAAGATTCCACTGCGATTGACCAAAAGATTATATAGTTTTTATTTTATTATTATTATTATGTTTTTTGTTTTTTTTGCCAATCACGCTTATGCGGTTTGGTATCAAAGAACAAAGATTTCCGCAAGGAAACTAAACAATAGTCCTACCTGGTGGATAGTGAATGAAAAAAATTTGATTTTTTGTGAAAATAATTATCATTATTTCTACTGTTTTTCTTTTTATTTTAATTAAGATGAAACATATACCTATCAAGGATCACTAGATCGGTCAAACAATTTCATTAGGGGATATTTTGTGGCTTCGAAACCACCTGCGACTTGGGGGTGGTTGTTGAAACCAAAAGATTCAGACTTTCGATACGCCACCACATAATCCCTGAGCAAAAGTCTGCCTCTACCTCTGAGTTACGCCATTAGTTTCCGATCAATGGGTCTGTTGCAAACTTTTGCTACAACAATTTAGAGTGTTTAATCTAATGTAGAATCGCCTAAAAAGTCCATAGGTGGCATCAGAAAGTCATAAAATGCAGTAATAAACTCACAAGAGGCGTTTAATTAAATCCAAGATGGCGGAGAAATATTGAGCAATTTGTATGCATGCACCACGAACATCCAAGGATAGCCAACCTCACAATATCGATCACAACCAATCACAACGTAAACAAACACATAACCTCTACCTCCAATGAGGTTGTCAAAGTTGGCCATCCTTGGATGTTCGTGGTGCATGCATACAAATTGCTTGATATCTCTCCGCCATCTTGGATTTAATCAAACGCCTCTTGTGCGTTTATTATTGCACTTTATGACTTGCTGATGCCACCAATGGACTTCTCAGGTCATTTTACATTATATTATACACTTTTAATTGTTTGTAGCAAAAGTTTGCAACAGACCCATTATTATCATTAATCGATTAATCAATCTACATCGAGTAACCTTTCACAAGTTATTTGTAAAGGTTTTTTTCTTTCTTGCAGGTGTGCATCAACGCGTTACTCAAAAGACGTGCAGTCAAAGGAAATCAATGCTGATTTAGTAATGAATTAAGCTAAAGTAAAGACATTTCCACTCCGTTAACGCAAAAAATGCAGGAATTGCTCTCTCGCGGTACTCAGAGCGCGATTTAGTCAGTTGTCTTGTTAGGCATAGAAGCGCAAAGAGAAATTTTCAACCCCTCTCTTTTCTCCATTGAAACATGTACGTCAGACAAGGCTATAGATAAGAGGATAACAGATCTCTTTTCATCCTTTTCCAACTTGAACATTCATTAAGAAACTAAGAGAGACAGCAGTTATCCTGATCCTGATTGCACTATCATGTTAGGTGAGCGTGAGACCGACACTTGTAATCGATCACCACTCATCAGGTGAAACATCCACCTCATCAGTAAACACCGCAAATCATGTATACATACAGTTCATGGATTGACATGGAATTGTCTGTCTTCCGCAACAACCCCCCCCCCCCCCCTTACAGCACGGATTTCGCACCCTGGCGTGTCTTCTGATGACCGTTTTCTGAGTTGAAGAAGAGCTAAAGAGGCAAGCGGTTCTATTTGATTGACAAAATCAAAAGAACCGTTAGAATCTTTTCAAACACTCTGAGGAAAGAAGATTTTGAAGAAAGATAGTTGTTTTTTGTTCGTTTTTGTTTTTGTGTAGACATGGGGAGAACGGCGGCGGGCGCTGTTGCTCAGAACGTGGAAAAAAAGATACTTACTTTAAAAAAGGAAACACATGTTGCGTCGCGTCGTCTGATGAAGAAAATTAACTTTTGTCAATCTTGGTATGATTTTATAAAATTTGTTTAGTAAAACCACTTGATTCTTTCAATCTGTTTTTTCCTTGAAAAAGAAAAAGAAAGAAAGAAAGAAGAAGAAGAAGAAAAAATCTTGCTGGGGTCAGTTTGACTTACTTCATTTTTCAAAACTCTGTATCTCAGTCAATTTTTAACTTACAGAGCTCAAATTGGCCTTGTTTCATAGGTAATTACTGGTGTGTAGACCTACGCAAACCGCATATCAATAAATACTTCCGCCCCCCCCCCCAATTCGTGCAGCTCTTTTGAGACACCTACCCTATGTAGATAAGTTTTGTGACCACGTCACAGAAACTTTGTTTATCTGATGTTTTCACAAAAGTGTATACCTTGGTGCGTAGCTGCCATGTTATAGCTCTATCACTCTCACGTGACCCCTCAATATAGCTATCTCTTTTAAAGTTTCCAAATCAAAAATGGGACATTTGTGGCAGGACTTTTTTTTATCGGAATTGAATTCTGCAGATGACGCTAAGGTGAAATTAAATCGTTGGGTAAGTTGAAAAGAGCCTGCTGTTAACAGTCTCAGAACAGAAAATATACAGAGAGCAGCATTAACAAGGGGTCACGTGAAAAGGAGTAAGACGAAAGATGGAGTGCGTGCACCAAATAAACTTGAAATTCGTTCTCTGTCATTGACAGTGAACACAGAGAAGCACGACGCGCATCAGGTTAGATTTTGGACGGGTACGTAACTATTCCGGCTCTGATGTATTGGATTAGCATATGCTCTCATTTGAAGGGGCTTTTAACGGTTCAACGCAACGACTCAACTCGTATGTACTCTCGCGCCGAGACGTATACCCGCGTATTGTTCGCAAAGATTTATTTGATTTTCGTTTTATCATCATGAAACTGTTCTTAATATCTCTTCTTCATAAAGATATAATACTCTTTACGATAGAATTTCAGACAGACGTGTAACTAGGAATCAGATCAGACTGCATTTAGACACTTGACTTGAGATCTACTTAACTTTCCTCGAACTTGCAAAGTGCTCCAAATTCAATTGCCAATTTAGAAACATATCATTGAACCGAGACGCCTAGAGATTTTTCGAGGATATTTCAAGGGAAGTTCAAGGAGGATTTAAAAACTACTTAGAAATTCCGTTACACTCTGGGAATGGATAACTGTGCGCTAAAGGCAAATCTTAAGAGGAGAATAAAATTTCAAGGTAGCTCGTTAGCTGCGACATCGGACAAAACCTTGAGAGTCATGTACATCTCACGTAAAGTGTTTATAGTTACTCATCTACTTTATTTTTATTTTTCTCATTTTTTAAGACTTTCCTCATAAGTTAAGAGATTCAAACAACTTGCCATATTGATTTGTGTCATTTTTTATCGTAAAGGTTTCCTTCTCTGGAAATATTTACCATATTATAGTCACTATTCATGCCTAGAATTATAGGGTGTAGGTCAATGGTCAAGTATGTTTTTCTCTTCTTCTTCTTCTTCTTCTTCTTCTTCTTCTTCTTCTTCTTCTTCTTCTTCTTCTTCTTCTTCTTCTTCTTCTTATTCTTCTTATCGGTTTCTCTCTGACAGTAACCTCCCGCAGGTTGTTTATTTCGGAATCAAATCAAATCAAATCACTTTTTTTTTACTCAAATTAATTTGGGCAAACCTACAGTCTGAGCTTTCTGCCCTGAGCACAATAAAACCGTACACCTGAAACTAAAACTATGATGTCATTATAAAAGCAAATAGTATATACATTCTTTTTTCCATTCTTCTTCTTCTTCTTCTTTAGTGAATTTTGAATTTTAAGTAAAAAAAATAAAAATAAAAATAAATAAACGAAAGAAAGAAGTAGAAATAAAATTAAAGTAATAAAGTACTCTTATAAATGAAGACAAAATAACCCCCGATTCATCCCCGAGGCATGGAAAAAATATAGAATGACCGGATGATGATGATGGTGTCCGGTCATTAAAAAACTTCCGGGGGAAAAAATATACATATATGAAAATTTTAACGCATCAGCCTCTGGCCCCTCTATAATAAAAACATATTTTAACTACTACTATACCATTTACTACTGCTGCAACAATCACTACTACTGATCTACCTCTGTGAAAATAGATAAGCACTTGATTATGCGCGAATGGGCGGCAAGGGGGTCAAAACAGCGGGACTCCTGTAGGAGGGCTAAAAAATCGAAAATAGGCTACTTTTTTACTTTCTCATTATCTTTTTGGCCATCATTCTTACCAAACTATGTCACGACGGCTTTTAGAGTGCGCGAGTCGCTCTACGTATAATAATTGTTTGATGGTCAAGTTTCATCTATTCGGTTTAGTATGTAGCTTTAGCCCTTTTGGCCCCTCATTCTAAGAAAATTGAGAGGAGGTGTTGAGGGGGCCCCCACCCCCCTGCTCTAGCCCTTATGAAGCACAGCTTATGTATGTAAGCATATGAAAGTAAACATAGAAAACGTCCACGTTTATACTTATTTTATTCATGTTGCCGAATAATTTTGAATCAGCACAAAGAGGGATATGTTTGCATTTATTGGTGGTGGAGAATCAAAATTCTATCCAAAGTAATTCTCACCGGGCTGCATTAGTCTATTCCTGAAACCAATGCGGACAACGGCAAGGAATGGTGAAAAATCATGAGAAAATAAAACTCAAAATAATATGAGTAAATGAATGAGGAAATGAAGACAGCACAAAAGAAACACAAATAAAAGGGAAAATAAACAAGAGCCGATGCCCAAGAATACTAGGGATAGTTCTGATTCAACCACACCGATAACATCGATTTCTAAAGGCCACAGTCGAAACTGTATGCCAAAAAGTTTCGAGAGTGCCGGAATGAAGTTGAAAAATGTTGCGCGTGCAAAAAGTTTGTTCCTGATTTTTTATTTTTCTATTTGAATAGGAAAATGATCAGCCTTCGGTAATTTCGCGGGATATAACAAAAGTTGTGTCGATGAGATTTTTCTAAAAAAACGAAACTTTCTGGAGTCAGTGTACACGAGCACTATCTACCGGGTAAGCTTTTAAGTTCAATGAATCAGTGGATTTGTCACTGATCGGTCCAGTCAATCAAACCGATTTAGATGAGAAAACTTATCTGAACAATGATATTCAGTGTCCGCTGCTTTCTGACAAAGAGACAAGGCGGCGCGCGGCGCGGCGGCCGCGGCAGAGTCAAACTGCTACGATAATAAACCCAAATGTGTAATGCATTCCGAATACATTGCCTTTGTAGCCGGTTTCAGTGCGAAGTCAATGGTTAGCCAACAATGCACTCATCAGTCGCAATCAGCTGTAACAAAAATCATGTATTGTTCCAAACTCTCTCTCTCTCTCTCTCTCTCTCTCTCTCTCTCTCTCTCTCTCTCTCTCTCTCTCTCTCTCTCTCTCTCTCTCTCTCACACACACTCATCCGTGACATTCATGCATGGCTATCTCTTTCTAGAGTCGAAATCTGTATTGACCAGTGCCTTGTTTCATGGCATTTTCTGATCAAAATCGCATTAAAATGACTCCAAAAATACTCCAGCGCTATTCGCGTGGCGTCAGATTCGCCCATCCCAAAATAGAGTATTTGAGAACACTCGGTATTTATTTCAAGTGAAATTACTTGCTATCCTAAAAATCAGAGCGTCATACATAACAAAAAGTTTCACATGAAACAGTGGCGTAGAGTGGAATGTGGCACCGTTGCATTTTTCGTTCAAACTTATGTGAAGACAGATTCGAAGGTGTTCATCGAACATACAACGGATCGATCTTTTGCACGGGTTTAAACGGAGAAAGTGCGAAATTGCTCAATTGCACGCCGCCTCTCTGATGACCTAACAAAACCACAATCACAGTTAACTTGAATTACAATTATATGAGCCATCAAGCTTGATAGACTTACTAAGCCGTACTTTGCATTAATATGATGATGATGCCGGTTTTTACTGCACTGTTATACTGATAACAAGTCATCGATTAATCGATATTTTTTTAATTTCCTACAACAAAGTGAGATTTTTTCGACAGCTCTTAATTTTAAAACTTTTTAAAACTCTTAATTTATTTAAAATATTCACTTCATCGCTAAAAAAGAAAGAAGAAGAAAAAAAAAATAACTGAGGGCGTATTCTACTCCCCCTCCTCCCTGTATCAATTCAAATGTAACCAGCGTCTTGCGCATGTAACAAAGAGGCGCGCAAGTTGGTCATACTCTCACTTACAGTTAGATGAAATTTCAATTTTGAGACTGCATGAGGATTGAAAAATAAGGGCCCATAATACAAAAAGTTCGCTCCGAAATGGAAATCTGAATATTTTTAATTTTCTAATGATTTCTTGGAAAAATGTTCCTCTGAATGGCTTCACCTAATTCCAGGTATCACATCAATTGTTGTTAGCTAAGGCACGTTTAAAGAGGGGAACAATTAGAGATGGAAGAAATGAGATCGATTTTGTAAGAGTAATTGAATTGATTGAGTGCTAGCACTGCTAGCTCTATTGACTGACGTTAACTGGAAACCGAGTTTACTGAAATCTCCCCTCCCCTCCCCTCCCGTAGCAAAACCGCGAACCCCTCTTATACGTCTTTCTGAACGTACAATTGAATCCAACTTACGTCGTGAACTCGTGAGTCAATTATCAGCGAAATGCTTGCGAAAATAAATCCACTGTACAGAGTGCCCCACAGTAATTAAAGCCAGAAAAAACTCGGGCGAAACACGCGGAAAGAAAGTATTGCAAAAATTACAAAAGCACGAGCCAGATAATGTGCTTTTGAGTTTTATTATACCTTAGGTAAAATAAATAAAAATTGAGGAAAATATAATATTTACAATAAACTGTCCCAAATCATGTGTAGCAAAAAATCGTCCTTATTACAAAGCGTACCTACATAACACATTTTATGTACGTATGAACACATTAAAAAAAAAAAAAAAAAAAAAAAAAAAATAATTACGAGTAGGTATGTAAGTATGTGAATTCATAGAAAATGTAAGCAGGCGGACAGTTGAAGTTTCAAAGATATTCATTTTTCACCACCAAATATACGAATAATTTTCGACCACGTCCTGTAAGCTAGACTTAATTTTAGATAGTTTGCTTGTTCAGAAATCGGCACTGCATCAGTGAAAAGCGCCAGCGCATGGCGCGGCGCCTACCTCTTATTATTACCTAGTCGACTCCATTGTAAGTTCAAAGCAGAAGCGGTGCAAGCGGTTTAAAGGGGGAGATGAATTCGCAGGATAGGTCGGGGAAGTGGCGTCGATTCGAGCACCTGCCTACATCAACGTTTCATCTCCCTCCCCATCCTCACCTCGTCCATTCCATTATTTCCTCTTTTCCTCCACAGATGGCGCTGCTTCCGCAACAGTAAAAAATTCAGGTTTATGGCCTCGCACCAATAGAATTATCGGGGAAATCGCGCTCGTGTGATTTCACATGTATCGCGATTTTGAAGGACTCTACCGTAAAGAAATCATTATTGAGATCGCCTTTCGAACGGAAGCTGTATGATTTCTCAAAGTATCAAAATCGCCAGCCGTTAAACAAACCGAGCTTGACCCTGGCCGTTCTGGTGTCCTTCCGACGGTATCGCTTCTCGGCCTTAATGGCTAAGATCAAAGTGTAGTATCTGTTCTTATCAGCTTAATATCTGATACGACTCGCACTGCGGGTCCAGTATATTAAACTTATTTTTGGAAATAGGCGGAATGTTAGGGGCTTGCTCCACTTCTGCCACGGGTTGGCCCGGTATTGCAGTACCGCCGGGATCGGCCCAACAATCGTACCTCAACTCCCACTCTCATTGCATTGCAGTATGCATCTCTACATTTTGAGCCAATGCATTCATCGTAAAGAGGTACTAACTTACTGAACCAATGTACCGCGGGCCGGGCATTTCTAGCCCGATGCTTTGGTAAGAGTTTCCATCCAATACAAGTAAATTGAAGTGTCGATGCCGTCAAGTGACCTACATGTGAAATTTCTGGGTCACATTTCGACGAGAGCAGATCATTTTATTTAACCCAATATGTCTACTCTTCCGGAAATACATGCATTCAAATATGTTATTACTGCTCCTTGCTAAAATATAAATTCCTTTAGACTGTAAATAGAATGAGAGTCGAGCTCACTCGCGGAAAAATTAGGCAATTCTACCCACGGACAAAGGTTCAACAATCAGTGGCGTACCGTGCTGACGTTGCGCCCCCCCCCCCCCCCGCGAGTTGGAATTTGGCGCCCCCTATACCACCACCAGCCCCTACCCCTAATCCACCACCAACCTTCTCCCACCTCTCCCCCGCCGCTTTCCAACCCCCCACCCCACCCCTTCCTGCGAAGAGAAACAATTGCACGAGGACAATAATTGAGCAGTTGTAAGGGTCTGAAATGTTGTGTTTTTATAAAGAAAATGATAGTACTTGATGAGCTGAGAACAATAGTGCCTTTGGTTTTTTCCTTGAGGTACCGGTTTTGGAGATACACTCGTAAAAAGTTGAAAAAAATTGTGTGCAGTGTGACGTCACTACGCGGAATTCCCATTTAAAACTATGGAATTTGGACCAAAATCTCATCTTTGAAACTATGGGACTAAATTAGTAACCAAAGGCATCTTTGTCCTCAGCTCATCAAGTACTTTCATTTTCTTTAGAAAGAACACAATATTTCAGACCCTTGCAACTGCTCCATTGAAAAGACAAAAGCCGCTCGTTCTGGCCCCCGCCCGCCCCGCCTCCGCACAGCCGCATTCTCATACAGAATCAGGGAGTGAACGCATTCAATCTCCTTTTAAAATAATATTTGAGGATTAATAACTTGGTCTACCCGTTGTCGAAGACCCCCTTCACCGTCGACCTGCTATTCAGCAAACGACCTGACGAAAGTCTGAATCCTTGCCCATCATTTTTCGGTTTTTCCTTTTCTGTACGTTTTTTTCTTTTTTTTTAAAATGAATATTCAAAAAAAAAATGTTTGGTGCAATTGCGCCCCCCCCCCGCGCAGTCGCTGCTTCGCTACTCCCGAGTTACGCCACTGTCAACAATATAAAACTGAATACTTGTTGAAGGTAAATTAATATTCAAGCCATTTCCGCAGGTTCATTTCGTACACTATATTTCTACAGTTCAAAAGCTCGTTGGCAATATGTAAGATTGCATCTTCTTTCAAATTTTCCAAGAAAAAAGCCTGATACGATCACAATTTTGATAGAGGGAATGTGGTGCGTGGCGGATGGCTCGCGCTTTTTGGCAACCATGATTTTTGCCATTGCGAGCCCATGCAAAAGAATCGATTTCACAGAGAATCCCAGTGAATCCCTTGAAAATCGATTATTTTACGTAGGTTTAAATGGAGAAAAATCCCGCATTACCGTGCAATTTGAGAGAGAGAGAAAAAAAAAAAAAAAAGTCCCTCTTAAATTAAATGAGGAGGTTTATAGACTTCGCTTATTGTTGAAAAATGATTTTCAAGGGATTCACTGGGATTCTCTGTGAAATCGATTCTTTTGCATGGGCTCGCAATGGCAAAAATCATGGTTGCCAAAAAGCGCGAGCCATCCGCCACGCACCACATTCCCTCTATCAAAATTGTGATCGTATCAGGCTTTTTTCTTGGAAAATTTGAAAGAAGATGCAATCTTACATATTGCCAACGAGCTTTTGAACTGTAGAAATATAGTGTACGAAATGAACCTGCGGAAATGGCTTGAATATTAATTTACCTTCAACAAGTATTCAGTTTTGTATTGTTGACAGTGGCGTAACTCGGGAGTAGCGAAGCAGCGACTGCGCGGGGGGGGGGCGCAATTGCACCAAACATTTTTTTTTTGAATATTCATATTAAAAAAAAGAAAAAAACGTACAGAAAAGGAAAAACCGAAAAATGATGGGCAAGGATTCAGACTTTCGTCAGGTCTTTTGCTGAATAGCAGGTCGACGGTGAAGGGGGTCTTCGACAACGGGTAGACCAAGTTATTAATCCTCAAATATTATTTTAAAAGGAGATTGAATGCGTTCACTCCCTGATTCTGTATGAGAATGCGGCTGTGCGGAGGCGGGGCGGGCGGGGGCCAGAACGAGCGGCTTTTGTCTTTTCAATGGAGCAGTTGCAAGGGTCTGAAATATTGTGTTCTTTCTAAAGAAAATGAAAGTACTTGATGAGCTGAGGACAAAGATGCCTTTGGTTACTAATTTAGTCCCATAGTTTCAAAGATGAGATTTTGGTCCAAATTCCATAGTTTTAAATGGGAATTCCGCGTAGTGACGTCACACTGCACACAATTTTTTTCAACTTTTTACGAGTGTATCTCCAAAACCGGTACCTCAAGGAAAAAACCAAAGGCACTATTGTTCTCAGCTCATCAAGTACTATCATTTTCTTTATAAAAACACAACATTTCAGACCCTTACAACTGCTCAATTATTGTCCTCGTGCAATTGTTTCTCTTCGCAGGAAGGGGTGGGGTGGGGGGTTGGAAAGCGGCGGGGGAGAGGTGGGAGAAGGTTGGTGGTGGATTAGGGGTAGGGGCTGGTGGTGGTATAGGGGGCGCCAAATTCCAACTCGCGGGGGGGGGGCGCAACGTCAGCACGGTACGCCACTGATTGTTGAACCTTTGTCCGTGGGTAGAATTGCCTAATTTTTCCGCGAGTGAGCTCGACTCTCATTCTATTTACAGTCTAAAGGAATTTATATTTTAGCAAGGAGCAGTAATAACATATTTGAATGCATGTATTTCCGGAAGAGTAGACATATTGGGTTAAATAAAATGATCTGCTCTCGTCGAAATGTGACCCAGAAATTTCACATGTAGGTCACTTGACGGCATCGACACTTCAATTTACTTGTATTGGATGGAAACTCTTACCAAAGCATCGGGCTAGAAATGCCCGGCCCGCGGTACATTGGTTCAGTAAGTTAGTACCTCTTTACGATGAATGCATTGGCTCAAAATGTAGAGATGCATACTGCAATGCAATGAGAGTGGGAGTTGAGGTACGATTGTTGGGCCGATCCCGGCGGTACTGCAATACCGGGCCAACCCGTGGCAGAAGTGGAGCAAGCCCCTAACATTCCGCCTATTTCCAAAAATAAGTTTAATATACTGGACCCGCAGTGCGAGTCGTATCAGATATTAAGCTGATAAGAACAGATACTACACTTTGATCTTAGCCATTAAGGCCGAGAAGCGATACCGTCGGAAGGACACCAGAACGGCCAGGGTCAAGCTCGGTTTGTTTAACGGCTGGCGATTTTGATACTTTGAGAAATCATACAGCTTCCGTTCGAAAGGCGATCTCAATAATGATTTCTTTACGGTAGAGTCCTTCAAAATCGCGATACATGTGAAATCACACGAGCGCGATTTCCCCGATAATTCTATTGGTGCGAGGCCATAAACCTGAATTTTTTACTGTTGCGGAAGCAGCGCCATCTGTGGAGGAAAAGAGGAAATAATGGAATGGACGAGGTGAGGATGGGGAGGGAGATGAAACGTTGATGTAGGCAGGTGCTCGAATCGACGCCACTTCCCCGACCTATCCCACAGTTGTATGGCTGAACGGATAACTTTGAGTAAAGTAGATGATTAAAGCTGGCTAAGTAGCGCATTCTGCAGATGATTTATCTATCAGTTCATGCCACACAAAAAATCAATGAAAAATAGTCATCAAAAATCATTGTATGTTCGTCGTATGAAGTATAATTAAAAACTTTTTATTGACATTAGGAGGTTTGAAATACCAGACAAAAGTGCTATCTATGATTAAAGTTGGTCCTGAAACTTTAGAAAGGATAAATTTAAGATGTTAATTTCCGTTTCTCTTCCACTTTTTGACAATCTCAGACCATAGTGTCCCGCGTCTTACGGCGATTTAATGATTTCAGGAGAAGAAAACTTGGATTGAATCAGTGGCGAAGCGTGCCATTTGGCAACTTTGTACGGTGTTAACAGTGTCCATTTGAACTCATGTAAATGGTTGAATGCGAAGGTGTTCACCGAACACCCAATAGTTCGATATGTTTAATGGGTTTAAATGTAGAAAGTACAGCGTTGTCAAATTGTATGCTATGCTACTGGATTGAATTTATTTTGTGGTGTAAAATTTCCTTTAAATATTAATTACATTAATTCTATTTTTAGAAAAGGCTGTGGCAATTGATACAATGAGCGAGATTGACCAGGGAGAGATCGACCATTAGAGACACAATTTTTTTCGAACCAAAAATAGGTTTTAGTGACATATATCGTTCTCAGACTCTTCAATTGTTTCAGCTGTTTTTTTTTTTTTTTTTTTTTTTTTTTTTTTTTTTTTTTTTTTGGACTTTACTTCAATACTGAGCTGACAAAATTAAGAAGGAAACTTATCTGCTGAACATTTCCCCTCGTATTAATAATCACAGAAACACGTTGAGAATAACTTTAAGGCACCGAGGATGTGAAGGGGGGAGGGGAGGGGGGTTCGGGAATGGAGTGACGGAGTGTTCAGTCGCCCTTTGGTGGAACGAGCGGAGCTAAAATATTGACGTTCATGCTCCTGGGAGTTTGAAAATTTTACCACCCCAACATGAACCGCTGAAAATTTAGCACAAAATCGTCGCGACACTCGCGACCCGTTTCGTTTTGCCTTAGTTTCGGAACTTCATCGATAAAAACATGTAAGAGTATGATGTATAACTCGTAATATGCAAGCAGCAATATTGCTAAAAGCTTCATACACTTACGAGCGCTTTTTTTTCCCCTCTTCGGCACTCGGCAGCCACATTCATGAAAAAGGGCGTGCGAGCTTTCGTTAAAAGACGAGAAGTCTCTGTCTCCTCCTCTCCTCTTGCCGCGCAACGAATTTCCCTTTATGATTCGCAACTCACAATCAGAAAAGTTCGATCGTTGCCGGGCGGGAAATGACTGCGTGCACTCCACGGTTGCCAGCATGCATACAACCGCTTTGCAATTAACCATTTGTAGCGCAACCAGGATAGCTTCCATCTCTCTCATTTTACCTTTGAATCTATTAGTAGAAAAATGACAGGAAGAGGGTTACTATCCTTTGGTCTATCTTTGTTCTAACATATACGTGTTTTAATGGACGCTGAATTAACTCGGCAGAATTGCATCGGGTCGTTTAAAGTTTAACTACATGAAAAAGGTCAAATTCGAGAGTGATGCACATTGCACAGTACACCAAATATTTCGATATTTTTCAAAAGATTAAGTTAAGACGCAACGTTGTCAGATGGTATGCTACGCTGCTGTAGGCAGATTGTGTAAAAAAGAACACGATCGTTGCGTGTATGGGGCGTGTGGGGGAGCTGCAGCCCCCCCACTTTTTTTCAAGCCCCAAAAGCCCCCCTGAATTTTTTGCGTGAATAACAGGTGGCAACGATGGCTTCAATAAAATTAATGTGATCTCTATCGACCAAAAAAGCCGCCATTCCTAGCCAAACAAACTACGGAAATCAACAGAGGAAATTCAACTCAAAGTGGGTATTTTGGGTTGAATTTTTAGGCGAACAAACAAAAATAAAAAAACAAAAACAAAAAAAAGTCAGCACTTTTCAAAAGCCCCCCCCCCACTTTTGACACTCTGGCTACGCTCATGAAAAAGAAATCTTCAATTTTTCCATTTAAATCAGTGTAAAATATGAAGATTTGTTAGCACAATCAGCCATCAAACATGGGTTCGGGCAGTGACATAGCCATAGGAATTTATCGAGAGGGGCCGACAATTCTCAACGGGGAGGGGGATCCAAAGACCAAACTACGGTACAGTTCCTCTGGACTCGTAAAATATGACCTTTTTTAGAGCAAAGTTTGGGTGTCAAGGGGGGGGGGAGACCCCCTGGAGACCCCCTGGAGACCCCCTCCCCGCCACTCCACTGACTTCTAGTGCTCTCTATGCACACACTTAAGGTTAACACCCCAGCAGCCGGCACCCCTAAAATTTGCACCAGTACCCGGCACCCATTTTTTATACTGTGAAAAGTATTAGTTTTATGGTAATGCTGGTGTTTTGTGTGGTTTTTTCTGAGATCTGAAGTGGGAAAAATCCGAAAAAAATACGCAAAACACCAAAATTACCCTCTAATATAACATTTTTTACTTTGTGAAAAATAGGTGCCGGGTACTGGTGCAAATTTTAGGGGTGCCGGCTACTGGGGTGTTTACCTTAAAGTTCGTTCTCTTTGATAGATTTTGCAATTGAATTAGATGTACGATTGAATTTAAAAAAAAAAAAAAAAAAAATCATTGTTTCGTTTATATTTTTCCCCCCAGTTCTCGTTTTCTTTTTTGTTTTGTCTGTTCAAAATTTTATTTTTCATTATTTTTTTTTTTATACAGAGAAAGAAAAAATATTAAAGAAATCATCAGGCAATAAAACGTTTAAAAGATGCATCGAATATTGATCTCAAAACCGTCTCTTTATTTACTCCTATTTCCTATACAATCACAACGAAGGTCTGCTATCCCACTCATGCCGCATGGTCGATACAACCTCCCCGCGTTATTTTTCTCGCCGTTTCAAACCAGAAGATCGGATGCAGTGCCCTGGAAAAAAAAATGTCTGAAAATTGGGAGACGCAATATCTGTCGCGAACATGGAACGGGCAATACTTCGGCCGGTGGGGGGGAGGGGGGGGGGGGGTAAAATTAAGTCTCACAAGAAACTGCTTCGATGAGGCGGCCAATAATCAGTTTAGTTGAAGGATTAGGTGACTCTGTTGGTCACGTCTTATTGTTTGATCCGCATTTGGAGTGCCTTTTCAATTAAAAGGACCTTTTCAAGCTAAATACGAGGCAAGTCTTTGATAAGCCATTTGTCGGCTCCAGTTGTTCGAAGCCATTTAGATAAAGGAAGAATGGATGGGAAGGAAAAAGCTGTGAGAGCGGGACCAGTGTTGCCGAATGGAAGGGTCAGTAAAGACGCGTGCAATCCATCAACGTTGCATTTAGCCCATATAAAGTTATTAAGAAGATCGAATTATGGGGGGTGCACTCCCCCGAATTGATATTTTACACGGGGCTCGCTGGATGAAATGCAACGTTCCTAGATTGCACACTGAACCACTGAAAAGGGTCAACTTTTTTCTAGATATTCTAAAAGGACGTATAATGGAAACTTTGCTTTTGGTTTCTCTAACCATTTCGACAAATTAGTGTAGTCGAGCTTGAAAAAAAAAAAAAAAAAAAAAAAAAAATCAAGAGAAGGAGCGTATTAGCTGCCTTCTGCAGAGGCTATAGATCGGTTTAGTGACTATACATTTTACTTCACAGGAGGATCTTAATGTAATGTTTTCATGAAAGTACACAGTACACACGGATGTTTTCGGGTTGTTTGGTGCATGTAAGTAAGTACATTGTACACCATCTTTTATCTCTCTTACTTTCACGTGACCCCTTGATAGCGCAGCTTTTTTTCCCAAATTCCTTATATTTAGACTGTTGATACTTGTGTAGTTTTTTTATGGCTTTTTTAAGCCCTATAAGAACAAAATTGGTTAAGAATTGAAGCCGTAATATTTCGGAATTTCGGCATATGCTTAGTTTAGTGGGAGTGGGAGAAACCCGCATCTACCTCACTCGCACGCAATGGGGCTTAAGGGCAAAGGCGTCGTTACAGGTCTTGCCAGAAACTGCTATTGTAGTTTTGAAGTGTTTCGTTGATGTCAAAGAGGATTCAGACTGCCTCTTTGGTACTATTGATGCGACATAGTAATTATAGTCAAATTATCAGATTTCTCGTATTTTTATATGTATTTCTGTTTCATTTTGCTTGTTTTCGTCTGATCTCATGAAAGTGTGACACTGTGATCATTGGTCGAACTGTGGGGATTTTCGGGAGGAGTTTGTTTTTGAATCGGATAGCGTTAGTTGTTTTTTGGAAAGTAATTAACTATACCGCTTGTACCGTTTTAGACTATCTTTAAAAATGTAGGCGCATCCTTAAAAGTAAGACTGTTCGGTCAAATAATTGCAGGAAGATTGTATTTGAATCAGGTAGCGTTACTTGTGAGCTGGAAAGTAATTAACCATTCGCACGCGATTGTACCGTTTTGGTCCTCCGTAAAAAATTAAGGCGCACCAATAAAGGTAAGGTAAGACATCCCGATCAAATTGCAGGATTTATTTCCGGTATGAGTATTTGAATCGGATACACGTCTGCCGGAGCTGTGCATCGACACTATAATACGTGGGTAAGTGTAAGACTCCTCTCTACCTTTTTCCCGGACCACAAGGCCTGAACTCGAATAAAACTGGTCTGTTCTATGGTGTCATCCATATTTCTCTATAATTCTCAAATCTCTCCTCTTTCCGTCGTCCCTTTCTTTCCCTTTTACTCCTCCCACGGCCCGGCCGACCCAAATTGGGTGCAGTCCATCGGGAAATTTCCCAGATTCTCGGCAGGCCAGTCTGCCTCTCAATGACGCAATCTATACCAACCGACCTTCAATTATCGGTCTTCTTCTTCAAATTTTCTGTTTTTGGATTGCCATCTGAATCTCTCACAGCCGAAAAGTTGCCCTCTCATCAGGAAAAAGCGTAAATATTCACGCACTGCAGGACGATTGCGAACCATTTCGAAATCTCGCCGTGATGTGATCACAGGTGAGGTGGGGTTGAGTTGAACCTCGATTGGCCAACGAAGCTTGGAAGCCGGCCGCTACACATAGTTGGGGGGGGGGGGGGGCTCGTCAGTTGAATAGATCCTTAGCTCTTGGCCGAGCAGCAGCGTGCTTTCAATTTGTTTTCTTGTTTTTTTGTTTGTTTTTGTTTTGGTCTTTCTACCTCGGGTCGATAAACGAGCAGCCGGTCTCTGTCGAGCGATGCGTTCCTGTAACAGCCTCGAAAGGACAGTCAATCTTAAATCCAATTTTCGCTCAGCATCTTTACCTCGGACTTCGGTCTGATGCGTTTTTTTATTCTCCGGAGCGCGCACCGGTGCAGCTCCAGTGCTCCGGAGTGTTTTTTTATTCCGGAGCTCCAGCACCGGTGCGCACCGAAGTGTTGTTTTATTAGCGGTGCGATGCGCCCGGAGCTGCTCCGGTGCAAGCTCCAGTGTATCGGAGTTGAAGACCGATGCACCGGAGCTGGAGCTCCGGAGCTTCAACACGTGACCGGTGCTGCACCAGACAGCTTCGGAGCAGCTCCGAAAACTCCGGGTTATTGCACCGGTGCGGATTCCGGAGAATAAAAAAACGCATCAAACCTGACCGAATAAGTCTCTCCTCGCCAGTGCTGCCAAACTTGGCGGGAAATTCAAAAATTTTCCTGTGAGTTAAATGGGAAAATGCGTTGAATATCACTGGCGGCTCGTGGAGGCGAGGCGACGAAAATGAGAGGTGCACAGAATTTTTTTTTGAAACGCTTTTCACCTAAATTTTTGTAAAAATTCTATGTTTCAGTCGCACTTTTTGGACTATTGAAATAAAGAAAGATGAAATAATTATCATTTTAACCTTTATACGTTATTTTTTTCTTTTTTTTTTTCTTTCCCCTCCTTCAAAAATGTGAGGCGATAGCTCCCTGTCGCCTCACTTGCCTTGCCTCGCCTGGCGAGCCGCCACTGACGTATATACACTCAATCTCTCACCACAAGCTGAGCTGAGTACAAGCAAGCTTTCAAAAGGGAACCCTATGTACGAGTGTCGTCGAGTCGAACAAGAAACTTTGAGCGGCAGTCAGTCATTGAGTGTGAGTGTGGGACTGCAATAATAAGAGGTACCATGGGGGAGGTAGAAGGGTGGTAACCAGGTGAATGGGTGGGGGAAGGGGGGGATGAGCGTATAGAGAAGAAAAAAATATAGCAAGATGAAAACTGTCTCGCCGCAACAAACACGGAAATGGAGTACATGCCACGCGCATCGGACATCATGAAAAGTGTTAGCAAGCATACAATGAAAAAATGTCTACGATAGCATTGAAAAGTGAATCTCAGATACTTCTTCAGGATGAAAAAAGAGACTAAGGTGGGTGAAAAAGTGTGAAATCAAAGTTGGTGTGAAAGAGAAGTGACGAGAGGGACTATAGAAAGCGAGACGGGTCGGTGGTGAAAAATCGATGGGAAGGAACTATGCCGAAACTTCTTGAGGTCAAGAATGAAATATGATTTTGATCAGCTTTCCACTGTTGCCAAATTTAAGAACCTCGATTTCTAATAAAAGAGGGTGGATTTTTTTTTTTTTTATCTTCGGTTTCTCTTAATAGTCACTCTTACAAGCCCTCCTTCCTATAGTTTCTAAAATCTCAAAAAGTCGAAAGCTCTCATGAGATGACCTTGTACCCGTACCACACTTTGGTTTAACTTGGTTTGCAGTGAGTAGGTAAGCGTTGATTGGTCAGAAAAGCAGATCTTAGTATAGTAATAATATAGCTAGCTGAATCATGCAATGAAAGGGAACAAATCAGCGCAGTGTTGCCAGATTGGGGTGAAAAAGCCGTACATTCCACATTAATTTAATGGGGATCACACGGTTTTTTACCCACGATCGGGCAACACTGAATCAGCGCATAGTTACGCACTTCGTAGCAGTGTACTTACGTGTGAGACCGGGCTATGCCGGCTATGCACGGTCGTGAGGTTTCTGATTCTGTGATATTTGCCACGAACCTACACACAAAAAGCTCCTTCGGTTGTTTCAGGTTTTAAAAAGTCGATAGTTAAGAGCTGCCTTGCATAAAGCAAAACTGATAATACAATTAAACTTTCGAAAAGTTCAAGAAAAACTACAAGTTATTCAAATTTGCATTAACCCTTAACATCCTGATTTAATTTTTTTTTTTTATTTTTTTTTTTAAATTATTGTAAATTTGTGTTACTGATATATCCAATAAACAGGGAAAAATAATAAAAAAAAATATTGCATAAGCGGTTTTGTCAAAAATTTGAAAGAACTGCCGGTACCATATGGGCACGCTGGGATGTCGCGGGGTCGAAATCGACTAAATTCAAAATACTTTTGAAAACAACGATCCCGTTTGGTACCGCTAGGATGATAAGGGTTAATAGCAATTTTTTTATACAGCCTAGGTGCATCATATTGACGTGGTTGATAGGTAGCGGTCGCTTTTTGGGAGCGTGTGTGGTAAATCAGTCTCAATACCGCTTTCCAGTCACTATAAGAAATATACTTACTACTTGAGAGTTGGGATCGAAGACGAACAAAAGAAAATGAAAGCTCAAAGTGCTAAATTCATTTCACTCATCAGAAACTAATTATGACCACAAATCAATTCTTAAACAAACATTTTACTGCAGTTCTATTATGCTCTTATTATCATCTATTTAAACTATCACCCCCTGCATAACTTTCCGTATTTGACAGAAATATCAGGCTGGAAATAATTTATTTTAAAAATATCTCCTCACCCAAAATTTTCCAATTCTCCAAAGAAGAAATCTGGTCACTTAAAGTAGGTCTTTGGCGTCAAGGGCGTATCCAGAAACATATTCAGGGGGAAGGGGGGAGTACTTGTGTAATTTTGCCCGACATTTTATTCTTTTAGGCAGTTAACCACATCTTCACTTCTTATTTTGGCGTTTTTTCGGGACCAGTAACCCCCCCCCCTCCCCCACCCCCCGGTACCAGAGATGGGCAAAAATAATTTTTTGAATATCCATGAATACTTAAATTATTCGCATTATTCTCATGTTATTCCTACTAGTAAATCAAAGTATTAACACTACCAGTCATTCATCTCATGACAGATGAATATACTGGTAGTGTAAATACTTCGTTTTACTAATAGGAATAACGTGAGAATAATTTGAATAATTTTAGCTAAATGTTCATGGTTATTCAAAAAATTATTTTTGTCCACCACTGCCCGGTACACACTACACGCCCTTCTTTTACGTAGCTAATGTATGTATTGTTTTAAATCAAGGGTTTTATGGATATTGACCATACGTGACGACGTTAGTAGATAATGGCATGACTTTTTTCAAATAATTCGACAGCGTGGACCACGAATTATTGTGCTAATCCGATTATCATCGATGCGTGAATTTGAATGACGCGCCAGCGCAGTGTAGTTCAGCGCAGTTCAGCGGATCTTTGCAAAAGTGACGTCACAAAAAAACATAAACACAAACACATGATAATATTTTAAGGTTATGTCGATTTTGTCTGTGGCTGCGCAATCTCAATGGTCGAATATTTCAAACATTAAACATTAAAAATGTCCTAAATCGTTCAGTGAATTATTTTTCTCAGTTTGGGTTTTACCAGTAGTGTCAGTATTTATAAGAAGAAAAAATCCTCCATGTCTCTCATCCTGCCGTCGCGCCTTTCCGTTACCTTACATTTTGTATTATCATTTGAAAATTTGAATCAATACATCATCACTTGTTTACTTCCAAGATTCTCCTGAAATGTGTGAAAATTTCTATACAATTTTAGATGTTGGTCAGAATTCAAGTTTTGAAGAAATCAAGAAAAGTTATCAAACTTTAGCTCTCCAATATCATCCAGACAAACTCAGTTCGGATCAAGAAACTGACCCCAACATCAATGAAAAATTTGTAAAAATCACAGAAGCTTGGGAAACATTAAGAGATCCGGCCAAAAGAAAAGTTTACGATTCAATTTTACTTCAAGAAACCCTGGATGACAGCAGTCTAAAATTTGATTCAATCAGTCTCCATTGCTTAGATTTTACCGACAGTTGTCATTCAATTGATTGCAAGTGCGGAGGTTCTTACGATGTGCTTAAAGATGATTTAGATTTCAGTGCCTCTTCCTCCATTCACATTCCTTGTTCTTCCTGCTCCCTTTTTATTGAAGTTGTGAAGAAGAGCTAACAATGTTAAACATTTAGGTTAGTGTAGGTTTTTATTAAATTACCAACTGTTATCTATTGAGAATAAAATGTGTATTTTTGTGTCAAAGCCATTTCATAATTGCAGTCATTTCATCTCCATACGAACAGTTAACGGTCTCGCAAATAAGTGGGCATTTTGGCTATTTTTTTTTATCGTAGTACAATGGAGTGCAGCTGAACACTTGATTTGTTATTTTCAGTTTTCAACTGCAGTTCGAGTGTTCTATTGAAACAAAACGAAACATGCTAACCACGCTAATTAGTTAGTTCAACGATCGTAGTTATTTGTGTTCCACTGAGATTTAACCTCAAATCTGTCAATTCTGCTTGTATTTTGGGTTCTGTGACCTTAGACCTGTTGTTCACTTGTTTACAGCACTAGTTCCGCTTTGAGAAACAAATTAATGAAACCTCTCCTTAAGAATGACCCTTAAAACAAATTAATATGGCAGTTCAAGGAAGTAAGCAAAGACGGAACGCTCTTATTTGGATCAAATCCGTTTTTTGAATTGAAACGCCAAACGAACTGCACTCCACCGATAATGACCTGTTCTAAGTTTCATGTATAGAAAAGTTAGTATTATGAGAGGTTATGCGCAGTGACCAATTTTCTGCTTATTTTCGACTTGCTGTACATTCATAGTGAATGCCAAATGTGTTCAACAGTGGTAAGGCGTTAATCGTGTGACTGGAAGCTATCCTTTATTTTACAACTGGTAAACAACAAAGGTTTCTTACTTTCGAAAGGGGAAAAAGCTTCTAGCCACACAGTTGACGACAAGCCACTGATGACCACTGCGCACATCCTTGCATACGCTAACCAATAGGAACTTGTTTTTTTATCAGGATAATGTTTAGGGAAAACCAAAAATAATTTTTTCCAAACAGAAAACAAAGAGCAGCACTTCCGGGGTAGATCAGAGCGGCTGTTTTCAGTATATCCAGTGGGATTTTTCTATACACTGATGATTTTACGGGTTAACCAAAATGCATGACTGTAATGCATGAAAATACTTTGATCTGGAATGATTCCTCAACCATAAGAGCTGTCTTTGACTTTAAAAAATTGGGGGGTATTGTGATGATTTTACGGTGATTCCACTAGGGGAGAAAAGATTATAGATGCGAGAATTTGTGTGCAGTACGTTTACAGTCATCCACTGACCTGAGCTGTGTAATCTTCATAGTGCGATTCTCTGCCCACATTTTGTTTGCTATAGTAGTTCTTTGTTCTTTTGTCGCTTATAACATTTTTTTTTTTTTTAAACCCATGATTTTTCCTACATGCGAATTTTGTGGTTACAGCAGGCTCGCAATGAGGTACCATTAGGCTGCAGCCTAGAGCAGCAAAATTTTGAAGGCTGCAATATTTTTTTTTACTTTCCGACGACAGCTTCTTCCGTTGTGCTCACCGCTTCTAGCTTTCCAGTTAAATGCTCACCAACAGCAGTCCAGTTCTTCTTACTTAAATTGTGGGGGGGGGATGTCCTCACTACGTTGAACTGCATAGATTTTGTGTGCTAAAATTGCACTTTAAAGAGGTTAAGTTTCAAAAATTTTTGGGAGTGGGGCCCCCGGATTTCCCCTCCCCCCAGCCTCCTCACAATAAGGGCGGCAGTCTCAGCTCCAGCATAGAGCGTCAAAAAGGGTAAATGTGGTTCTGGGCTAAAGGATGGAACTAAAGTTACTCTTGATTTTTCTGCAGAGAGGGTTTTCTGTTTCTAACCAATCCAAGATATGCATGGTGATAATTTCATGTCAATATACAGGTATATTTGTAGGTCTGCGAAACTGATTCCACATGTAGTGATTCAAAAAGGATATGACCTTCATCTGGTCATGCTTATTTGGAGTATCAATGTCACAGCGATTTAGAATGGGAGGCAGAACTCAACCAATAATCTTTGGAATTTTTCAACGTTGCATGGTAGAAATAAATATAAAAGAATTTGAATCTTGCCTTTTCTTCAGAAAATGCTTTAAAAACAAAACTTTAAAGTCTTAGCAAAGTTTTGTTTTGATTTGAACGAATAAAACTTGAAAATTTGACAAAGATTATCAGTTGGCTTTGGATCCCTCTTCTGAGACAAGCCCACCATTCAACTTCTTAAAGAGAAATTATCAGATATTTTTCAAAATGATGGAAGCCCCCTAAAAAAATTTCAAGGAGGAAAAATGGAACAGTAGTCATTACAGCAAGAAGGTTTGGAGAGCAAGAAAAAATCACCAGAATGTAGATAAAATAATTTATTCAAGGTAATTCAATAATAATTAAAAAATGAAAAAATTACATAATAAAAATAAAACAAGAGGGGGAGACTATTGAAGGTATAGGAGGAACCTGTTTGAGAATGAGACTTAACTCAACCTCAGGTGGTCTATTTTCCTTCCAAAAATTTGAAGTTCTTGTGAAATTTGTAAAGTAAGGCAAAGGGCTAAATCTCCCAGTCTTTCAATAAATATAAAGGTTTTTCCCAAATGCGGAATGTTAACAAGGTTCTCTCTTATCATTGACTAATGACTTCCGGATAATTAATAATTAGTGGTCTTTCATCAAAGTGGTACAAAAACCTTCTCTTCTAGAGAGAGAGAAAATAAAAAGAATCTCTAGATAAGTAAACAAGGACCCAGAATGATTTTCTGTTCTAAAGTTAAGCTTCAATTTGGACACAGTTTAATGAGTTATACTCTTCCTCGTTAGCAGGTAGAGCAACTATAAATCTTCTCTTATTTGACTTGACTACTAATAAGGTAGAGTTTGTGTCAGATGTGGAGACTGGGTTGCCCTGTACTCATTGGAATTTTCCGAACAATACTTTGGTATTTCCTTTTGAGAGCAATAAAATTGAACAACAATGGGTTTGAAATAGAAAGGTTTTAACATCCAAATGTAAGAAATTTGTTAGTTTTAGTTGTATGATAGTCAAAGAGTAAACTAGAGTCCCAACAAAATGGTAGGAGAGCGTGGCATAGTCGAATTACTATCGAAAGTCACTATCGATTGTACGGCCTCTCATTGGCTGCCAAAAACCTGGGCCCTGTGAAATCGTTCTTATGGAAATTTAACATGGGATTTTCGACTTTGCTTCATTTAAAGTTAAATTTCAAGAAATTAATCCTTTCTTACCCTCGGAAAATTCAAATTATATTTTTTTGAGACTATTAAGAAGAGATTGATGGGTCATACATATCACTACATCGAAAAAGTAAGAGAAGGATATGAATTAGAAAGTAAAATTACGGGTAATTTTTTGCCGTGTAACTCTTCCCACAGGTCGGGCCGAGTGTGTGGTGTAGCAGTTGTTTTTTTCCAGTTTTCTTGTTTCAGTGTAATGCAGATGGTTTGAAATGCATGTATAATTCATTGATTAAAGGAATACACCAATTTCATGAAGAAACCCGAAGATTTAAACGTAAATACTCGAAATAACACGAAGTTTAAGCGGCTCACAATCGGACGTTACGGCAGAAAAAAATCCTCGTAATTTAACTTTCAGTTTCATATTTTTCTGACAAGTTTGTGATACAGTGATACGTGTGACCCATCAATATCTTCGTTATATCCTCAAAAAAATATAATTTGGATTTCCCGAAGGTAAGGATCAATAGTTTTCTTGGAATTTGACTTTAAATGAGGCAAAGTTGAAAACTCCATGTTAAATCTCCATAAGAGAGATCTCACAGGGCCCAGACTTTCGCCAGCCAATCAGAGGCTGAATTTTCAACATCGCCAACCTAACCTAACCTGCCACGCTCTCCTACCGTTTTGTTGGGACTCTTGTTTACTCTTTAATGAGAGTTTTGTTTCCATTGACAGAAATTGGAATCCGAAAAGAGCCAAAGATTACAGGTCGACCTGGCCAGATCTAAAATTAGGTCTATCCTCTGCGCCAACAATTCAAAGACAAAATCAACTCAATACTAACAAGAACAAATGTATTTGATTTAATCATAGTTTCATTAAGAGGTTTTGCCATATTAGTTACACATGAACACAAATCACGAGTCTTAGATGATAAATTGTGATCAAACAAGAAGATAACTCCAAACTGAATACATTTTTGGGTCTCTTACACTCATTGACTTACGTCATTGACAGAAATTTCATTGCACTGTTGAGAGGATAAATAAGTTTAAAATTCAGAGACACAAACAAAAAATAAACTATCACTAATTGTCATTACCTGTTTTTTAAAAAAAAGAAGGAAACACAGAATTTTTGGGGGAAAGAGATATGAAAAAATCACAGTTTTAAACGATCATTTGTCTCAAGATCACAAGAAATTTTGTTCACAATATTTTGCGATAATATTTTCTCACCTTTTTTGCCGATGGAAATGATTAAAATGGAGCACTTGCTCTTGACTTACACAAAAGAAACATTGCTCTTACATTTGGAGCGATTAAATTTGATCCAACATATATTTCTTAACCAATTCTCTTTTCTCCACCTCAGAGTTATCCTTGGGCGTTATTAAATCGGTTAACATTTTCTGAAAAGTAAAGAAGACTCTTTAGTAATGAGAAAATAAATCCAAAGGTTGAAAGCAAAAAAGAAACAAAACAGCATATTGATTTTATGAACAATTTGATAGTAAAAATAAAACATAGTGTAAAAGGAATATAGCGCCACTTTGTGCATAGTTAATGACATTTTTTAATTTTCCGATGATTCCCCAGGATGAACAAAAGATTGACTACTTCAATACAGTGTTCGACAATAAAGCACAAAAATACTCTGATCAGTAATCTTTACTAAACCGGTGAAGAATCCATCACTGACTTTAAAAAAGTTGTGGATAAAGTGATAATTTAAGGATGATTCCACCGATTGAAAGGAGAGTACAGATGAGAGTATTTTTATGTATTACAGTCATAAACTGGACTGAACGCTTTAATCTTTTGGTCAATCGGTGAATTAAAAAATGCCATTAAATATACATAAAGGGGCAGCTCTGAAAAAGTGAAATGAGCTACCTGCTACCCTCAATTATGCAAAAAAGTAATTTTATACGGGTTGCTTCCTAAAAACCAGCACTCAGCTAACAGATTGTTCTGATCAGCATTTTGCCACTCAGATATAGACGAATAATACTTGGTCACACAACTTTTCAATTTTTTGTAAACAATCAAGGAAAATCATTTAGTCACTCGGTCATGGGGGAAACTGCTCACCACGCTGTTTGATCCGTGAGTGGACGTGGCACCACTACTGGTCAAAATCCTACGGTCAGAATGAGTTTTCTCAATCACAAAATACTACAATCAGAGCGGAAACTCCCATAAGAGCCAATGGAAACAAGATTTGGGATTTACCAGCACAAACTGGCAACCATGTTTGCTCACTTCTTATGATGGCGGACATGCTTTTTCAGGTTATAATTACTATCAGATTTGACGCACAGCCAATCATAACCGGGCCAGCTAGTTGTCAAAGATTGCCAGAAATGCTCATTTTCCAACATGATGGACCTGAATAAACCCGAAGTAAAGAATGTTTCAAAATGAATAAAAGTATTCTGCGCCTGTATCAGTAATCAAATTATTTAAAAAATCAACACGCAAACAAGGAAATTTTAAATTTTAAAGAACTTATGAGATAGACAACAGGTGAGTGAAAATCATCCAAAATATACATCATGCTCTGTAAACAACATTTCCTGCAAGGAACTTTAAGTAAGTAATAATAAAGCCCAGCTGCCCAAAAAATAGACAGTATAAGTAAGTAAATAATAAAAAAATATATTGTCTACCGAGAAGAGCAATCAATAGCTCCTCTCTTTCTCATATTCAAGACACCAAAGTTTGAAATAAAAGTAGAGATTGAACATTCAATTACACCTAAAAGCTCAAAATTAGCTGCAAAAAACTGACTAAATGAGATTAATATCAATTCACCTCGAAACAAGGATACATGAATACAAAGTAACAGAAAAAACTTTTAACAAATGTACTAAATAAATAGAATGCAAGTGACATTTTTTCCTTAAACCGTTCCAGCAATTTATACTGAAAAGGATAGTGAAAATGAGAAGAGTGAGGGGAGTCAGTCTTGAACTCGACGAAACAATGCAGTGTATAATCCATGGAAAAAAAGAAATTACTCATACTTATAAGTAATCTTTGCATATGACCAAAAGCTGAATCAGTAGTTTGCTCCAATTTTTTTTTGTTTATTCTTCAAATGCATACAAATATTTGAATGAACTGACTCGAGTTTTGTTCTCCTAGAAAAGTTACTGATAGTGTTCGAGAGATGGTTTTTAAGGGTGTACAAGTTATGGTCGGGGGTTTTTTTTTTAATTTAAAACTTGAGTTTAGATGTTTTTGGTAAACTGACTTCAAGTTTTTTTTTAACTGTCTAGGTTTTTTTTATTTAAAGTGGGTTGTTATTTTCAAGATAAAAAAGATGATACTAAAAAACTAGGATTATCATTGCTTTCACAGGAGTGAGAAACCATGAATTTAGAATCAGAGTATGTGAAACTTGGGAATTCAAGCAATCCTCATGATCTGAAAGAGGTTGATCCAGCTCCCCGAAGGAATGGGCTATCGTCAAAAAAATTTCATAATTTCAGGGTCGATAGAGCTCGTTGAGACGCGTTCAAAAATGTCCAGTTTTTTAATTTTGGTCAACTGGGAAGGGGGAGGGGGCTCAAAGTTAAATTTTCAAAGTCCCATAACTTTCGCCCAAATTATTATTTTGACTTGTACTTTACGCCAAAAGATTCTTCTTTAAAAGAGCTCGATTGATTTGCATGAAAGTCCAATTAAAAAAATGTTAAACCAATTTTTTTCAATTTTTGGAACAAAAAAAATTCGTTTTTTGAGTCTAAAAAATATGCGCAATGCACAGAGGAGAATAGATAACTACGGATATAAAATTCAAAGTTATGTTCTTTCAAATGGCACAAACCGTGATCCAAGGAAACGATTTGTTCAAATGTTATAAGCGCTTCAAGTTGCGCACCACCAAAATTACGGTGCGGTCAGGGCAGATTTTCAATGGCGCGTACCGCTCTCTCGATGTGAGGGTGACGCTAGCCATTGAAAATACTCCCTGACTGCACCGTAATTTCGGAGGTGCGCAACTTTAAGCACTTATAACTTTTGAACAAATTATTTCCCTGGATCGGGGTTTGCGCCATTCGAAAGAACAGAACTTTGACTTTTATATCCATATTTTTTTATTCTCCTCCGTGCATTGCGCATATTTTTTAGACTCAAAAAACCAAATTTTTTTTGTTCCAAAAGTTGACAAAAATTGGTTAAACATTTTTTTAATTGGACTTTCATACAAATCAATCAAAAGCTCTTTCAAAGAGGAATCTTTTGGCGTAAAGTAAGAGTCAGAATAATAATTTGAGCGAAAGTTGTGGGACTTCGAAAATTTAACTTTGAGCCCCCCTCCCCCCTTCACAGTTGACCAAAATTAAATAACTGGACATTTTTTAATGCGTCTCAATGAGCTCTATCGACCCTGAAGTTATGACATTTTTTTGACGATAGCCCATTCCTGATGGGAGCTGGATCAACCTCTTTGAAAAAGCAAGCATGACTCCTACAAAAAAAAAAAAAAAAAACCTCTTAAATAAGTAGGTATACCAACTCTTACGTTCCACTGAGAAAATATTAAATTGCTGGATAACAAACCTTAATGGTTTCAAGTTTTAAAAAGTGCAGTCAGATCAATATTAAACATTAAAAATGGAAATAACCAAAAAACATGACCGTTGACCGTAAGTAATACATTCACAGATAGTAAATGAAAGAGCCAAATAGATTTCAAATCATATTAAGTTATACACTAAAGGCATAGAGGGGACAAATCTTGGCCAGGGTATGCAATATGCTATGCATGTGGTTCATGTGTTGTATATTATCCAGTGTATTGCAAATTGCAAACCCTGGCTAGGTATCTTCATCCCTGCTGGTAACTAGCATCATAAAATGTTTAAAATATTTTGATTATACTTAATCATGCTGAATAATAAGAAAATACTCCTGTAAATACATAAGACAAATATAAGTTACACACACAGTTAAGTAAGCGTTGCAAGATACTTTTCAAGAGCGTAAAAATAATGAGGTATCGCTTAGTTTCATCACCTAATTTTTGATCATGAAATTCTAACAACATAATATATTCTGGTTTCAACACTGAGGAGAAACTGCAAGCTCTTTGACAGGCATTCATCATTCGTGTTGGTCAGCGATTAATTATTTTGCCAAAAAAAATAAATGAATTAATTTAAAAAAATAAAAATTGAAACCCCGAAAATAATTTTCAAAGTTGCAAAAAAATGTGCATTTTCTTGAGGTCAGTCCTTTTGTTACAGGATTTCCAACATGTCCATGCATCAACAGCCAATGAATGTAGTTCAGGTGGTTTGAAAACCATCCTCCTGACTGGAAGGTCAGTAATTTGATTCCTGCAGGAGGCCAATTTTTTCATTCTCTTCAATTCTGCATCTTCCAACCCAACCTTCAGTTGTCAGACTCTTTATTTTTGCTTCGAAATATTAGCAAGAAAAAATAGAAGAGCGTGAAACAGTCTACCAACAGAGAAAAAATAAAATGCAAGGAAATTAGGTATTAGAAACGTGGGTTTGGAAGATGCAAAATGGAAAAGAGAGAAGATTGAGGTCGATTCAGATGAGTTTGCCTTTCACAGCTCTTTCAACACATCGGTGGAGGGGTGTATTTTTATCTTCTGCGCAGGTTATTGTAACCAAGGAAACATGGTTGTGTTGACAGCAACTTGCACAGCAGATAGAAATACACCCTTTCACACACAAGTACAAAGACTGTGTACGTCAAACTCTTTTGAAACGACCTCTATATGGCAGCATTGAGTGGGAATTAAACAACCTAACTCCCTATCAGCAGGGTGGTACTAGGACCACTTGAATGAACCTGGGTCCTGGGTTATGCTGAATGTTGATCGATGTGTCAGAAATCAAACAAACTTTTCTGCAAATTAAGCTTTGAGCTTTGAGAAAAAATAGATTGAAGAAAATAACAAAACAATTCTGACAGAAGATTCATGATCCTGCGTAGTGTTCAAAACAACTATGGAAAGGTCCTCAAGACTGTCAGTTCTAGAGAGCTACAAATGTTTAGATGAATAGACAGAACAGCTTCCTGTCAAAAGGAACCAACTTTTCGGCATCTGTAGAAGGGAACTAGTTACATGAGAAACCCGTAGAAGTTGATTCCAATCTGTAGACACGGTAAAGCTGGCTCCATTCCACAGAGAGCTGCCCAGTTGTTCCTAAATTTATCAGAAATATGCATGAGCGATCATTTATGATTCACAAGGATGCACAAAATTGCATTTGAATAATTGTGAGTGCTTCAGGTATCGATGCCACGGGAGTAACTTTTGACCAAGCGAACAAGTGAACTGACAGAAATAAGATCTTCAGCTAAATATTTATAAAAAATAACACTATTTTTAACTAGTATTTCAATAAACATCACAAAGCAATGATTAAAAAAATGAAACAATATTTGGTTCAGAAGGCAACTTGGCAATGAACAAAATAAAAACTCAAGTCTTACAAGGTGATGGACATTGGTTAGAGATGGAGCCACTGGAAGATTTACACTGAAAAAAAGCTCAATTAACCACCTGCATTACAGTCAGTATTGGCAAACTTTCTGACTTAACAAATCTAATTTGCTAGCAGTGCAAGTCAAGGTGTTGGCTAATATAGCAATATTGATGTTTGTGACTTTAGCAATAAATATTGCTACGTTAGAAAAATGTTGCAATTTTTGCAAATGAAATTGCTGGTGTGGCAAAAATTTTGCAATTTAAGCAACTATGAATATTGCAATTTCAGCAACTCGTTAATAGGCCGGGTTTTCAGCAAAATAGTAATATAGGTGGGTATTTCAGCATTATTTTTTTGTCAGTGTACAGCAGTTATTCCATACTTCTATTATATTCAAATAAATCTGATACCAGATAACTTTTGTATATTTTGTAAAGTATCAAATACATACTAAAAAATTAATGGACTACCCATCTAGTCTTTGTACACCTATACGAGTGCTTTGAAGGACTCTGCCAGAAAATGATAAATGACACATTTCACCATGATGAGAGTGTCAAAGTTTCTGTAAAATCGGAGCTCTACGTCTGATTTTTGTCCATTTTAATTAAAAAACAAAGACCTTTTAATAGTATATATTCACTGGGAGTTCAATGCTTATCAAGAATTTAAATAAAATCTGCGTATGGAATTTTCATGATAATCCAATTCTGACTAGGCCTGGGCGCCAGGCGGCTACCGCCAATTATGACAGTTTAAACAGGATGTATCAAGATTGGATAACTGAGAAAGTAACGGATATTATTCAATTTATTGAATAAATGCTCCATCTCTGACAAAGGTGAGCTTGAAGGAAAGGCTACGTAGGGGTATGCCTTTAGCCCCTCGGCATTTGAACTGCTTGGAGTAAGCACGCATTAACTACAGGAAGAGAAAAAACCTTGAATGGAGCGCCAACATTTGGATTTTGCTATCTTGAAAGATTCAGACACAAATCCTGATTTATTGCCCTTTCTTCAAGTGACAGACTAGTTAAAAAATTTGAGACACAATGAATACTACAAAAATTATCAGGGTGGACTCTCACATTTCATTTGTTCTTAAAGTTTTTGTTCAAATTCAGACTGAGGAAAATGTGTCCAAAATTAGGATTTAAGTTTCCATAGTCAAAGCATGCAGCCAGAGGGAATAAAATAAATGTTTCGATTTCATGCAAGACAATGAACTACATTTTTGACTTCAATGATGCCGAGATGATTATCATGAAACTAAAATAAATTAAGCGACGCAAATGCTCGGTTTGAGTCAAAATGATTGGATTCTTAAAGCGACAAAAAAGTTTAAAGAAAAATCTTTGATGATGAAAATCTGTATGATAAACATGATACATTAATTTGTAGGTAAGGGTGATTCAAAAGAAACTTTGCAGAAACTTTTTGCTAATACCATGATGTCCCGTGAGAATGGAATCGTTGAAACAATTAAAGCAACTAGAAAAATACATTTTTAGACCAAAGACATTAGTTTTTGCAAATTTAAACAAAAGAAGCTTTTTAAAGAGTCAAAGAGCATTATATAATTACAGAAATGATCTGCCACATAGTGACCTTTCCACACCAAAAAAGTGTAAAGTTTCAAGATTTGTCAAACTCACAGTCCTTTATTGTTAAAATTTGCAGAAATTATTGCCTAAGACAAAACCATCTATTTTTTTGGAAGATTCAAATGTTTCATTGTTTCAATAATTCTATTTCCACAAAATTTCTTGGCAACAACGAAATGCCCTGTCACCGAAGAATCATTCATAAAAGTTGCCAAATCCCACTTCAATGACATGCAGAACTACAGCTATTACCGATGACGGCTACGACCTACATGATGTCACAATGATCGTTACTTTCACGCCAAACATGGAAACAGAAAAACAATCAAAGTCAAGAAGATCTGATTTTTTCATGAGAAAAGGAAACAGTGAATTGAACAACAAACACAAACCTAAAGATTACCTCATTAAGTTCTTGAGCCTCAAGTTGAAATTTGAATCAAACATTGTAATAAAAGGGGGTTTTGGGTATTAATGTCGATTTCATGATGACTTTATAAGTTACAACATTCATGGATAAAACCTATAGGCATACTTCTCTAAGATTTTGGGAACAATTTTGATTAAGAAGAAGTTTGCGACAGTACCTCCCAGACTCTTTTCACTCATTTCTCAGGTACAAGATTCACAGTCTTGAAATAATTTGTGCATCAATAACTTTGAAGCATTCAAGAGGAATTTTTTACTCCTTTTGAAAAGAAGTCCAAACATTAAATTATAATTCGTAAATTTTAGCTTGTTAACTATTCGCTTGCACTAAAATCAAAGAGGTTTTACAGGTGGCACAAATTAAAATTTAAGAGAGCTACAACTAAACTAAGCAGTATCTCAGTCTTTTTTGTTTCCTCACAACTAAAAAAGTTAGAAGAGGAAGCATTCAAGGCATATTTGTCTTTCTCCATAATTGCTTGCTGAACCTCTTGAAGCCTTAAACTTATAATATTTTCAACAACTGTATGCATTGAATGCAAACTAACTTAATAAATAATTTACACGCATAGATACGTAAAGCTTTAAATTCTCACAGGGGTTTACTTGCTTGGGAGGAAAATATTCATTTCCTTTGTTTTTTTGCTAAAGGTAGTTTCAGATGTTGAGACCAAGTCAACCTGAAATCTTGGAGGTTTCGAGATACTAATAGACATCAAAACTAAGTAATGCCTAAGAAAAGGTATACATTTTTGTAAATCAAAAAGCATACTAAATTTCAGCAAGTGAGAAATTACTTCAGGTTTACAGAGTTACGAGGTATTTAAAAATTTGGATAGCAACTAAAGTGAGTCAAACAGGGCTTGAACCTTATCAGGCGTCAAGCACCAAATGCACCAGAAAAGCAGAAGCTCCAGCCAAAGTTGGCGCCTAAAGGAAGGATCAGTTTAATTTTTTTTTTCTATTCCTCTTTTCTAAACTAAAGACAGATTTCTTATGGAGCTCTAAAGGCCCCTAAAAAATAAAACTATTGGCCAAAATGGCTCCAAAAAAATGTGGGTGAGGTTCGCGCCCTGGAGCGAAACAAAGGCGCATAGAGAGCTTCGATAATTGATATCTCTCTCCTTCCTCTATTAAAACATGCTTGTTAGATAAGGGTAGATAGGGGGCTAAAACTCTCTCCTTCTATCCTTTTTCATCTCACACATTCAAATGGAAAAAGAGAGAGATGACTGAGATCCAGAGTCAGGGGTCCACCCAGCCTCCACAACTGAAACGACACTCTATAGTACCAATAAGGAACTTTGGTTTCTTTTCTTTCATAAGACTTTGATAGTTTTTCTTCTCGATGTTTCAGCAATACTAGAAGGCAAAAGAGAGAGAAGAGGATGTGCCTGTCACTAAACAGATTTATATTTATCCTGCGAACTTCCCGACCGATCACCAGATGAAGGAGGAAACGCTGATGCTTGTAGGGAAGATGGTTGAAATGATGATGGAAGATTCTGATGATTATCAAACGCTACTTGATTCGAATGACCCTTCAATGCACCTTTACCAGCATTCTTCAATGACTTCTTGGCGAGATTTTTTGCCGAGAGGCCTCTTAAATTTGAACTTACAGTTATCGTATTGCCTACAGTATACAGAGCGTCTTCGGTAGCTTGACCTGTTGGTTGTCCATACCTGCAAAAAAATATTGATGAAAAGTTGAGATTCAAACAGAGGTATGGTAGTAGTAAAGTTCAGCTGCCCAAAACCGTATGCTTGTTATGCTGGTTATTTCACAGCAAACAACTGGACTGAGAATATAAAAAGGGAACAGGAAGGAATGGAGGTACAGTCCGGGACAAAAAGAATTTCAGACAGCTCCTTGATGTAGGCTAGGGTACGTCGAAAACAGGCGATTTTCGATATCGCCATCGGCTTGGTGCGGAAAATGTTCTACTCATCAATAGAAACAAAGTCCTCTTCACCGATTTCAAAAAAAGTTTTGGTTTTGGCCTCTTCTTTTGCCTTGCAAATCGTCAAAAATCGAAAAAATTTACGAAAAATGCCGAAAACTAAGCAACCCGCACCACATGTAAAGTGGTTGAAATTTTTCACCAATATGGCCAAAGGTTCATTTTAGGACTTCTATTTAACCACAGAGCAATAATATTTAACTAGCTTTTACTCCCTAACACTCTACAGCTTTTTTGTGAAACACTAAAAAAGCGCAGTAAAACGAGCCTGAGGTCCGGATATTACGCATATGCATAAGTCGATCTGACGCTGCTACATCTAAGTTTTGGTTTCGGTTTTGAAGCAAAAACTAAACTAAGGGCTTCTAATGACATAAATTACGTTCGTGGAAACGTTGTTTATACTATTGTGCTATTGTGTGTTGTGGTACGGTGGTGTGAGAAGCGAGGGGGAGAAAGGTACACACACAGTTACAAGTAAAGTTAAACATATGGACAGTCGTATCAGTGGCGTAGCGTGCAATTTGGCAACGTTGCAGTTCGTTCATTTAAACCCATGAAAAGGATCGAAGAATTGGGTATTCGGTGAACACTTTTCCATTCGACCTTTTATATTGGTTTAAATGGACAACATACAACGTTGTCAAATTGCACGCTGCGCCACTGAGTCGCACAGGTCTCACCATTTTGAGTTCCGTTTTACTAAGAGCCCATTAACACGTTTGGGTTATCGATACCATCGTTGGTATTGACACTATGGTTCCAATATTCATATCATTAGGTACCGGTATTGATTTTTCGGCCCGGAATCAATAAATAGGTAACTAAAGTGAAATTAACAGATATCTAGGAAACTGAAAAGTGAAATTAACGAAAAATTCAGCGCTTTAAAATGGAAAACGGTGTTTTACAGTGGTAAGTAGGTGAATTAGCGTAACTTATAAGTTATTTATAAATACGAGGTGATATCGCGTTTGCCAACGGACGTGCAGCAACAACTGACAATAAGTATCGATTCTTTATGGTTGAGGTATCGATACCAAAATATTTACAATCTTACATAGAACCAGCGCAGCGTGGTGATCTTCTTATAGACACTTCGCACGACTGACTGTTGAAAGATGACACACTGACATCCTTTCCTATCGTCTTTTGTGTAAAATGTCACTCGTTTCAAACTTTTTGTTCATAAACTGAGCTGTTAACCGCAAAATAGCATATATCAGCGGCCGAAAAATGTTGGGACCAAATGGTAGTAAGGAGAGTGACCGTTTCGTCCAAACATTTTTCGACCTCTGTTAATCGTGAATTAAAACCAAACGTGTTGATAGAATTACTACTGTAAAACGGGGTAACTTGGGACTGGGGTCAAACTTGGGACAGCCTGCTGGAAGCACTGCTGTGATAACCTGAAACTACCAGCAGGCTGTCCCAAGTTTGACCCCAGTCCCAAGTTACCCCGTTTTACAGTATGCGTTTTAACTGAAAAATTTTCGTGCTTCCTAGAGTGACAGCTAATCTTGGTTTGAAATTATAAAAATGAACTAAATCATTCCTACGTATGTAACTCGCTATTACTTCAGTACTCTGTTATGCGACTCAATGAGCGCGCGGCATATTTTCACTTTCTTTCCGCTGGATCTCCTAAATCAGATTTTCTCGACTAACCAACCACGTTCTGCAAGTATTGTATATTTCACTCAGATGTTTCTATTAGAGAATGAGAAATGTCCACCATGGGCTCTTATTAAAACGGAACTCAAAATGGTGAGACCTGTGCGACTCAGTGGCGCAGCGTGTAATTTGACAACGTTGTATGTTGTCCATTTAAACCAATATAAAAGGTCGAATGGAAAAGTGTTCACCGAATACCCAATTCTTCGATCCTTTTCATGGGTTTAAATGAACGAACTGCAACGTTGCCAAATTGCACGCTACGCCACTGATACGACTGTCCATATGTTTAACTTTACTTGTAACTGTGTGTGTACCTTTCTCCCCCTCGCTTCTCACACCACCGTACCACAACACACAATAGCACAATAGTATAAACAACGTTTCCACGAACGTAATTTATGTCATTAGAAGCCCTTAGTTTAGTTTTTGCTTCAAAACCGAAACCAAAACTTAGATGTAGCAGCGTCAGATCGACTTATGCATATGCGTAATATCCGGACCTCAGGCTCGTTTTACTGCGCTTTTTTAGTGTTTCACAAAAAAGCTGTAGAGTGTTAGGGAGTAAAAGCTAGTTAAATATTATTGCTCTGTGGTTAAATAGAAGTCCTAAAATGAACTTTTTGGCCATATTGGTGAAAAATTTCAACCACTTTACATGTGGTGCGGGTTGCTTAGTTTTCGGCATTTTTCGTAAATTTTTTCGATTTTTGACGATTTTCAAGGCAAAAGAAGAGGCCAAAACCAAAACTTTTTTTGAAATCGGTGAAGAGGACTTTGTTTCTATTGATGAGTAGAACATTTTCCGCACCAAGCCGATGGCGATATCGAAAATCGCCTGTTTTCGACGTACCCTAATGTAGGCCACCTGTAATGCTTTAATTTGTTGAGTATTGCAGGTGGCCTACTTCAAGGAGACGTCAGACATTCTTTTTGTCCTCAACTGTACCTTGTCACGGTAAGGCAAAAGGACTGGAGGGAAACCGAACCAAGCAAAACTTCTTTTCCTCAAAACTTTTTTAACCTCACAACTTTTTTATCTTCTCCCATTTTGATTGCACACATTTCTCAGGAAAATTAAACAAAAATCTTTGAAAAACTGCGCTCGTTCATGTGAATTTTGTAGCCTACTAGCAAAAACTGCCAATGTGTTGTGCTCATTTTGAGTTAGACAACGATAGTAATGGTTATAAATAGTATTTTTAGTGTTGCCAAGTTGTGCTCCAAAAAAGAAAGCATCAGACAAATTAAGTGCTTTGTTTTTTGCTGCAAGAAAATATATTTTAAAAACCTGTAGGGGGTCAGCCTTTTTTTCTTTTGTAAACTGTCATAACTTTGTCCATTAATGATCAAATTTAATCAACTTGAGCTCAATTGATAGAAAATTAATTATTCTTTAAAACACAACCAAGATCAGATCACCAGCTTGTTTACTTTTGAAGTTATAGTATCAGTCCCAGTACTTTCGGGGCACCCTTTTCTATTGGCAGATACAGGGAGAGGAGGCAAAGGGGACTATCCCCCTCCCTTTCAGCCAGTAAAGGGGAAAAAGAGGGGGAGGGAAGAGGGGGAGAAAGATAGAAAAAAGGGTCACTGGGGGGGCCCAATTCCCAAATTCGCCCCCCCCCCCACCATTCACGAGGGCTGGATCTACAAATGCCTTTTGAAAAAGCCGACATTTCATTTGCCTCTAGTAAAATCTTGACACTGCCCTACTAGTGAGAGTGTGCTAAAATTATAAGAAGATGCAACGGACATGACACCTGAACTTACTTGTGCTCGACAACTTTTACAGTGTTTGAAGTTAAGCTTTTTCCAAGGATAGAAGAAGCCTCTTCTAAACCAGAGCTAACCGTGGCTATTCCTTCGACAGCAGAAGACGCAACAGTTAGGAAACTATTCATCTTTTCAGAGGCAGCATCGTTATCCAAACCTGCACGAGAGAGTAATTTAGTGCCTCCTTTGTGAATGTGTGGAGCTAGATAAGTGCCTAATTCTTTTGTCGCTGTTCCCAATGATCCTACTGTAAACAGAAAAAAGTGCAAAGTTGTTAATGGTGAAAGTCATCTGAGCTTTCGCTAGCATGAATTGAGCAGTTCTTTTCTAGTGGTTCGAGTTGAATTTTAACAAAATTGCACTAATTTAAGAATTCAAATGCTTTGATGCTTTGTCCTGTTCTTTGTACTACATTACTGTAGTCATATTTCTCTGTTAACAATTTGAAGATTTGAAATTGTTTAGTTTCTCGAAAAACAACAATAATTAAGATAGGAAATTCTAAAATGTAAATGTTAAAGTGTATTATTTATTAAACGATAGAAATTCTAAATTGTAAATTATAAATGGAAATGGTAATTCTAAACGGGATAGATTTCCTTCATTATCGTTCAATCGTAGTTTTTTGAGTGTCAACACCCTGTATCTATTCAGATGAGGGTTCTTACAATGTTTTCAAACAAGAATGTCAAAATATATTTCTTGACAAATGTCTGTACTCCAATGCTGATTTCTAGATTTTAAGTCTTAATTTTCATACCTTCTTATTTAAATACTTGGCACTATTCTATGTTCTATTATTTAATTATGAATAAAGAGAAGAAAAAAAATCATTAACCCGCCGTTAGTCGCGCGGCAAAAACTTACACGGGTGGTCGCGTGGGGTCTGTCGGACCCCAACACGTTTTTAGCAATTTGTCAGCGTGGGATGAATTTTTTTCCACCAAAACTTAGGAACTACATTTTGAGTATACAAGAAACAAGTTTTTTGGGTCGAAAAAAATTTTAAATAATAATTAAGGGGAAATGTGAGGGGTCAATGTCACCTATGTAAAAAATGTCAATTTTTCACCTTTTCGCAATTTTCCTTGCTTTTGGGGCATTCAATCAAAATTTTGGTCACCGTCTTGTGCATGAATGTGTTAAGTATGATTACTGTTGCAAACAAAAAAAAAATCTCATGGGGTTGTCGGGGCAAAATTTTGAGTTGCAGGCTCCTCAAAATCACCCTAAAACGAAATCCCCCAAATTTTCATTATTCCAATATTTTCCTACTTTTCATGGTAAAAATGACCCAAAAAATAGATTTTATGATGACAATTTAAATTCTGAGTTTTCATTTGATAGCTCAACATTCAGGGGCCAAATTTTCCTCAAGCCTGAGACCGTGGGGGGGGGCAAAGACGGGGCCCGTCTTTGTTTGATTCGGGCGTCATCCGTTGTGATACTCGGGACTGGCTATTGGCCTTCTACTCCCCTTTCCTCACCCTCACCCCAATTCTCCTCACCCCTCGCCAACACCCCCCACTAACCCCCCCCCCCACCATTAACCCCCCTTCCCCGGAACATGCATTGATTTGTTTTTTTCTTCTAATTTTTTTTGCGTTGTTCCCATGCGAATACTAGGCATGTAAAAATCAACAAAATTAGGTAATTCATTTCGTATTTAGGATGAAAATATTATTTGATTTATTATACTATTATTCTCATTTTTATTTGTAAAAAAATTGAAGAAAAATAAATATAAGTTAAACAAAATTTGATTGCTGTTACTTGAAACTGCGATAACATTGAGAAATGTTTTGACGATTAGGTACGGCTTGATGGTTACTCTTCCTCTTCGGTCGCATCGACTCCAATGCAACTTTGGCAGACCATAGCTCGATGCTATGCTTAGTTTTTAGCTTAGTGAAATTTCCCCTGAAGTTGACCTTTTTACGCTATATTTATGATTAAATTACATAAATTTACAAATTTTCGATTCCAATGCAATTTTGGCACACCATAGCTCGATGCTAGCTTAGTTTTTAGCTTAGTGAAATTTCCCCTGAAGTTGACCGTTTTACGCTATATTTATGATTAAATTACATAAATTTACAAAACTGAAGAATTTAATTGGAACTTATGACCTAAAAAAAAGTTTCATGGCGAGAAATAAAAAAAAGTCAAGAAAAATATTCTCAACTTTTACTGCACGCCGTTAGTCGCGTGGGGTCAGGCTGACCCCAGCTGACTTTGGCAACATCGCCATGTCGTAAAAATGACTGAATTTTTTTCGAACTTTGCAAATAACGTAGTTCAAACATTCATTTGAAGGTACCTGGAGTGATTTTTTTTTCATCTCAATTATTTCATAAAAAAAACTTACGTTTTCCGAGCCGTGGGGTCTTTCAGACCCCGCGCGACTAACGGCGGGTTAACTCTGATGGAAAATTGCCAATTGGTGTCTTCAATTTGAAGTTTCTTCAAATCAGAATTTCACACATTGTTGAAAGAATGACAAAGAAAAGTTATAAGGATTGAACATTCATAGAAACTTCTTACGAAACAGTCGTGGTGGTTATGAAAAACTTATACAAGACTTCAGGCTGTTATAATGAGATTTTCTGATTTTTTATGAAACTGGTGACTTTCCTATTTAAGTACAAAAAGTCTGATCATAGAAAGCAAAAAATTTTTTCATATTTCAGAATGAGGTGACTGAGATAGGAAATAAAAGAAAAGAAAATCCTACTCAAGGATAACCATACAAAAATACCCACTGAAAATGAAATAATGTGCTCTTACAGATAAAACCAGAGACATTCGCAGCCGTCCCAGAAACATTTCTTGCTGTTTTCAACCCGGCAGCAACATTAGGATTGACAGGTTGTCCATCTTGGGTAGGTGTTAATCGTTCCAGAAATTTAGGAGTCTTGTTATTCAAGAAAATCCCAGCTTTTTCTGCACCCTTAATTAAACCACTAGACACGTAAGAGGCACCTGAAAGAAAAGAGCATTCTTGGATTCTTGCATGTTTCTAAACAAACTATCACTCAAAAGAGAGAAGAGAAAATGGCAAAGTGGCTTATCATGTTCTTTTCGTAGAATCTTAATTTGAGATCACAGAAAGATACAAAGTGAAGACTACATGTGGAAAAAACCTGGTTAGTTACTTCAGGCGTTCTCAAAAGTTGGCAACCAATTCTTCACTTTCTTCTCCATGTGGTGTGGCTGCCTTAAAAAATGATATGAAAAGTAAACACAAATTTGGGATTTTTGTCTTTCATGTCAATAAAAATCTCTACATTTTTTTAAACTTTCAATCTTTTTTTTTAAGTGAGCCTGGTAATTAAAAAAATTGAGTCAGTTGCCAAATTTTGATAACACCTGAAGTGACTAACCACTTTCTTTCCGTTTAGCCTTCAAGTGAAAAACAGTCAAATGATGTAAGTTCGTCGATTCCCATATTTTTGGGAAAGTATCTAGTGATTTGCCTTACTTGCAGCAAATCAGGCTTAAGATTGAGTGCCAACTAGTATTGGTTTATTCCCGCAAATTTTCTCAGCAGGAATATTCCCGTAGCAAAAATTTACTCAATTTTTAGGGAAATTTTTTCCCCGACAATATTCCCGAAAATCTGCTGGGAATATTGCCTCCTCAGCATCCACCGCTAGTGCCAACGTTCATCTTTTTCCGCATACAACATTTGTAAAGAAAATGGACAGATCAGTAAGATAGAAAGGTAGATAGAATGAATTATTTCAGGTTGTGAAGTTAGGGCCATAGGACCTCTTTCACACTTAACTATCGCAAGTACCTTTTTCTATGTAGTTTGAAACAGCATCTCCACCAGTTTTAGATCGTGATTCTGGTGGATGAAGGATGTCCTCCAGCAGTTGTATTAATTGCTCCTTAGTTTCTGGCGGAACAATGACTCCGATTGCCTCTCCTGAAAGAATAAAGGCAACATAGTTTTTGCTGAAAAATTTTATGATTAGGAGAGTAAGCTTGGATGAAGGTACTTTTTTTTGCTTCTTCATTTTTTTTAAAGTATGAGAACATTTTAAAATGGACAAAGGAGCAAACATCTCAAGAGCAAAGGTAATGCCTCAAAAAACCTCAGATTGAAAAGTAACATAGTTTTCTTTTGGAAGTTTTTGAGCAAGTGATTTTAACCTTTTTACAGCTCGAATTGAAATTCACAAACATGAGAATTAGGCATGCACTATGGTAAATTAACATACAGCTTCTGCGGTGCAAAAGCGCTGTACATTTTTCAAAGGTTACAAAAAGCTGTATAAAACAATATGGAAACAAGAACGTAGTTAGTCGAGCACAGCTTGATACTCCACCGCATCCCGATTTTGACGAGCAGGACTTGACACCTGATTGGTTTAAAGAGTTAATACCCCAAAAACAAATGTTGAGAAACTGGGGCTCCGAAAAACAATAAAACTATGGTAGATAAATTTTTTTAATGAAATACAAAATCAAGGATACCTTTAGAAAAAAAACTTCAGGAGGGGAGAGAAACCATTACCTCTTTCTGAGCTTTTAGAATTAATCTGGCTGTAGCTGGATTTTTCTCTTCTAGCTGTAGGAAGGGGGAAGGGGGGGGGAGACACTAAACTTCTAAGAATCCGTCTCATTCTGAATCTTTGTTGCACGCAACAATCCTCAGGTCTAAAATTTGTCAACTTCAAAGTGATATTCACCACTCTATTTGACAAGTATCGTCCAATCAGTAAAATTGCAAAAACGCGCAATTTTCAAGAGACTGAAAAGAGTCTGACAGAAGATAAAAATGGAAAAAACTTTACCTTCAATTTCAGATGCTGTGTTTGGGAAGATGAAAGCTCCGTAGTTGGTGAGCATGTAAGGAGTAACATTTGGCACTAAAGGATAGACCCATTCACCAATTTGAAGGACATACTCTGGGAAATCTCGGTCAATTCCTGAAAAAAAGAACACGGTAAAAATTAAAAGTTCACACAATTTTTGAGTAAGTCATTTATGTGTTGCCAATTCAATGAACAGTGTTTCAATGCCAGTGCATTGTTGATCTCTAGTTCATCTTCAAGTGTATGTGTCCTGGGCAGATCGAAATCCTAGGCTATTTACCAATGCAGATAGCAGAACGGACATTTTTTAATCACAAAAAATATAACCTACTGTTACTGTGAATTAAAAATAATCATATCAAATTTCACTTTAGCTCTTCTCAAAGCTGAAAAGCCGACAAAAGTGACTGTTGAGGCGCGCTCTAGTGGCCAACACACTCAACAAAGTCGCTACGGGTAGGATACGTCGAAGACCAACAAGATGAAGAAGTGAAACCCTGAAGAAGGTTCTAACTATGCTTGTAAATATGTATTAGAACAATCTAATATAATAACAAATACAATAAATTACTGATAATTTGGTAGTTATAATTACCAGAAAAGATATTTCCGTTTGTTTTAATTGAAAATATGAATTTAGTATTGTTGCCAGATACAACAGTGACTGTATTCAGAGATTAAGTTTATTCTCACTAGTGCTCTTGTCATAACATTTCAAAGCGAAAAAGATTAGAATTTGGAAACACTTGGTATGAAAAAGCATAATCTAATAATAAAAGCCAACGTGAAAAAACCTAATCTACTATCGCCATCACCTTTGTCAGCTTTTTAGCTTCCGAAAGTGCTAAATTTAATTTTGATATGATTATTTCTTATAACACAGCAGTAGTAAGTATTAATTAAGTTTTGTCATAAAATTATCAGCTTGCTACCTGCCAATGAGAAATGCACATCGAGGAAGAGTTTATACGGATACTTTATCATCCACCGAAAGTGCAGAGCAATGAATAATATCTGAGCAGTGGCGTAGCCTGCAATTTGGCAACGTTGAATTTTGTCCATTAAAACCCACGTAAAAGGTCGAATGCGAAGGTGTTCACCGAACATCCAATTCTTCAATATTTTCTATGGGATTAAATGGAAGAACCGCAACGTTGCCAAAGTGTACGCTATGCTACTGTATCTGAACCATCTTCCAAAGACTGGAAGAGACTTGGACCATCTGCCAAAGACTTGGAAAAATCAATGGTCATTTCCAAGATCTCATGAACAGAATTTTTCATGCTTTCATTTCCTAGTGTACCAGTTTCCAAGAGTTAATCACAGCTTCAGCACATTGGTGTCTCAATTTGTGATAAATAACAACAATTTCTAAGTGAATCACGTAGGTATTAAAATGATGGAAAAAAACATATTGATGTGAATCAAAGCAAAAATGGTTTAATGAATGGTTGACAGGAGAATTTTTTATTAATTTTTGATAGCGGAAAAATAACCAGGATAATTAGGTTGGTGATTACCTACTTACTTAATTCATGCTTGGAATTCATGCTAAAGATCTTCAAAAGATTAATTCATTTGACAGCAGTTGGGGGAATGGTCTTAAGTCAGCTTATGGAACTGATGGAATACATTGAGAAAAGAATAAATTGGTAGAAGTCGAATAAACATCCATTGAGAAAATTAAAAATTGAGGATGAAAAATGTTGAGATTATTCTAAGAAATGCTCCCCTCCACCCCCCTCCACTCTCCCCTCAAATGCAAATAGCCCCTTTGAAAAGTCTAGATCCGCCCCTGCTTCTAGGTATTTCAAACGGCACTTTCCAAGTCAAGGAGGTTTCGAGGATGAGTCCAGAAGCATGCTAAAATACAGTATAAATCCTTAAATAAACCATACTTGAACAATTCTTCATAAAACTTCTTCAACTCACTATATTATTTTGTTATTATCTTCCACCGAGTCAAATGAATTACAAATGTAGACATGCAATAAAGCCTGCAAGGCATGCATGTAAATATTTTATATTGGTAAGAGAAAAATAACAACGAAAAAACGAGTACAAATACTGGAATGTGACACGGCAAAATCAGGATCGAAGGCATGCATTAAATACAAAAAGAAAGGATTGATTAGATTATACTCAAGAGAGAAAAAGAGACAACTATTGCGATGAATGAATCAAGACTCAATCTAAAAAGCAAGAAACACAAGACTAGAGCTTGTTTTAGAAATGAAAGGCAGAGCTCAACCAATAATCTTTGGAATTTTCAACGGTCATTTCTCATATTGCAAGATGGAATTAAATGAAAATGATTTTTTTTTTCATTTTTTAAAGCTGCAGCTTTTTATTAAATGGCGCTTTAAAGACAAAATGTAAAGTCTCAGGCAAGCTTTGTTTTAATTTGAAGGATTAAAGAGGGAAAGTTATTGGTTGAGCTCCACCTTCACTTGTGAAAGGAGATCTAGCCGAGTAAGTAAATAAGAATGAAAAAAAAAAAAAATCATTAATACATTCCTCCAGACTTGAATTATCTTTTCAGAGAATTTTTTTTGGTAAAAACCATTGAGTGAAATAAGTTAAAGAAAACTGAAAACAAAGAGAAAAAAGAGAGAGTAAAATAATTCCCATGCAATAAACACCATAAGTTGTTTAATAAGTAATCTTTTAATTTTTGAAATTACAAGACATTCTAAGCATTTTTTCCAAAAATAAGAGTTTATGGCTTCAACATCAATCAGACTGCCATTTGATTATCTGACTTTCAGATATACAATGTAAAAACAAAAGAAACTTCCAGGAAAAGTCAATTTCTCCGAGTGCAATGCTCCCAATTTAAGTCAGCACTCGTTTCAGCAGCGAAGGTGGGGTCGACCTGTAATTTTTGGAAAATTCAAGAATTCTTTTCTTCGGGAACAAGATGAATCCCCCAGTATCCTCCAGGGATCTGTAAGATAGACTTAGTTCTCATAGGAAGCAAGAGCATGCAAAAGAAATTAAGAATAAGAATAAAAAGCAGAGAAAGCAGAGACTTTTTTAAATTAAGAGAAGATAAGGGAGTGGCTGGCAGAAGTCCCAATAGCCGGCATTCATTGACCCAAAACCCTGAATTCGATCCAGGCTGAAAGTTTCCAACCGTTAGTATTTCTCATCGCTCACCCTCATCGTCTTCATCATTGGTACGAGATCGATCGCCTTTGCTGTTTTTTCGTTCTTGTTTCCGAGCAATTTTTTGATATTTTTTTTCAATCTTCTCGATTTCTAATTGTTTCTTGGTTTCAAGGTCTAACTTTCCTCGATGTTTATGACGTCCTCTGCTGGAGCTGCTACTGATAAGCGAACTTGAACCATCATCATTGTCATTGTCATCTGGATCACTGTCTGATCGACCGCCTCGACTGCTTCGATGACCACGGCGATGCCGGTGGTGTCCGAGAAGTGGATGATGTCGCGACTTTTTGTGTTTGTCAGAGTGTCTGCTACTTTTGGGAGAGTCTAGATTGGGTGCGGATTAAACATAGATTAAGAGTGAGACAAGGCACTATTGGATATGAACTACTGCCGTGCACTCATGATAAACAATTGCACTAATTCGCAAGTGTAATGCTTTCAAGCTCAAATTAAATTAAAGAATTTTGTCTTTAAGATCAAAAATGCATTTTTTCCTTTGTATAGTTTAAAAATTTTGCTGGTTCCATTAGGAAGACTTCTGGCTCCAGACTTTCAAAGGAGAAAGGAATTAAAAGTTGGAACTTCTTATATTGAGCTAATTAAAAAACCGTGCAAAATAAAGACTTTGGTGGGAACACCAACAAAAACTTGAGGCAAATTTAGCAGATTTGGAAATATAGCATTTTGTGGTAAAAAAAAAAATATAAAAACAAACAAACAAAAAACACACATGCAAATAAAAAGTGGGTTTTGGCAGGGAAGGGGAACAAAATACGATAGTTGACTGGCAGACATGACATGGTAAAATGGAAGTTAAGGGTGTGCCTTGATTAAAACTTAAATTGCTTTCTTTGCATAGTTTTGAATGGGCTAATGCATCTTCAGGACTAGATAACCATTTCTTTTAAATTGAGATTTTAATTGCTCAAGAGTACAGCAGTCAGTTCCGTCCTGATAAATTGAAAAGTCACGGAATCATCACGAGTCAAAGCGGCAACAAATTAGACGGGTTTGAGAAAGAAAATTTTTTGAGACATGACGTCTTTAAAGCAGTTGTAATTTGGTAAAATCAAATTTAAAGTCTGTTTTTGTAGTAGTTTCTTTTTCTAAAAAGTACTAAGCACTCTGTTTATTTGATAATTGTAAGGTTTTTTAGAACAATTCAGTAAATCTTGAGGCGGGTAGAGTCTGCCTTGTTTGCTGGTAACGCATGCCACTGAGATAACAAGCCCTTTGTAACTAAAAGAAAAGGTAGCAACTGAATTTTTTTTCGGCCTCAAATCTGATAAAAAAATTAAACTTACTTAAAATGTTTAAGATGCAGAGGGTATCAGTGCCAGGAGTAGCAGAAACATTTCCCTCTGGGGTGATGTAGTAAACTTCTACTTTATTGCAGGTATAAACAATTTTTGCTTGTTGACCCTCAGTTTCCAACTTCAAAGATTTTAAGGCATCGTTCAAATCAGCATAGGTCATCGGATCTTGATTATGAGTTGAGCTGGATGCTGCTTCAGAATTTGATTGATTTGCTTCAGGATTTGATCTATTTGCTTCAGCGTGTTTCTCTGGATTGGCGGGTGGTTTTTCTGAGCTACTGAACGCGTTAAAATTTGTTTTTGCCCCACTGGAAGGCTGTCCATTGATTCTTGGATAAGATGATGATGCGCTATCAGGTATAGACAAAGGAACTGGATATGACGTAGAAGCTGAAGAGGATGGAAAAGAAGCAGGGGTTGATGTTGAGGCTGAGGGAGAGGGTGTCGCTGAGGGTGTCGACGGCAAACGAATCGCTTCTTCGTATGATGGTGGAGGGGCGAGGTCAACAGCTGCAATCGCCTGTTTGACAGCTGATAATCGACTTTCTACTTCTTTCCTGAAAATGAAACCACATCCAATAAAAAGCTACGACATAGATACAAACAAGTCTTGCAGAACGACATGACTACTTAATATACAGTTGCAAAATGTTCCAATACAAAAGTTTCACACAATCAGGGATTTTTTCCAAACAAAAAGAGCTTGATTCAAAATGGGGGTTTTTCGCCCCCTCCCCCCCCCACGGATTTTCCTGACACTTTGGATTTTGATAGTACTTGATATAAGTAATCTTTCTTCAAATATAGTTTTTCTAAAAATAATTAGGGGGGAGTTACAGCGTTGCAAAGTTGCACCTTTTAAAAATTCATAACTTTCGCGAAAATCATTCGATAGAAACGCGGTTTTCACTAAAAGATGCGGCTATGTTCATTTTTGTGATTTTTAGGCTACTCAAAATTTACTTAAAGTGAAATAAAAAAAATTATATTTTTGGATTTTGACTGGGTTGAAATCATTCCTCTTTAATTCTGCGTAAAATGAGCTCAAGCAGAATGCAGGGCGATTTTTTGTTGCGGAGTTATGCATTTTTTAGTGGGCGAAAAACGAGTTTTTGAGGGTACCTACGAGCGTTCCATGGAGAGGTTCAAGTCAAATAAAAAAAAAATGGTATCTTTCGATTTGGATCAAATTGAAACATATTGTTTCTCCTTGAATTCGGCGTAAAATGAGCCCAAGCAGAATGCGGGGCGATTTTTTGCTGCGGAGTTATGCGCGTATTAGCAAGCGAAAGTCGAGTGTTCTATGGAGAGACTCAAAGTCGTGGGTAGCCTTAAAAAGTCCTTAGATTTTGGCTTAGGCAGGCCAAATGTACCTACTGCTTAAATTCATTGAGACAAAAATTGCAGGAAGCCTACCTTTACGAGTTACTTGACATTTTTTTGCCCTGATGGTCTTTAAAAGAATCTATGCGCTCATCTCATGGCTCAGTGCATGCAATGCAACACTTGTGGTGAACCGGTTGATATCATGTATTGCAAGGAAGTATATCCAATACTTAGAAGGCGCAACTGTGAGCGACCAACAATAAAGTGAGGATAACAGCAAAATCGAATATTACAGCAGTCGCAACTGACGAAAGATTCATGGTAGTTAGACTTACCTGGATTTTTTCATTTTTTGAAGCATGACGCAAGCTTTTTCCCAACTCAAGTCGGGGTTTGAAGGACATTCTACTCGCATTTCTAAAGCTTTCTGCAGAAAGTCCATACCTTCTTCGTAAGATGCCGCGGCCTGAAATAAAGCAAACACTGAGGGTCAGAGAATCGAAAAATAATAAGTACGATGACTCGCGGCCTACGATTAAATCCGTGTTTGATGCTCTGACAGTTGAGTTTAATAATATTTAAAAAGTTAACAATGCTTGACTGCCCCCCGATGACGTGAAAAACGGATCAAATAAGCAAATTATGAACACAATTTAACTTACAATTAGTTAAATGCTTAAACACAAACCGTTGTCTAAAGGTTAAATAATAGTTCTGAATTTCTTTACGCTCTATTGCGACGGACAAAGTGTCAAACCACCTAGAGCACAAAAAGAGCGACTCCCTTCCCCACCCTTCTCAATTTCTCATCTACCGTCATCATCCCAAAAGAGGGACTGAAAAGTAGGGTAACATTTTTGAGTAAAATAATACTGACCTCAGCTGGTTTGCGCTGGTCTTCATATTTGATACCCTCGTCAATCTTTTTGTAAGCCGCGTCGTGAAAACTTTTCAAGGTGTCATAGGTCGCTTTCCAATCCATTTTAAACGACGGTCACTGAAATCAGAGGGAAACAAAGAGTGTTTTAGGCGTTCGGGCTATTTTAAAAACATTCATTTTCAAAGACAGAGGATGATTGGGGAGAAATAAAGGATAGACTAGACACCGACAAAGAGAGAAGAAGGTAAAGTACGTACCTAAGCTTATGATTATAGAACGGCCGATTTTTTGAAAGCAGAAGTGTCAGTGCCCGAACAATGTTTACGTTCGGAAGTACCTCCCTCGATTTCTGAAACTTCTCCTCTAGTAAAACAACCTATGAATCCAGCACTATTCGTTTTTGGATTGCTAAAACTCATTGTAAGCAATCCAATAAATAATTCTGTAAATGTAAATGAGGCGTTCTTTGGGGGGGGGGGGGGCATATAACACAGAGAGGGCACGGGTATGCTCGCTCGTCCTTTCTCAAAAATTCAGAGTTCAAACAATAAGTAAGTGATATTGTGTGTGTTTCAGATGAGTAAGACTGGTTGTTGTCTTTTAACTGCTGCTAACAATAAAATTAATGCTTGGTGCATTTGCTAGTACAGTGGCGTAGCGTGCCATTTAGCAACGTCGCAGTTCCTCCATTTAAACCCATAAAAAATATCGAACAATTGGGTGTTCGTTGAACACCTCCGCATTTGATCTTTCACATGGCTTTAAATTAACATAGGCCAACATTGCCAAATTGCACGCTACGCCACTGTTGATAGATAAAAATAACAACCCGCGCGTTTAACTCATCACAAACACACACAAAGCTTGAGGACCAGCATTCCCAGTGGCGTAACAATAGCCCCCTCAGCCCCCGAAATTGCGGGGGGGGGGGACGCAAGGCGTCGGTTGGCGCAAAGAGAGAGGAAGAAAACACAGGGCGAAGGAAGAAAAGGAAAATAAGGAAGGAAAAGAAGAGAAGGAGGAAGGAGAGAAGAAGAAAGAAGAGAAGAAACAAATATAAAGAGAACAAAAAATAGGAAAACAGGGACGAAGATGACGTATGTAGACTGTAGAGTTCGTTTCATAAGTGTAGGCGCACCTAGACCATAATCTTTTGCGACTTTTCAATTTTCATTTCTTCAAAACTAAACAAAACTTGTCTTCGACTTTGAACTTTTAACTTTAAAGTGTTCCTCAGTGAAAAGCCAACGCCTCTAATTCCTTTTGATTCATTTTCATTTTGAAACAAGAGAAATAATGTTGAAAAATTCGAAAGATTATTGGTCTGGGTGCGCCTACACTTCTGAAACCATCACCTCTAGAAGACGTGAGTACAATGAGTCAACACCGTCTCTCAAGCTTAGCGATGCTCAGCATTGAAGCAAGAAGGGCCAAAGAACTGGTTTTTGGAAGACTTACTGACGAATTCGCAACAATTAAGACACGAAAGAAAAAGTTTTGAAAGAACAGGTAGGCGATTTTTGGTTTAAAATTGACAAAAAAAAAATTATTCGTAACTTTTCTTTCGTCGGAGTATATGTTCTACATACAAAGCCCCGGGGTCATAGGCCGGTAAGGAGTGGAGTGGGGAGGGGTGGGGTGGGGAGGGGTGGTGTGGGGAAGATGATGGGGGGGGCGCAGCTCTATTTTTTGCGTGGGGCGCATGGGCGCATGCATATGCCTAGTTACGCCACTGAGCATACCCTCTGTTTTATACATAGATTTTCCAAAGAACTCCTCAAATACTGTCGCAGACAAAAAGAATGTCAGACAGCTCTTGCAGGTAGGCTACCCGCAATGCTTATCTCAATAAATTTAAGAATTGCATGTGGCCTACCTAAGCTAAAATCTAAGGAGTCGTTTGACATTTTTTTTACCCCGACTCAAGGTACTTAAAACAGGTATGCTCGACTAGCTTCCCGCGTCATCTTCAGTGACGCGAAAATCTAAAGCAGAATCCAAGATGGCCGACAAAAGAAGAAAAAACTGGACAGTTATAATGTCGGTGAAACATAATTCACACAGAGATAATCAAAATCAACTAAAACCGACGAAGCGAGAAAAAACACTAAATATAATAAGTTCCACTTCCATCCATCTTCATAACAAACCTTATCCTGATCATGTCCCACATCATGTCCAAAGTTTTCTCCTTTCGTCGGCCATCTTGAATCCTGCTTAATAGATTTTCGGGCAACTGAAGATGACGCGGGAAGCGAGTCGAGCATACCTGTTAAATATAAGTACCCTGCGGGCCGATCCTTGAAATTCACGACTTTTGGGTAGACTGGATAAGAATGGAAAACGGTGATTGGTGGAGACGAGTCACGTGGTTGCCCAGTCTAATCAAAATACGGAATGGATTAGATAAGTTATCGGGCAGTCTTGGAGTACCCGATAACTTATCTAATCCATTCCGTATTTTGATTAGACTGGGCAACCACGTGACTCGTCTCCACCAATCACCGTTTTCCATTCTTATCCAGTCTACCCAAAAGTCGTGAATTTCAAGGATCGGCCCGCTGATTGACCCCGACCCCGTCTACGAGGCGGTAGCTTGATATTGCTTCTTTCACGATCATCCGATGTCAAAGCTTAACGAACGAAGTCGATGATTCATAATAATCACTCTTTCCAGAGATTTAGTTACCTACGTTCCTATACATAAGTACACCGGTTAAGATTATGACTCATGATTCGGATTGTGAGATTCACGTGGACGACTGCCGTTCGCCGAGAAATTGTCTCAACGACTTTATTTGCATTCATTAATCGCTTTATTAGAAACGCTGAGGAATCATGGGTGGGGAGGGGGGCACACCATACCCGACTACCCGAACCTTTTTACCAGACTTTTTTTTCTTTAAAAAGGTAATAACTTTAACTATTTGAATACTTAAAGAATGGACAAAACTTAAAAACTGTTAGTTTTGCTTTATAAAATAGTTTAATTAACACAGCACGGAGGAGATTTGACTATTTTAAACGGTAAAACGAACAGTTTTTAAGTTTTGTCTAAACTTTGAAGCATTCAAATACCTACTTAAATTCGACACTTCTTTTTAATGCAAAAGATTCTGGCATTCCAGCGTCCCTAGAGTTTAGGAATGGATTTCGGAAGTGTTTAGTGCTTTTTATTAGATTTTAGTAGTTCGTTATTTTAGGAAGTTTTTACACCAGACTATTAAAGCGCTTATAGCAAAAGTGTGCAACAGCCCCATAGGGGGAGTTTCATTTTCACTTTCCATCGCAGCTTATTTTTATGAGCGTCTTGCAAACACCCCTTGTCACGGTCAGCATGCGAGGTAAAGCAAAGTTCGAAGCAGTGGCGGCGCGTGCAATGTGGCGACGGTTCATTTCGTCCATTTAAACTCATGCAAAATATCGATTTGCGGGAGTGCACTGTGTACCCCCATAATTTCGACCTCTTTCACGACTTTAAGTAAATGGAAAAGATCCAGTATTGACAGATTGCACGCACCAACTGCACTGGTTCGAAGAATGAAAACCTGGGGGTAAAAAACGCGCGGTACCGCGAATAATTGGGAAACGCATGGCTAATAGACGCATGCATCTGTTACTACGCCGGTAAACGTACGAGAGTAAACATTACGCAATAAAGCCTTGCACATCATCATCACCTGTTACGTTTCTCTGGCGTTCCGCGTCTAGCGCAGCACAGGCAACTATGCGCGCGCACAATGATTCATACATATATCATGTCTATCGTCACTCCCATTGATGCCATAACATTACAATGGGGCTCTTGCAAGCTTTTGCTATAGGCAAATAAAGAATCTAATCTGATGTAAAGACCAGCAAAACTCACGAAAAGCACACTAAAAAAGTCTAAAATTCAATAATAAACTCACCAAACTGCTAAAGCGGCAAGATCATGATGGCAAAGCGACGCAGGTATCATGGGAGATTCTTGTCTAATTTGTCAGTATTTCTTTACGGAAAACACAGAGACAGGTCTCAACTTAGAGAGGAATCTCCCATGACACCTGCGTCTCTCCACCATTACATCCGATTCTGGGAGTGAATTTCGTGATTTTTTAGTGTATCGTACCATTTTTACAGGTTTTATGCAAGAATCAGCTCTTCAATCCCCTGTAGCAAAAGTTTGCAAGAACCCCATTAGACAACCCCCCCCCCCCAAATCGAGCTAGTATAAGTAAATCATTGTCATATATGGACCTGAAAATTTCGGCGGTTTAGTTTGCGATGTGTTAAAATTTTGGAAAAAAAAAAAACAAAACAAAAGCACAAAAACAAAAACAAAAATACCGTTGACTATATTTCATCAATTTCTTTAGTTCGAACGGTCTATTCTATTTTTGGACCCGGGCCCGGCTACTACACACACTACACAGATCTTATTGAGAGTGGTCCAGCATAAAGGGTGAGAGACCAACCGTGGCGGACCCAGAAAGATATTCGGGGAGGGGGAGACACGCCTACGTAATTTGAAAGTTGAAGCGTTGCATTAAGCTGTTTTCTTGTGCACTTATAAAGCACTGACAAAAATGGAAATGGATGGAAAAATGACCCAGCAAAATACTTCAGTTGAGCCAACCGAATCTTTGGTTCACCCGGCACCAAAAGAGCTATTTCTTTAGGCGCACAAAACCTTTAATTAGCTCTGGAAAAGTCTGCTAGGTCATTTTTATACCAACGGTTCTGTCAGCGCTCCCAAAAAGTTGATTCTGCTCGGGGAGGGGGGGGGGGAATTCGGAGCAATTTCTTTGAAGTGAGATCGGTTGGCTTTCGGAGGGGGGGGGGATATACGATGTGCACTTTCATAGACATTGGTCTGTGACGTCAGCGTCGCGTCGCGTCGTCAGCACTGCATTAACGATCTCATACGATCGACGGAGACACTCCACTCCTGAAAACTAGAGGCTTATGGAACTTTCTAACATCTATCCTACTGGCAACGCTGCGAAGAGAAGTCGCTGGCCCGACGACCGCGAGCCCCCCCCCCCCCCCCCCCGACACACGAAAGACAGTCTGGCAACTTCCTTTTAATAACTCATACTCGATTTCCTTACTCTGGCGCAATCAGCGCAACGCAACGCAACGCCAACGTAGCTGTAGCGCGAGCGTCGAGCGTGCAGCGCAACGAATTCGTGCAAGGTGCGCAATGACAAGATTCTATTTCAGTGAAGCGGACTCACACACTTTCGGCGCGGCTCCGTATGGAAAGAAAAAAAGGAAGAAATAAAAATGGAAAAAAAGAGGGGCGAACGAAACTGGTTGCGCGAGATCGCGGAGTTCGATCAGAGATTGTTTGTGACGTCACATAACGCCATACTACTGCCGCGAAACCGCGGTTACAGCGATAGAGGCCGGGGATCATGAGCCTATGATACTCATAGTTGCCAAAATTTCAGAGGCGCTGGCGCATGCGCATAACAGCTGGAGAACAAGCTGGCGCATGCGCAAAACAGCTGGAGAACAATCGATTACAATTTTTTCTTTTTCAAACTGTGCACAAGTATCCAAGTATCGAGTAAAAGGAGGATAAATCGAACCACCTAGTGATCGATTATTTTCCAAACATCTAACAAGTATAGGACCTCGATTGTCGATACATCGCGTTTCAAGAGCTGCCACTGCAGTATGCCGTAAGTTTTATTCTAAATTCAGTGGCGAGGCGTAAAACTTGGCAACAGTGTATTTTCTCCACTTAATTTCACCAAAAAAGTCGAAAGGTTCAGTCATCGGCGAAGACCAAGCACTTCGGTTTTTCTAGTGTCTTTAAATGGGAAATAGGAACGTTACCAAATCGCATGCCTCGCCACTGTTTATAAATTAATTTAACCCTTCCCATACCACGCCCGAGTCTATTCGTTTTGGTAACTAGATCTCTGCCTCACAAAATTTCAGTTTTTTATTCACAACAATTGCGGCTCCAAATTGTTAATAATTGAAAAAAAAGAGGTTTACTTGGGCGCCTTCAATAAATTGTGTATGCAAAATCAGTACTGCGGTGTAGGAATATTTAACTATACCCACTGAATTTGAGTGAGTGAACATTGATTTGTCTTCATAACCTGGTCGCAAAAGGGTTAAATTGGCAGTTTTGAAAATATCTGCACAACGTGGCAAACGTATCGAAGCGGTAACACCCTCTCCCCTCTTTGATAATACCTCACGTTCACTGCGGTTCATTCGTTCAATTCGAACGGCCCGCCATGCAAATACATGCACTGGGCGCGTTCGGATATTCATCGCAGACTCCACCGGTACCACACGAATCCATCGAGAGCGTTCGTTTATTTGACCTCTTAGAAAATGAGTATAATCTGTAACCATTTGACTCTGCGCTAAAGTACGATCACAGAATAATACAATCAGAACGGAAACTCCCATAAGAGCCAATGGAAGCAAGTTTGGAATTTAACGGCACCAATAGGCAACGCTGTGGTCCTATATCCCAACATGGCGAACGTGTGTGATTTGTGTTGAAACTAATTTATTTCTGTAAATTCTGGAAAGAAATCTTAAGTTTCCAGCCTAACTTTTATTCTAATGGCATTTCCGAATGAAAATTTCGTGGATCATGTCCTATCTTTTTTTTTTTTTTTCGCGCACGAATTCAGATGTAAACATCCTACATCCCAACATGGCGGACGCGAAATGAATTTGCTTCAAAATCCGACAGAGTTTCCGTTCTGATTGTTTTATTCTGTGGTACGATTCACTTCAATTTGGGCGCGTAGTGATGTTTGATACTACGAATAAAATGTATTCGACTTGACAACAACGTCACGAGACTGACTAAGGTGACGATACAATATCGTCACGCGACGCACGAGTCGCAGCCACTGCGCAGCGCGAGTACGGTAGCGTGGCGTCGCGTCATTGGCCTGCGTCATGGACGTCTACTTGGCTTTGGGGCTTTCCGCTAAGCGTGCGCGGGCGGTGAAATAGCGATTCTCTGTAGAGAAATGTACTTTTATTTAAAATTAGTGCACGGAATCCCCAAGACAGGAAAAGAGACGCGGCGGAAAATCATTGCCAAGGACTCAAAGACTATAGAGATTAAAGTAAGATGAAAGCGCGCGGGAAGTTTCTGCTCACCAAAGATTTACTTGCGCCCGCGCCATTTGCGATTTAATGGAAAAATAGGGAAAAAATAAACTGGTTATCATGTTGTGGCAATTTTTCTTCTTCTAATTTACAAAAGTTACCGAAGAAAGACAGGGACCTGGGACCAAAAAATGTATGGTTCCGGCAGTGTGCGCAAGTTGAATTGCGTGCGGTTTCGACCAATCAGAGAGCCTGCGCACGTCACATGACCGTGCGTAAGTTATATACATTCGGGACTGGGGCCTAACATATTTTGGTCTCTGGGAGTGGGGATTCATGGCACATTTCGGTACCCTTTGTTCGAAGACTTCTGGAACCAGAGTCGTGTCCAGGAATCTTCTTCTCAGTTTGCCTATTTGAACGCATTAGTTAGAAAAGCACAGCGCAGTAGCCGGTCAAAACAAAACAAAAAAAAAACAAAAACAAAAAAAAAAAACTAGATATAGGTGATTTGAATCTTAAAATAAAAGCCAAAAATTTCAAGGAAGTCGACGATCGATTTGTCAACTCATCGATACAAAAGAATCGATATACCGAATGAAATCGAGCAATTCAACAGCATAAAATCCCAATGCCCAATTAGCAAATGAATTAGCTTTTGGCCCAGCATCAACACCAATAGAGTGCCGATCAGCACTTTCACGGTGTAAAATTAGCATTTTTGCTGTTGGTGCAGCATTTCAGATAGCAAATCAGCATTTTCTCAACGTAAAATTGACTTGTCATTCATGTCGCACAGCACATTGACGTTATATGTATGGTGCTGGGCTGGCATTAAAATTCTTACGGTGTAGATCAAATTGAGAAATTGCTTCCGTTTTTATATCAGCGCTACAATTCTTTCACGGACTTCTCGATTATTTGCAAACATTTTCTTAGAGTACTGTCGAGAACAAAAAGAACGTCTGCAGATTTCTGGAGGTAGGCTACCCGCAATACTTATCTCGATAAATTTCATAATTGTAGGTACGCCCTGCTTTAGCCAAAATTAAAGGAGTCTTCTGACATTCTTATAGTCCGCGACTGTACATTCCGAGGTCCCAACGATCTGAATTTATGAAAATAACTCATAGTAATATCCAGTAACAATATGACCGTAAAATGGCCAACAAATCGACACATCAAAGTGAAATAGGAGCACCTGATGAAATTACAATGGACAAAGAGCTATGAACCATATGAACAGCGAAGGAAATGGTGAGCTCAAAAATTTTGTTAAATTACTCTCACGGCTAGTATACAATTCAAGAGTATTTCATGAAACTTTCTTCGATTTCCTTCAGTCCCTCCCCAAAGAATATAGGAAATTAAGGGCGGCCCGCCTCATGATAATCGCCATCGTAAATTCGATCAATTCGGCTCGTTATTGGTTGACAACAAAAACTAATGGAATTTTTCGATCAACGCAAAACCGCGAGAAATAATTTTTTCTTGATGATTTGAAGGATGGCGAAGCGTGTAATCTGGCAAAGTTGCGATCTGTCCATTTAAACGCATGAAAAAGGTCGAACTGTTGAAGAGTGTGTTGGCGAATACCTTCGAATTTGATGTTCATTTTCATAGATTTAAATGGACAAAATGCAACGTCGCCAATGGATTTAAATTCAGTCGGGATTCATAGATAAAGGCGGCACACTACCAACGCTGCCAGATGTAGATGTCGCTATATCCCAGAATTTTCAATTGAAAATCATAATGAATTTAGCAAATTTTCATTTAACATTTGGCAATACTGTCACCGTAATAATCAGAAACCTTCTATAACATCAAGTAAATTTGGTGGTCCGGTAACATCACACTAAACCCGTCTGCAGTCTGGTATGTTCATCACTATAGTCTACAAAAGCGAACTATCCGGTTGCAAGCAGTTTACTGAATTTTTTCATGCTACAGAACATTGAGCATTTTGAGGGTCCCCATCTCGCTTGATTACACATTGATGGGTCCATTGAACTCGGACTTTCGATCAGTCTCAAATCTTCAAAATGTGCCAAAACTATTTCAGAATTTCACTTTTGATTAAGTGGCTGTAAGAAATGACACTTAGATGAGTTGGGACGCGCGTCGCGCAGGCCCTGCTCACGAAAGGATATTAATTCTTTTTGACGGATTGAGGGGGGGGGGGTATTCAAGGTTTGTGGAAGCCGCGCGGGGTCTTTGCGCACATGCAGGCCTTGTCGCGGGAACATTAATGATGATGCTCTAAGATTCAAGTAGCCCCTTTAATCCTTCATGAGCGATCAAATTAGAGAGAAGGAGACGAGACAGACGAGACAGAAGAGACGCAAGGGATTAATTGGACATTTTTAACCCAGAAAGTTTTACAGCCAGCAACCGCATAGCAAATAAACACTCGACTCTATTATACTCGGTTCTAAATAAACACTCTAAATAGCTTGATTGTGAGTCCAGAAGTCCATGGGATTGAGTCTGCCGAGAACTTGGTTATGATGACAACCAAGCAGTGGCGTAGCGTGCAACTTGGCAACGTTGAAATAAGTCCATTTAAACCTATGTAAAAGATCGAACTTTTGGGTGTTCGGTGAACACCTTCGCATTCAACCTTTTAAATGGGTTTAAACGGACACATTACAACGTTGCCAAATTGCAAGCTACGCCATCGCGCCACTGCAAACAAGTCTCTCAAAAAAGTTACATAATGTTTTAAAGTTGCATCGGGCGAATTTTTGCGATGACCCAGCACAAGCCAACCTTTGAACTCAAAATATACAGAGCACGGCTCCCAGTTAGGTGATGATAGACGATCCTAGTTCTTTGACGGTAGGCGAAGTCTCGACCAATCAAAAGTGAGGATCCGCAACTTGGGGTCGAAGACAAGGGATCATCCGCCCGTCCGCCCTGAACAATTTTTGGGCTTAGATTTTTTTGAGGCAAAAATAACACCGGACTTAACACTCATCACTCTCATCAGTCATCAAATGGATCAATAAGTCCTCTCGAAAACTGGAGGATGGGTTTTGGGTAAGTTCTGAATTTGACGTCATTTTCGTGCCTCAAAAACATAAATGTTGGACAAGTCGGCCAATAATCGCCGTTTCTTTGATCTTGTCAGTTCTTGGTCGACTTGTCCAACATCAGGGACGATTTTCTCGGAAATGGTTTGCGAAATGGAAAAACTTTAAAGGACCAAAAATGCATATTTTTTTAACGAACTTTTGAATAAGGCTAATCGTTTTTTTGGGTTTAATGAAACCGAACGCATGTTTTCACATAATTTGGCCAAGAAAAAGGGAGAAAAATCAAGAAAAACCCTCGAAACCCCCCTCAAATTTTTACATACAGCATTTTCATAGCCACAATCGGCAAGAGCGCCTAAAATTACATTAGAGAACCTATTTACGAGCATTTAGAACAATTCACGAGGGAGCTATGACAATTTTTTAATTTGTTTTTCGGAAACTTTGCAACACCGTAACTCGAAAGGCTACAATTTCGGACCCAAGTTTATGGGGGGAAAAAGTATTATTTTGACCCCAAATGTATTAGATTCTACTATCCAAAATAATGAATTAAAGAGCTTGCGTGAAAGTAGCTAAAAAAAATTTTGGAGGTTTCAAACCCGGAATCTTCGAAATGCTGGTCGGTGGAGTACCACTAGACCACAGAGGTCAGCGGGTCAACACATCTAAAAGTATTGCATCAGTGAACCTGCGCGCGCCAAGTCGCGGTGAGGAGGTCACAACACAAGAGATTACTACACTACCTGCTGGGTCTGGCGGACGGACGGCCGAGTTTTGGTTCACGTTTGTTGCCTGCTTAACTTACACGATCAGCCATGGTCCAACGAGGAAAGAAAGGGAATTTTTAGAGACATCAAGCAGCTAAAAAATGAAACAGATCGAGCCAATAGGTTCCTTTACAACCCTCAAAATAAATTGGCGTTGTTCATAAATGCGAACTGATCAACCTAAATAGCCCCAGAGCAGTGGTCGTGGACAACTCAACAAAGGGCCAATTTGACTCAAAAACCAATTTCGGGATTTTTTCGTATCCGTCATTTTGTACGGCCCAAAAATGTCCGTCTTCTTATTTTTATTTTTTTTTTATTTTATTTTTTTATTTTTTTATTTTTTTTTTTTTGCACTGAGAGGGTTTTCACGGGGGGATCCGCCTAAACATATTAAATTATTCGGAGTCTAGATGGGTTGACGAAAAAAGCTCTTCATTCCCATAATTCATCACAGTTTCAGTAACGTAGAGTGCAAATCGGCAACGTTGCAGTTCGTCCACTAAAACCCGTGAAAAAAAGCGAACAATTGGGGAATTCGGTGAACACCTCCGCATTCGACCTTATACATGGGTTCAAATGAACTAAGTACCACGTTGCCAAATTATTGTGCGATACCATGGGCGTCATTTAGGGGGGGGGGGGGCTGAGGGGGCAATTGCCCCCCCCCCCAAGGATTTGAAGTCAGGCTCAAAAACTGGCACGAATTATATTGATGAGCAAAAAAAAAAAAAAAAGGTCATCCGATTATGGCCCCCAAAAGACGACTCTTTGGATCTAAAATTATATTGATGAGCAAAAAAAAAAAAAAAAAAAGGTTATCCGATTTTTTGCCCCCTCCAAGCCGAAAATTATAATGATGAGCAAAAAAAGAAAAAAAAAGTCATAAGATTTTTTGCCCCCCCCCCCCCCCCCCCCCCCAAGCCGAACTTGAGATGACGCCCATGTGCGATACGCCACAGATGCACAGTTTGGAGAGTAAATGTTGACAGATTTAAGTCAGCCAATTGGGTTTGAATTGTTTTCGCAAATAGCTTTAATAATTATTTGTGAGAGAGAGAGAGAGAGTAAAGCTCAGGTTTAGGGTGACATTTGGCCGAAAAATAGCGGGAAAGTATCGCGACAAAATTGCGAGTAAATCAGAAATTTTGTGAGCACATACGAACGTACTTACGTGGTTACATTAAGGCTATTTGTGCAACCGCAGGGTGCAAAATGTGGCCAACCACTTGAAACGGTGAAATAAACACGAAGAAATAAAAGAAGAAAAGAAAACACGTTCACATTTTTCAAGCAAGAGGAAATTCTTGGGGAATCTCGTGAGAAGAAAATCACGCGTCGGGCGTCGCGGGTACCTACCTTCCGGAGTTTTGGAAAATTCTGCACCCCACCCAGGAACAAAAGTTCCTCCGATGCCCCCCCCCCCCTCCATTCTCAGATAGGGTGTGCCCTAAATTTCTGACAGTTGCCATTAGGGCGGCATCATCCTTGCATACAATAATTTTCTACAAAGCGCTCAGCCCTTCTCTTCTTTTCATGATGAAAACAATCAGTTTTTCTCTTGAAGTTATTAGGTAAATGCCTTCGATCAATTACGTACCTACTTACAGTTAGTCTTTCCACTTTTTACCCTAACCCAACCTCTTGAGCCAGACAGTTTATTCTGATCGATCATACTTAAAGCCTATTTATTTATTGATTAGGAATTGCTTCCATACATACGCAAATCTTCCCAAGTAAGTACGAGAATAACTCAAATGATAGTGACGCTAAATAGTATAGGCATTGGCTGATACCCGGGGGGGGGGGGGGGGGGGGGTTGTAGCGATCGCCCCCCCCCCGTTCAGCCAAAAAAGAAGGAAGGAAGGGGGAAAGAGAGAAATTCAAAGAATAGGAGGGCCATCGGGGGGGGGGGGGGGTCCTAAGTCCTAATCTTGGGTTTCCGAGGACTGGATCCGCCGAATTTCAAGGGTAAATAGTAGTTTTGTGGGGGGAGGGAAGGCTGATTTGCCACTTTGAAATTTGTTTCCATGAAATGGATCTAACCTAGCCGCAATGTTAGATTTGTGATTTATTATGTCGAGGCACCAACTAACCAACTTGCGCAGTGTTTAATCATGATCTTGGCTGTAATGCAATCATTGCATTACAGCCAAGATCATCATTAAATACTGTGGAATCTGAAAGTTAGGGGAACGTCATCAAAAGCTCTATTTTAGGAAATGAAGAATATAATTGGCAGCAGTGGCGACAGCAGAAAACCAAGGTAGTTTTTTGTGCAACTTTTTCAATGAATGCAAATCTTTTACTTACACTATCCTGTAATTTTCTTACAATCAGTGAAATCTTTAAGGACCTGTGGGCATGCATTTGCTTAATTTTGGAATGAAGAAAATGTGGCACAGCAAGATTGCTCTTACTTACTAAATCATTTTTTTTATGAAATGTTTCGATCAATTAAGACGACATGGAAACTGAGACTATCACTTAAGACTTGCACAAAAGCAGTAGGATAGCAAAAATTACCGAAAGCCAACAATGGCTCGAAGGAATTCCTACTTTCTTAGTTTCTATCAGTGTTCGAAATATACCCGAAAGTTTTAAAAGGTCAGCTTGACTCAGTTGTCTAATTTGTTGAGGACATTCAGACATTTTTGGGTACCATAGTGAGGCAATGCTGACAGATTGTGGTCCATAAAATATATAGGTGTAACTAAAGGTGATAAGAAATTGATCAAGACTATTTGAGACAAATTTATGTTGGGCGTAAGCCTAAACTTACGTTTCGGTCATTAAGACACATAGGTCTACTAATAACGCATAAATCTAATACTTAACAGGCTGCACCAAATGAATTTCAGAGACAGCCAGCCTCCAAGAGGACCAGGGGGGTGATCACGGAGGATCGGATCGTTTTGGTATCGTTATCGTTTACATGTAACCTTGTGAGTGGCTCAACTGATCGAATCGTTTTGAGCCCCTTGTAACGATTGAAACGGACAAAAGGAAGCGATGAGTCAGAGGCTGTCGTAATGTCAATCGTTTGAAGTAGGAAGAGGTGAGGAGGGGATCACCTGCGCGATCAAGTTAACGATAACGGTAACGATACCAAAACGATCCGAATCTCCGTGATCAACCCCCAGATTACTGAGGCCCTGGCTTCTCTTTCCTTCAAGTATGCTGAGGTAGGAACCTACTTCAGACAAGGGAAAGAAAATGTCTATTAGCTATCAGTACTACAGGCATTTAAAAAAAAGTAAAAATGATGGTTGAAAATAAATCTCTATACTGAAAATAAAATTATGAAACTACAAGCTTTGGATGTCATTTGTCAATAAAAATTATGATGTTGATGAAGAAATTATGAGGAACTGAACAAACGAGTAAAAGATAGCAATTATCAAGGGTCATTTAACTAATTGATTCACAAGTCATGTTCAAACGGTAGGTACCTTGAACTTGGATGAATTTCTCATTCAGCGATTCAGATAATTATGCATGATTAATGACTGTAAAGTGTAAATACCTTGTCGATTTTGCAGAAGATTTAATCCAAGAACGTCTGGTGTGATGATTAGAGGAGATGAACACACTTATGCAGAAACACAAATACACTTGGTGAATAGTGGGGATTACATTTACATTAGCAAGCAGGGCACATATACTTCAATGATTTTAACACTTCTCACGAATGAACACTGAACAGGTTTTCCTTACTTAGACCTTAGACCACGTTTCATTTTTTTACTCCAATTGAAACTGAAATTAAATTGTAATGATACGAGATGGAGTAGGGGTAAATAAAAACAGCTGACAAGGTTGTTCGGTTGTTTTGGTTTTGTATCGTCACTCGACTGATCGCAGCACTTATCAGCGGTGGATCGCAGCGGCGCCACTTGGCACTCTTCGTCAGATCCAGATTTCTGCGCTGTTGCCAGACCGTCATTTGTTTCTATCTTTGGTTTGTGACAAGAAAATTGGAGGGGGGAGGGGGGGTTGCGATATCCCTATGGGTTCGGGTCAGCTTCCAAATGGTGACAAGAGCTCCTAGTGGATTTTTACTACCTATTTTTTGAAAATCGATTGACATTTTTTTTATTTCAGGGTGTGAAAATCACAAACTACGTACTGTAGGTACCTATCTCCCCCCCCCCCCCCTCATGCTTTTTATTTATATCATCAAAGAGTTTGATGAAAAGAACCCCATTTTGAGAAAATTACACTGACAAATTACCCTCGCACTGCAATAAGTATTCTCTCGGAACTTTTTTTTTTGTGTAAGAAGAGTGAAACCGAAACAGACTAAGTAGGGACCTGCGAATTTGAAAGGGCTAAATTTGAAAATTAAAGAATAACAGCTCAGTTCCTTAATAAGTATTTTTGTCTGGTGAAAACTATGGGCTAACCTCCCCCATCAGAAATACATCAAGTAATATAAGGTCAATTTGGCTGCGATGTATTAAATTGATGCAGGCAAAGTCCCCGGTATATGATTGAATTAAAACAGACCAAAAAAATTTGGCAGTTTACTCAGCGTTGAAATACACCAAAAACTCAAAACTGCCAAAATTCTCTCATTACTCTCCCTAAGTAATTGGGTTTTTATGGAAGTATCTCCAGTTTAGTTTATGTCCTTTTCCTAGAACACATTACAAGTAAAAATGAGCTCACACGGAGAAAAAAAACTTCTGTTCATATTCTTATCACCCCTACCGAAGTCTTCGGTATTTCTAACTGAAGTTTGGTACTCACGACCGAAATTTTTGGTTTCTGTAACTAAAAACAACAATGTTCAGTATGAACCGAAGTTTTTTTCTCAGTGCACGCCAGGAATTTCTACTCCAGGAAGGAAAAAATATTTAACTGAATCATAAACACATAATGAGCTGAGCTATACTCAATCAATGTGTTTCGCTCTTAATGGGTCTGTTGCATACTTTTGCTACAACAAAATAGAACCATGATTCTTATGTAAAATTCGGCGAAAATAACGATGCGCACATTAGAAACGTTCAAAATCCACTCATTAACTCAGGAAATCACTTCAATTTCAAACAGCCGCGCTGCACTAAACACTATTTGCACCGGTATACTACTACATAGACGGAACCACCGTGCATAAGTAAACAACATCGTAACTACAGAATGATGGAATTCCGTTCTAAATACATGAACTATTGGCTGCATTTGCTGTCGGGTCCTGGTCTTTTCGGTTTATCAAAGATTACAAAATAATATAAGAAATGTACGCATCTAAACGAAACATTCCAATGTTTGTAAGTTCTCTTCATGTTTACATAAACGAGATGGTTCCATCTATGTAGTTATAAGTTGGTGATGTGGTGTCTAGTGTAGCGCAGGTTGTTTGAAAAGGAAGACATTTTCTGAGTTAATGAGTGGATTTCGAAAAATTTTAATGCGCGCATCGTTATTTTCGCCGAATTTTACGTTAGAAACAATGTGTCATATTGATGTAGCAAAAGTACGCAACAGACCCATTTTTGACCCTGCATCAAAACAGAAAAATGAAAGAATCCATGAGCAACTTGCACTTTCTAAACTAACTTTGAATCAGCAAGAAGCTTTTCCTTAACCCTTTCAATACCACGCCTGAGTTACTTCATTTCGTATCCCTACATCTCATTATAACAGTAAAAGCTACTCTGAATCATTAATCCTTCCAAAATAATGTTTCATGCAGCACCATCAATTACCAGGATAGGCAAAATAACCAACGCGGAGTTAGAATATTTATAACTACCCACTGAATTTGAGCCAGTTATAACTTTGATTTCTTCTGGTAACCTGAACCAGGTGGTAATAGGGTTCAACTTGAGTCCCAGTATATTAAAGAGTCTCGCCATACAAGGTATCGATTCTGCTTGGCTGCTGGATTTCAGGCTCTCACAGAGCTCAAGGATGCATTCTCTGTGCAATTTCTCCATAAGATGATCTTTGGAACTCCTCTTCGGCGAACCCAACCAATCAGAGTGGACGCTTCCTTTGCCTGCTTCTTCTTCTTCATTCTTCACGTGGCAAGATTCTTTCATATACAGGACTCTAAGTTAAACCTGTAAGATAAAGGAGGAGAAAATAAAAAAGTTTTCAGTTTCATTTGCTTTATTTTTAAAACCTAGACAGCCTTTGAAATACTTACAGATAAGAGAGAAAAAGAAACAAAAAACAAAAAACAAATAACAAATAATATCTTGTAGCAATTAGCAAAGCTGCATTTGAGCACGATATGTCCAGTTCATTTTCAACAAAAAGAACACGTATGTGTAGATAAATATAGAAAAAAAGAAAAATTGAAATAAAAGATAATTGGTTACAGCCTAGGAGTCAGTCTCGATTTCATCTTGTATGACGAATATTTTAGCAATTTCATCATGGATATACGGCTCTCTTGAGTTACGGTCGATTACTTGAATCCCCGAAATGAACTGGAAACAACAAAAAAATAATTAAACCAAGAACTTTGACAACTGAGAAAATACAAGAGAGATTGACTTGGGAAACTTGATTGAGAATTGAGTTGTGTAGAAGCATTTTTTAATTTCTTCTGTAAAATTCAAGAAATTTTGGGAGGCAGCAAAGGAATTACCTAAAGATCAGAATCACAGAAGGAAAATTTTGCCACTGATCCATTCAGTTAAGAATTCAAATTTGACACAACAAAATTCTAACCACACAAATCTTGAGACTAAACAATGTAAACATGGACAGGTTGCATTCCTTTCCAAAAAAAAAAAAAGTCCACTCTATTAAGAAATATTGTCAGTGTTTTTACAAAAAAGGCGTAACTCCATTAAACGTCTCAAAATCTCCATCACAGTTTATTTCCTCAGATGTGAATCAACCAGCCGATCATAAAAAAAAATTTGTGGGAGATTTTGCGGAAAAATCAAGAAAATTTACATAGTAGTTGCTTTTTTTTTGTTTACAAATGAAACAGTAATGCTACATTTCGTGACAATGTATTGAGTTAAGCCTCTACATAAAAACACCTACGGTATGTTATGCTCTTCGAACGATTCTAAGGCTCAGAGTAGTTTTGGAAACTCTTTCTAATAGCAATTGAGGCCATCACTGGAAAAAGGGCGCAAAAAATGATAGGTGTGCCTATCTGAGTAAAATCTAATGAGACCGTAAGGCTCATTTTCTCGGAAGAGCACATCAGATGTTTTATGGACCCCTTTTCCCGGAGATGACCTCAATTCTGAGCGGAGATTTTTCCCCAAAGAGCACTTGCATTGAGCGGTGGGCCCTTTTCACAAAAATTGCTTCATTCATTCACATCTTTTTAAAGTGAGTCTACGATCTGTAACAAGCATTTGTTAAAAAATTCAAGAAAATTCTATGGAAGAGTAGGTTCTGTGAAAGACGCAATATTAATACATCAAGATAATTTGTCAGGAAACAGGTAAATGTGCCACGAAAACAGTATCGAGTTATACGCACAAAAAATAATAATGAAAAAAATTGAATAACCACGAAACCAGAAAAAAATCCGATATTAGAGAACAAATGAGTTTATCAAAGGGAGTTCCAACTTTACAATCAATGATTCAACAAACAACTGTTAGATCCATAAAAAGTACTACATACCAACAACCCTGTTGAAAGGGGCACTAAAGACAGAGGTACATCCACACTTTTGTTAGGTTCAATAATGCCTAGATGTTTGCCTGATATACCTCTCCAGGCTAAGCCCGTCACAGGTAATAAATTTAAGACTAGATTCATTAATCTCTCACTGAAATAAAAAATAAATAAATGAATTAACAACAACGATGCATAAAAAGGCAGCAAAAAATTTCAAGCCTAAAAATAAATTATACATGGGCTACGGAGAACGGAGCTATAAATATAAAATAAATGGAGAGAGAAATAGACAGTTTTAGTGATGAAATCATCCAGTGAAAAAGTTTATTGAGCGTTCCTAATTATCTCTCACTCTCACATGACCCCTATGTACTGCTATCTCACTCTCATCGCTTAAATTGAAAATGGAGACATTTTGTATGAAATTCTTTGGCAGAAATGAATTTCTCCTGTCATTATAATGCAATGTGGAGAAATAAAATGTCATGAAACAAAGCTCCATAAATGAAGGACACTAAAAACTATTATGAATAGCTATTCATAGAGGTCCACACGAGTGTGAGAGAATTAGTTTGAAACACCACGCGAGTTTTGTCACAGCTGATTATGATTGATGATTGTACTGTTGGTTAACCATTGATTCTGAAGCACCACACTATACCATCTGCATCAATAAAGCCATATTTTTTGGCACTGCGGCAGCAGATAATTCTAAATTCCTAATGAAGTATGTACCAGTCGAACCAAGTTGTGTATGCTACGTTAAAACTTGCAATCCTACTTATTCAGTGAATATTTTATTTGTGTAAATATTTTTCTGAGCCTCCTAAAACATTCCTGTTGGCTTTTACAGAGAGTTGAGAAAACGGTTTTAAATTGGACTTTAGAACACTAAAAATTTTTTCTTGATCACTTTTCTTTCTTTCCTCCGGCAAACAACAGGTTTAATAAAAAATCTGATCTTGATTCAAAATCCAGTAGATACTTGCCTTGTATTTGTTATTCGACATTTGAAGTTGAAAGGTTTTTCTAGATGAACGATATTTGGAAGTTCTAGGACAGATAGATGCATGGCTGAGTATGTTGGAACCTGTGAATAGACAACAATGAAAAGTTAATTTTGCTTAATGATATAGATAACTTTGTTGGACAGAGAAAAGATAATTTAACAGTAACAAATCACTGTAGAGACACCATTTGATCGTCGTTATGTTTTGCCGATTTTATGGTTATTTTATATCGTTTTACTGTCGTTTTATTTCTTCTGTTTTTTTTGTGGCTATTAACTTTTTTCTATTGTTATTTTTCGGGCGTTTTACGGGATATTGTTTTTGCGGCACATTTACCTGTTTCCAGACAAATTATCTCAATACATCAATATTGCGTCTTTCTCAGAAACTACTCTTTCAAAAAACTTGCATGAATCTTTTAACAAATTTTCATTACAGATCGTAGACTCACTAAAAAAGAATGTGAATGAATGAGGCAATTTGTGTGAGAAGGGCCCACAGCTCGATGAAAGTGTTCTTTGAAAAAAAATTCCATGAAATTCCGTGTGATTTTGCGGAAAAATGCCCAAAGCCCATAATTCGAAGCATATCAAAACAATGACCAAAATCTTATCGACTCATAAGCACGAAAAAAGCGGAAAATTTCATTTTACTGCATACTTCGCATATTTCGTGATTTAAAACAGGAAATTTCGCACCAGATTTGGTGTTAACAGGTGGATTTCGTATTATTGATGTAAAAGGCCCGATTTTGCGTTTTGTAGCATTTTGAATTTGAAATCAGGAGAGTGCGATCTGCACTCCTACCTGGGTTCCTGCCGTCTAGCGCGAACACATATTACGTTTTTGCGCGATTTTGTGGAAACGAAATTCTGGTGTCTCTTTAAATGGGTGTCAAATGTCTAGAACAATTATATGAAAGGACTTGAGCTTTCTGTAAAGAAACGATTTTTTTACTGCCAGGAATGCTGCAAAAAATGGTTGTTCTATGGAATTAATTTACACTTACTATTTTCAGCATAAGATTTCTTAATACTCTCTCGATATTGAAGCTTCTAAAGAACATGTAATCAGTTGTTTTGCTACTCCTCAAACTGAGCAAAGTTTGGGAGGTCACAATAATAAAGAAAGGTCATCATCACTTAATAAATATGAATAGGAAAATTATCAGGAACAAAACATACTTCACAAACCCCTGGATTTGAGAGGCGGAAAAATGAGTTTCAAGGAGAGCACAATCTCTCTGCTTTAAGTCTGTGATAGGATGGGCTACATCTTGGAATATAAGATCCAAAATTAAAGAAAAGAAGAAGGGGAAAAAATAGGAGAGAGTAGTTAATCTAATCACCTGTCTGTCTAATTGACAAACTTGAAGCCTTCCCTTTTCACCAAGATTCGATCTCCAAACAATATCTAATTTTCCAATATTAGTAGCACCATTTAATAATTTCTGATCCGCCAGTAAATCAGGCTGAGGCAGGAGACAGTAAAGAAACTGACGAGTGGTCTGAACAGGCATCATATTGACATGTCCAAATATTGATTCACCATTTTGAGTGAGATTCAAGTTGACAACTGCGAAATAGGAAGACAGATCATTAGAAAAGAGGTAGGCAGCACATCAGCTACCAAAAACCTTGATTAACCAAGGTTACTTCTTTGATTAATGGACCTGGGAACTTTGAGAGTTCAAAATTTAAAAGGAATCAAGGTAAAAAGTGCACTTTGCTGACAATTTCTATTTTTTTCATGCTTTCAGTGGTAAAATAACTGAAATAAAATTTTAATAATCAGGTTACAAACTGACTCTTCGGTGATGTTTCGGTGATGATAATAAGAAATATTTGGTTGTCATAATTCTTTTAACCTTTAAGTGATTGAATTTCTATATCTCCATGCTTCAAAACATGGTTTTGGAAAATGTGCCCTTATAGCAACCAATGCCGCTAACACACAATAAAAGATTATACCGTTGTTTATAAAATGAATGAACATTGGCCTTTTAAGGTGACTCCAGGCAAAAATTTTCCAGATTTCAATCGAATGGCTAGCGCCACTAGCCACTTTTGGGAAAAGTAGTGGTTTACGCATTTGAAAGTAAATACAAAGAAAAATGAAAAATCCAAGACCGTCATCACCTGAGTGGTTTTTTAAGGATTATTTAGCCCAAAACGAGCAAAATTGGTGGAGGATAATAGTAATTCTTTCTTCATTAGAAGCTGTAGAGTTCATTTTGCCAGCTTGGTGAGTGCCAGTGATACTATGTCTTATCTGCCTCACTCGCACTCATAAAGGCTCATGGGAATTTTCGTATTTCCGATATTCCAGCTTCATGTTTGAGTGTGTTGAGCTTCATGTTTTAGCTTGAAACTTTCAAGGTATCTTCCAGAAGTGTGCTCGTAGATTCTGACGTTCCTTAAATTTGTAATTTTTGCGTAAATTCAACAAATTTAGCCAAAAACCGTTGGCTTTTTGAGCAGTGCAACAAGGCATCTACAGTTCGAATTAATCGGCCCCAGAATCACCTTAAATACTGAAGACATGTAAACTCACGCCTCTAGCACTGCGTTGCAAAGCATCAACAATCAACAGCAGAAAATCTATTCATTTAATTTCTTTAATTTTTTGTGAATATTTTCTCAGAATGAACTGAGAAGTGGCATACTTTAAAATCAAGAGATTTGGTCTAAGATCAATTTCTTTTAGTAGTCTGCACATAGATCAATGAATTTTCTGAGAAATTTGTCCACAAAACAAACAAAGAGTATCAAATCAGAGGCAAAATGGGAAATAAATTGAATCATACTGAAGCATTATTTTGTATAAGAAAAATTAAAAAAGTACCTTTGAATAAGTCTGAGGATTCTAAAGAGACCTTTTCTAGACAAATGGGCCCAGATGTTATATTCTGTACTTGAGCTTCTAAGAAAATACGATCAGCCTGAAAATAAAAAAAAGAAGATGGTAGTGGCTAGTATGATCATGCATGGAATGGGGAAAATTCAGCCAAATCAGCTCGCTCAAATTTAGTGGGTTATTTAGTATTTCTATTTTGCGGCATTTCCTTTGCCTATCCCATAAGTTGAAAGCACTTGATGAAAAATTAGTTTGCAAAAGTTGATAATTTGGAGTAGCTTTTCCTGTCAACGAGTGATCAAATTTTAGCTTCAATCAACTCGGGCATGATATTAAAAGTGTTGAGTTAACACTTAACTTAATTTTAAAGAGACAAAGCAACAAGAAGTCCTTTAAAACTAAGAGATTGTAAAATGAACCTCACCTCCTTTCAAAGAAAAAAAAATCAAAGACTTCACGATGAATAAGTGTAAACTAAGTTTCCTTCTATCGCTGAATTAACTCTATAGAAATGCAATACTCACCTCGGCAGTGTAAAATTTTGTTGTTATGTTTAAAGGTTTCAAGACTGGAAATTTATAACACTTTCTAAATGAAAAAGTACCGGAATAGCTTACATCACAAATTAACCTGGAAATGATAAAACAAAAATAAAGTAAACATTTTTGAGCTAAAGATAATAACGAAAAGTTGGACAATGCTCCTTAGTCAAGTAGACTTCAATCTGTCATTGCCACAAAATATTTTCCTTGTTAAAGTTTGAATTTGCGATGATGAATATTGAAAATCAAATATGTAATTACTTTTTTCCGTTTGACTTGACTTCATTGATTCAAATATCTCTGAAACAGTATCTGTAGGTGCACTTCAAATCATGTGAATCCAAATACAAAATATTTATGTTAATTCTTAAATATTTCTGCCTAGATACAGCTCTTGTGAAGAATCCGTAAGCACTTAAATGTGGCTACTCTAGGCTCATCACGTGGACAAAATTCAGTAGCAAATTCATGGAGACCGATTATACAGGTCAACTGGTACACCGTTGCCCTGTTTCCGAACTTTTCTTAGTTAGAGGTCTTGAACAACCCCTCAACAAATATATAATCACATTAAATAATGTTAGGTTTGCTTTTGTCTTTGTAGCATTGATCTCACGTACATCAACCATTCAACTGAGGGACCAATGATCAGTGCCCAAATATTTAGTGAATTTGGTGCTTCCAACATCCCAGGGGTGCAGAATGTTCTTCTTTCACAATTTACACACGAACCGGAATTGCTTCCGCATTCCAAAACCCCCCTATTTCCACATTGACGACCTTTTTAAAAAAGCGCTTCCACAATAAATTGATGACCTTTCTACTAAAGAGCCTCTAAAATCCATCTGAAATAGAAAGGAGCACAAAAATTTGAGTTTTTCCCCAAGATGATTTTTTAATTTTTTTTTTATTTTGGTGGAGCCTCCACAGTTTACACACGAAGGATTTTTCCATTTTTATGATTCTAAGTTGGTTCTACACAACTCTGTAGTGAGATTTCAATCCGCAAAATAGCACCACTAGTCTCTTTCATAGATTTTGACTTGGATGACTAATAATATTTTGGATGAGACTGAAAATCGAAAAAGCAAACCCATGGGACTACTGCAGTTTTAAGCTCAATTTTCAGAGGTTAATCCCGACAAAATTGGTTGCAATTTGAAAAAAATGTGGCTGAACAAAAATTTGGCAGAATTCTAGGCAATAGTTGGAGCGCATTTAAAATTTTAAAAGCCTATTTTAAGCGCAGTTTAAAAGCTTAAAATTTAACAGAATTTTTATCCAACTCTAACATTTTCAAACCACAACCAATTTTGTCGGGACTAAGCTAAGAAAAACTTAGCGAAACATTATGCAAGTCCCATGCGCTCGATTTTCACAATTTTTTGTTTCGGAAAAGAATTTCGAGTCATCAAAGTCAAAATCTGTAAAAGAGACTGGTAGCGCTATCTAGCAGATTAAAATCTCCCTACATAGTGGTGAGGAAACACCTTAAGCTGATGTAAAAGTACTTACATGGTTAAACCAAGTTCTCTGACATCATGATGTATGACTTCTTCAAGGGTGTCTCCTGGTACTAGGTCTTTAGATTTCATTCCAGTTCGGTGACCAATAAGAGGAATTCTTTCTGAAGTGGTTTGAAGGTCAACCTAGAATTGAACGGATAAAAGATAGAGAGGATCTTCTCAATTAGACAGTGAGAAAACAATGCTTAGTGAGAGAAGGAAAGGCTTTTAAATTAAAATTATAAAAGCAGAAAACGATACATAGTCAGAATGGATACCTTTGACTCTCATGACTCTCAAGGACTTTTAACCCTTTTGATCACTGTGTCCACGAAAGTGGATAGTTTAACATGGAGTCTTATGGAATTTCAAAAAAATTGACATGCATATGAAATAGTTTGACATAAGTTCACTCGTTTCAATTGTCTTGGTGTTAAATTTGTTTGAACGAATTGATATAATGATGTACTGAAAGGATTAAAAATAGCATCAGCAGCAATAGCAGAAATAAAAAGAGCATCCAGATGAAAAAATATTTTAAGTTTTATGAGTAATCATGCCTCGCACTACAAGAGTGGTGAGGATTAAGCCGAGTTCGAGACACAGACGACAATCCTAAATTATGGAGAGAGAATAAAGAGAAAGGTTCTGCAAAGACAAAGACAAACAGATCGTGTTCATGGAAGAAAAAAAAAAAAAACACTTGCAGAGTTTTGTAGAATAAGTATGTATTATTCTACTAAAATACTAAAATAAATAAAATGATTGACTCAAAGAAAGATTTTTCTTGTTGACAAAAGTGATTTCATACTTTCAGAGAAACTCCAGAAACAGTTTGACTGCTTGTATTGACCACGCAAACGTAACCAGAGAAGGTTTCTCCTAGATAGATGTTCCTAAGAAACGAAAAAAAAAAAAAAAAAAATTAAAACGTTAGAAGACATAGGCTTATGAACGTTCTTGAAAAAATAGAGAATAAAATTACTCAATAAATAATGAAACAAATATTTCAATTTCGTTTTATTTTTAAATTCATTGCATGGATCTAATAGTCTGTGATGCCATTTAAACCAATGGGATTCGTCGATTTCCTCTATCTTGTCTTGTCTCCTCCAAAAGAGCGGAAGGCCCCCTGATCAAAGCTAAAAATTACAAGGTGAGTTTGAGGATTTCAATACTTTAATAACTAGTTTCTCAAGATGTGGTTTTGGCTAATTTAACATTTCATACATCCTGCTCTTCTTTTCCTGGTCGCATTTTAAAGTGAACAGATTATTAAAGACTACTTATCTCAATTAATTGAAATTATCGTTTTTTAAATTTTTTTTATTGTGAAAAAAAAAGTACTCCAAAATTGTTGCATGTTTCAGATGGACTAAATTTTCAGAATCCCTTGTTATAGCATTATGAATTAGAATGATGAGACAGTTTTCGGCAGATGCATTTTTCTTACCCAAAGTTTTGAGTGATAGATAGAAATTGGCCGGCGGCTAGGGTTTCCGCACCGGGCACAGCAGTTGGATCTTGCTTTAAGGCATTGTTCAGAAGATTGCCAGGGAGATCTTTTGCATCAGATGTCACAATGATTGGAGTGCCTAGAGTTGGTTTTGATAAACGCATCACTGAAAAAAAGAATGAAGACAATATTACGTTTATATTTTACGTTACAGTTCTTTCTCAGTATTAAATTATCAAAGTCCCTGGCTTCTACTTTTCAAACTTTTTGTCATTTCCTCTTTTTGCTGCATTTTAAAAGAAAAATAAAACGAGAGAATTGCAAAACTGTAAAAAATTACCCTCAGGTTTCAAAAGGGTAGAAATTCTTCAGACATGACTTCTCTCTCAGGAAGCCATGAAAACGCAATGTAACCTAGGGCGTAGTTGGGGATCGAAAAGTGGGGGGGGGAGGCTTGAAATGAATGACTTTTTTTTCCCCGTATCAAATTTCAACGTACCAAATTAAAAAGGAAAAAAGGTCTCATCGTTCAAAATAGTGGGGGAGGCTTAAGCCCCCCAAGCCCCCTAGCAGCTGCGACACTAAATGTAACCATGAAAATAGGCAATATGCAAGAGAACTACGTAATTTTCCAGTTTTAGAACTGAATGCCCCATATATTAACTGCTGTTCCCAGGTAGAATTGAGTTCTCTGACATTTTACAGTTTTCCCTGACAGTAGACACCCTGATTGAGGTTTGACAAATTATGCAGAGCACATATATTGAGGAGTTGAGCTACGGTCAGTCCAGGGACAATGTATAATGGAGACCACGCACTATCTATCTTGCCCATGTTTGCGCGCGGTGGCAACTTTTTTTCTTGGGGTCTCAATAGAACACCGCAAACATGGTCCATATATTGACTGATGAGCAAAGTTGTTGAAGTTTTTGTCTAGTGAAACCGAAGCACCAAAATTGCATCAGTCAACAGATGGACCATGTTGAATGGTGCTCCCTCATGCTCCCTATATTGTTAATTCCTGATGAGTTCCGAAAAATAAGTCAGCCACCACGTGCACGGCTAGAGCGTAGTTTCTTTTCGATATCGTCTCTAGTTCAGTCATGTTTCATAGTATTATCGTGTGCTTTTGTTGAGTTAAACGGATTGATCTTTTTTACTTGATGATGGGAGCTCAGTTAGTCAGAAGAAAAAATGACTCGCTTAGCTCTTCAGAAACATACAGAGCGCTTGGAAAGATGACTTTTTGAGTTACCCTCTATTTTACATAAGGTTTCTCTTGTTCCACGAAGAGATTACCTACAGCGTTACCAGATGGAGCTCTTCCTGACGTGGGAAGGAGACAATGTGAATCACATCAGGAAGCTATTGAGCCACTTTTACTTAACGTAAATGGGACGGAATACAGAGTTTACAGCACTATCAGACCAACTTGCCTAGAATGGACTTTGATTCTTAATCAAAGCGGCATTGCTGATGAGATTCAACAAAGAAGGTGTTTCAGCAGAGGGCTGGATGACGCAATATTGCATTACTTCAGGACAGCTAAATCTAAGAAAATGGGTGTTATAAAGAAAACGAAGTTGTAAAGGCTGCTTTATTGCATACCTGACTAATGTTTATAACGGAATAAATGTACATTGAAGAGTCAATAATTACCTCGAACAGTTAATACTTGTTCTTCCATTTTTTAATGATCCTGGCCTGGTAGACAAACGGTAAATACTGGAACTGAGACAGCCGTTGGAGGAGGAACTTGGAGAAAATCAGACTGCGATTGTTCTGGACATACTTTAGAGTGTTAGGAGCTCACACTTTGACCTAAGTAAGATGATACTTCTATTTCAGATAAGGATGAACTCCACAAAATTTCAAGGAAGAAAACGCTGCTGCACTATGTGCAAGTTTATCACAAAGTGAAAGATCTTGTGAAAAGTGAAGGGGTGCAAAATGAAGAACAAACCGTTTAACAAGAGCGAGGCAGCAGGAGGAAAGCCAGAGAAGCAGCCTTTGGGCAATCTTTGAGCCTCACTGGAATTTCGTAATAATTTACCTATGTTTCGATAGATAACGTTGTGTAAATTGCACGGTTACCTCAGAGACAAGATTTAGCTAAAGCAACTGCGGAACATTAATTTTTGAAACATGATGTCAGAAGTTTTGATTAATCGACATTATTACTAGGTTGAAAATAAATTAAATAGAACTTTCTAATTTCTGTGTTTTTCCGAGATCTCAATTTTTCTAACCTAAAACTATTAAGAGCCCACGTATTTTTTGTTTACTGTTTATGTGAGATCACTGTTGCCGGTTTGTATAAAAATAATAAAAAAGTAGGACGATTTGCAGAATACGTATGATTAACTTTGTACAACTTGGCAACTGTGTTAACACGGGGCTTCTTATCCTGTATATTATTTTTGTGTACTCTGTAATGTGCTGCTATCTATCGAAAATTTCGAAACACTAGATTCTTAATTTATTCTGACGTAAACAAAACATTGTTGTCAGCTGTTAGTTAAGTCGTTATTATATTTACACGAAAAAAAAAGAACAAACTCTCTTTATTCAGATTCTGCAGCAAAGAATTAGAGACAATTATTTTTTGAGTAAAGCGTAAATAAGATTTACTCAGCTATCATGATTGTAAATCAAAAATTCATAATAATATCATGGTATTTTTGTATATTTGGCAACGAGGCGCAAATAGGAGGGTTATGTTGACGTTGATAAGAAGCAACAAATGATTCTCACTATTATTGTTCTTAGTATCGTGTAATGTATCATTATTCTTGCTTGGAGCATTGTATTATCTTTTTACTAGCCTTTTTCTTTTAGCCTTGGGTTATTCAATTTTGAATTATTCATCTCTCAAGAAAAATGAAAATGAACAACGCTCTGTGGGGGCACTGGGCAAATGGCTGGTAGTCACTCAATGTTTATTATTGTTATGACGAGGAGTAGGAGAAGAGGGTAGAGAGAAAAAAATTATCAGCTCGACAGCTTATGCTCGCTTTCAGTTCAGTTCAGTGGTTCAGTACTTTACTTAAACGTTCAAGTAGTGAGTCAGCTGCCGCCGCTATGTCCAGTTACGCCAAGATGTGTGCTCGCGGGTGTTAACTTCAGTCGTTTTAAGTTGTTTACTTTAAGTCCTAAAAGCTGTTTTACCCCTCTTTAAATGCTGTTGAAAATGTGAATTTTATTGTGATTAGCTGAACACCAGCTTTTTGTGTCGCCAACCGTTTCATTTTCGTTTTGAATTCCTCAGTTAAGAGCTGTTTATCTTTATCTACTGTGTTACCTGTATTACTTTGTGTCTCGTGACGAAGACGAATCTTTGTTAAGCAAGCGGTGTGTTTTCGTTTAATTTTTAGTGCTTTATTGCACAGTTCCTGTTCTGATATTCCTGTTACTTTTGGAAACTAAAAATTTGGGTGTATACATCAGTGAACCTGTATCAACACAGCTAGGAAGCATGGACAATTTTTTTATCTAGTAAGTATGTTTGGTTAAAACAGTAATAGATTATGTTTTCCCTCGCACATTCCTTGGTATCAGCAAACTCTTCCATTTTCAATTTTTTCAACTTTATGACGTAACTTTTCCCTTGGTCTACTCTAAGTTTGTTTAATTTTCGGTTGTCTCTAATAAGATTGGACTTGATGTTATCACAGCTTTCATAAATTCATAATATTGCCCCTTAACTGTGGGGTGACACTACTGGGCCCTGTTCCACCAAAAGTACAAGTCCGAGTACAAGTTGTATTTACAAGCGTTTTTTAATGCTAAAACGCTTGTAACTACAACTTGTACTCGTACTTGTACTTTTGGTAGAACAGGACCCTGGTGGTATGGAGCTGATGTTTTCCTGAAAGCTGTGGAACTGTCAAATCTAATCTAAATCTACACCTGGTCTAAAACTACATCACTGGATGACAAACTGGCAGTAACCAAGTGATGCTAGAGCAGACGCATTTTGAGTATCGGGTTCTTACAAGTAGCGGTGCGTACTACCGAACTGCATCGGTGAGCGGTTGAATAGCAACGAGTTGAAATTCTACGTAAACAAATCGCTCACCGATGCGTTTTGATGCGGTTCGGTAGCACGCACCGCCACTTGTCAGAACCCGTTACTCTAAATGCGTCTGCTGTACCTAAGGCTAATTTTTTTAACGGGAACGCGATGGAACAAAATTAAATGCTCTAGTTTTTTACAGTGGTGAGCTCTAGCACTGTTTGAGTATTCTATTAGAAATAGAAGGGAATACACTAACCATTGTGACCAGGGGCGGACTGGCAGGCGGGACTACTGGGACTTTTCCCGGTGGGCCGGTCAGCTTGTAAAAAAAAATAAAAAAATAAGTAAACCTGTGGCTGTCGAGCGAAAAATTAGCAACATTGGCCACCGAGGGCCGATTAAAATATGAGTACGGAGTACTTCTATTTCACAGCTTAACATTTTCAGCGCTTTTTGGGAAAGTTGAAGCAGTTACGGCCATTTTCGCTTGAAAATTGGGCACATACGTATAAGTATATCCTGTTATACGGTCCTCTAGGTTGGAGTGGCGGCCCGGACCCCGAGGGGCGAATACAGAGTTAGCAAGTTTGATTCTCAAAAAGCGCTGAAAATGTTAATTTGCCATGTACTCTATACTCACCACTTAGTTCCTCTGATCAACTGAGCGCAGGTCACAAAGGGCGCAGAGTAGGTACCTCTACAATTCACAAATTAACATTTTCAGCGCTTTTTGGGAAAGTTCAATAAGTTACGGCCATTTTCGCTCAAAAATTGGACGGCATCGTAACCAAATTGGCCAGGGCCTCCGTACATACAAGTATAAGTGTATCCTGTTGAACGGCCCGCAGCCCCGACCTTGACCCTGAGGGTCGAGTAAAGAGTAAGCAAGTTCGATTTTTCTCAAAAAAGCGCTGAAAATGTTAATTTGTGAACGATAATTACTCTGTGGTCTATGCTCACCGCTCAGTAGCTCTGAGCAACTAAGCACACTGCACAGGCCATAGAGTACTTCTCTATAAAGAGGCGCATTATTCAACAAAAAAAAGCGTTGGCTTTAACATTGAATGAGCCTTAAATTGCATCTTAAGGACTCTAAATTGTCAAAATTTTCTCGGGGGAGAACCCCCGAACTCCCTTCAGTGGGGGGTGAAAGTGTTCAAAATGTCTTACGTACTTTGATGACTTTGATTATTTATTTAATTTATTATGATTGTTAAGCACATAGCTCTGATAACAATCATCCACCACTGATATGTGAAAAAGCAACAATTAAAATCCCTATTTAAAAGTGTAAAAGTCCTATTGTAGTTACGGCCGTCCTTTCACCTTAATACCTCTTTAATGCATGGGCAGACATTTTTTAAACATTCTTCTTGAATGAAAACTATCCTGTTTAACTGATATTTACTGCTTATCTCTTTCTGATGGTAGACTCATGTCAAAATAATTTTTTCCATAAGCCTTTTCTTTAAAGAACAAGTTGGTACTTGAAGTTATTTTCTGCATAGAGATACACAATACACATCTATGATTCCTTACAACTGAGGTTAAGCAGAGAAGCTCATTTATTTTTTAGGGAATATTCAACAGTGAAAATTTTGTATTGGAACAGTACAAAATTTTCACCGTTGAATATTCCCTAAAAAATAAATGAGCTTCTCTGCTTAACCTCAGTTGTAAGGAATCATAGATGTGTATTGTGTATCTCTATGCAGAAAATAACTTCAAGTACCAACTTGTTCTTTAAAGAAAAGGCTCATGGAAAAAATTATTTTGACATGAGTCTACCTTCTATTTTGTTGGAAAGTGACGCTCTTGACCATAGAATGGGTAAATCTTTACTTCTACCTGACCCTCATTGTTTGAGCTAATTTTATTAAGATTCTGTATTTGTATCTGCTGAAGGGGGGTGGAAACAAAATACTGCTGTGCTGTTCCACTACATACAATGTATTTTCAGCTTCAAAGGGTCTGAGCCGCAAATGTAAAGCTTGAGAAAAGTCTGTCCCTGAAATTTTTTGCTTGCAATGTTCATGGGCGTCATTTCAAGTTCGGCTTGGGGGGGGCAAAAAATCTAATGACCTTTTTTTTTTTTTTTTTTTTTTTTGCTCATCATTATAATTTTCGGCTTGGAGGGGGCAAAAAATCGGATAACCTTTTTTTTTTTTTTTTTTTTTTTTTGCTCATCAATATAATTTTAGAGCCAAAGAGCCGTCTTTTTGGGGCAATAATCGGATGACCTTTTTTTTTTTTGCTCATCAATATAATTCGTGCCAGTTTTTGAGCCTGACTTCAAATCCTTGGGGGGGGCAATTGCCCCCCCCAGCCCCCCCTAAACGACGCCCATGGCAATGTTCTTTGGTGGAGTCCCCAGTTGTAAGCCACACAGCAAATCTCCTTCTAGGTGGTGAGAGGCAAGGGAGCTACTTGCCCTTACTCCCAGGAATTCAGAACAATCATAACTTCACAGTAAAAAAAGAAAAGAACTAAAAATAATGAGAAATAAAATGTGAAGTCCTATTGTCATATTTACTTTATAATTTTAATTTTTGTTCTTGCAAGAAATATAGTACCTAGCAGTAAGCATTTTTTCCCCTTACTATCATTATCATCTGTTGTTGGCTGATTCATGATATCGAACTCGTCAAAATTATTTTTATCGATTGATACATCTACAATAGTTTAAAATTGTACAGTTTGGCTGAAAAATCCAATTTTTGTCTTTTTGAGGGGGGGGGGGGGAGGAGAGCTACCCAGACCTGCCTCTGAAGCTGAGACACAGATGCTGGGTGGTGTCCAATAGACTTATCATTGAGGTTCAAACCCCCCCCGCCCCCCCGGCAATTTTTCTGCGGTCGCCCGCTCCCACGCTCACTTTCATGAGTTTAGCAACTTATTATCCCAATGTATAGATTTTACTGTACGCATTTAAAATTGAGCAAAGACTTTTCTAATATTCCCAAGGCAATAAGGCTACTGTCTACATACATACCCTGGCTCTAACAGTCTAGGCTAGGCTTTAAGCTGAGCTCCAGTCTCTGATCAAAGACATACCTCATCTAAATCCCCAAGGCTGCATTCATTTTTGCGCTCTATTATTGAAGTGTTTTTTATATTCGACTTCAGTTAAATGTATCAGTGATTTGATACCTTCATTAATTCAAGTTTTACTCTTTTTCTTCCCTTTGACCTAACGTGCTTTTAAAATGAATCCAGCTGACATTTTCCTTTTCAACCAATATTAGAAAACGTTGAAACTTGTGTCGTGGAAAGCAAAGGTCTTTGGCTAGTCGGCTTTAAGTGGAACTTCTCTCTAACTTGATTCTGGCCGAGGCGAAGTCACTGTGACAGTGTGACCTGTACATAGTTGTAGTTGCATTTTTTTTCTCTCTTCAATTTTATCATATTCGTTGTTTCCCTTTATGTTTCAGGCGTCGGAATGAAATGGAGCAAGTTTCATTGCCCATCCCCACTCCACGCAAGTTACCATTCATCACTTCTCAACCGCCTTCCTCTAGACGCATCTCAAAGAAACCGGTGCCTTTGCCGCGGACTCAATTAAATGCTTCAGTCAGCGGTGGAGGGAAACCCAACGATCTAGGCGTCAGTGAAAATTCGGCGGAAGAGTCGGACATGGACTCGCTGACGCGCCGAATCAAATCGGCGTCGGAAAAACGGCGGGCCGTCGTCGAAGGGACGAAGCAAGTCGGTTCCAAAATTGAAAAGTCCGTCAAAAACATGTTGAACAAACGGCAGTCGGCTGTGAGTCGACTAGAGAGCGCTCCAGTTGCCTCTGACGATGAAGTAGGAATACCTTCTGAAAGAAACGAGCGATGTCTGTCCTTACCAGTTACCGAAGACATCTTCCATTCCATCAGTTTTCCCTCACCGTTGGATACTCAGCAGAAATTTCACCACGATGGATTGAATCTTGATCGTACCCCGTCTGTGGATAGTTTACCTCCACCAGAGTATCCACCACCGCCCCTTCCCCCAGAGGAACTTTACGATGAAGTGAGTTCAAACTATTCGGGAAGCTATCAGCTGTCTCTCGGTGAATCATTCGAGGAGTCCGTGCTTCGGAGCTTGAGCATGTGCGAAGGCAGCGAATCTAACTTCTCCGATGACAGCCACATTCATCGACTTGAGAAAGACGCCACAAAAAAAGTTGAGAGGTGCGACTCGTGGAACTTCTACCGAACTGTTGACGTTGTTACTCCGACATCCGTTGGCGTCAGGAGCTATGAGAACGTCGTTATCAATCCGCAGAGGACCGTCGATAACGTGTACGTCAAAGGTCCCGTGACGAAGCGTCAGTTGTCGAACGATTTCAGCAGTTGCAATTCGGTTTCATCGACGGAGCTTTCCGACTCGTTAAGCAGTGAAGGGAAACGAGGAGTCTATAGCACCGATCGACCGGAAAGTTCAGATCTGTCCAGTAGTATTGAAGACAAACGGAATAGTGTCGGGCGTCCAGATAGTTTCGCTAGCTCGGTCTCGATCAGTAATGACCTTTACGACAACTGGGAGCCGCGGTTTCCCGTAGTGCCTGAACGTCAGAAAGACGTTAGTCTTCAGAGGAGACCTTCCAAGTCAGTCATTTTTGAATTCGACCCGTTGTACGAAAATGTACCCCAAGTTGCCGAGGACGATCCTAACTTGGGGGCATCCATCAGCGAATGTGGAAGTAACGTAGAAAGCGGAAGTAACGTGGAGAGCGGAAGTGGTGATGACTTTGTTTCTTTACCAGAAATACCGGAACGGGTTGACTCAATTTCTGAAAGCTCCAGAGACTTGAGACCACCTGTCTCAAGTGAATCCGTCAAAACTACTCCAGTTACCAGTCAGGGGGAAGGTCAGGAATGTGTGGTGGACACAGGTTTAGATGCGATCTCAGAAACTGCTTCGAAGCGAAAAACTAACCTTGTTCGGTGGACGAGTATGAAAAGAGCCATCAAAGCTGTCACCGACGGCTCCAATTGGTCGTCTGCCGGTATTCGGCGCGCGTCGAAATCCTCAAAACATCCGTCGGACGTTAAAGACAAGTTAGAAAAACCGGTAGTGAATTTAATGTCGACCTCATTGCACAGCGGGCAACTTCTACGATCGCCCTCCGGCGGTGATAAGTCCAAAGACTTCGTTCCAAAAAGCTGTCAGTTAAGTGAAGGAAAATTGTTCTACTGGTCGGAGAAAAGTTCCTCGTCGAAAGACTCGATAGCTTTGGATTCAGTGCTCAGCGTTCAAATGATTCTTGACCGAAAATCCAGGTAAGAACTAAATGCACGTTTATTTGTTACAGGAACAGTGGCGGCGCTTGCAATCTGGCAACGTTACATTTCGTCCATTTAAACCCACGTAAAATATCGATTCGAGGGAGTTCACCGTGCACCCCAATATTTTAACCTTTCTTATATGATTCAAATGGACTATGAATGCAACGTCGCCAGAATGCACCGCCACTGTAGTACACCAATGCGCACGATCAAAATGTTAACTACTTAAGTGACCCATTCTTTCAGACGAAAAGAAACTCCCCCCCCCCGCGCTTTTTGGGGTTTTTTACTGGGTACCTTGGGTAGCGATAGTCGTCCTCAAATGCTCACGCTAGCTCGCACCATTCACATTGCTCCATAAGATTCCATGTGAACGACTGCGAACCTAACCGAAAACCGCTTCGAACCGCCTAATCTCTGAACCGCGAACCGAACCGCAAACCATTTTTGCAGAAAATGCCTTGAGCGACGAACCGAACGGGCTGAACCGGATTTGAACCGGTTCTACAATATTCCATAAGCGGCCCCAATCACTAATTTTAAGTGTAAGCATAGACTGTAAGTGAGACTATTTTTATAAATCGAGATATCAATCTCTACCGAAAACAGCTTCAGGAAAAAGTAATTCAGAGTTTATGATATTTTGCTCCTCAGAGCAAACAAAACTCCTAACAAGAAGAGCAGCTAAAATATAAAAGAGTGATAAACGCGAAAGCATTTTTTCTAAAAATTATTTTTTTGGCCTTTTCCTATATTAGTTGAACCGGTTTGAACCGAATCCATGTCCCTGCAAACCCAAACCAAGCCGCGAACTGACTTTTCTCGCGAATTTTGAACCATGAACCGAAACAAACCAAACCGAAATTGTTGCCGGTTCAAAGCTTTGCTGCAAACATTAAATAGTAAAAAGCTGCTTCATCTGTGTTAATATACCTTGGCTTTACTCAATATTTTTTCTTCAAGGGACTCCTCCTCCTCAAGCGGTATCGCCCAGGGCTTCTAGGCTTTTTCCCGCGCGCCAAACCTCCCATCCCATTGATAGTCTTTGCTAATTTTTTGAGTCTGCTCATTTTTCCTCATTCCTCTGCATCTAGGCACAAACCCATGAAGAAAGATGGCTCCAAGTAGCGAGGCAAGGGGTCTGAATATTGTTTCAAGCTTGCATATATTCGCAGAGCATTCAACCGTTCGGTTCTCGCGATGCACGGGCATGGCTTGGACGTCCCGAGCGACCCGACTGGCGGGCGCGACCCCGACGCGAGTGTGACGGCGATGATGCTATACGTCGCGTTGTCGTGGATAACGTCCATATAACTCAGCGTAATAAGTAAAACATAATTACTTGGGAGTTTTGAGAGTTCATTCTTGATTCATGGTTGTCAGCATAGGACAGTGCAGCGCAGCGTAGTGTGCTGTGCTCTCTCTTACATTAGTGCGTTCTCTTATGCTCTTCAGCGCGGGTTAGCTGGCTATTGCAACATAGCGTTGCAAGCCAAGCCAAGTCAAGCCGCGCACCCACCGCAAGCGCGATAAGATACGGTATTCGGAGAAAAAAGAAAAGAAAAAAAAGAAATATGAGTTCCAAACGGCTCAAGATTGAAGAGCTGCTAGCTATTTGTGCTTATTTGGTTCGTTTCTGTACTGAATTAGTTTTATTTCATTGAATAATAATAATAATAATAATAATAATAATAATAATAAAAAAAAATGATTGGTTTTGATTTGCTGTCGAGAGTGTCAACATCGAATTAATTAATATCGATGCACTCTCATACCCAAAAGTTTTGGCAGTAATGAATTCGTTGGCAATAATCCTTACGTACCTAATCATAATATTTTGCGCTTTTTGTGCATTCTTGACTGTCAAATATTCTTTTGGTGTTACTAGATCCTAGGCGAACACTGAAAAATAAAGATATAGCTAGAATACCAAAAGCAAAACGATATATGTGAACGAAGGTAAGTTGTGGTACTTTTACCAGAATTTATAATGTCTGTAACTTGGTTCTTGAAAATTTTGAGGAAACTCTGGGACTGTGACAATATTCTGATAGTAACATCGACCAGAACTTTTGAGCAAAAGAACTGGACTCTCCGTGGTTCACATATCGTTGTGCGCTTTTGGTATAGTTACCTAGATTTTAAGAAATATACTTTTTCGGTGCACCTAGACCGATAAGTTTCGGCGAATTTTCAATTTTTATTCCTTCAAATAAAAATCAAACTTGCCTGCGTTTTTTGACAGCTTGATTTTAAAGCGTTCCTTAATGAAAAACTAATGCTCAAAATTAATTTTTATCCATTTTCACATTGTATTTCGATAAATAACGTTGTGAAATTACAAAGATTATCGGTCTAAGTGCGCCTGCACATCTGAAATGACTTCTAGCACAGCAATTCCCCCACTACCGCTTGATTGTTAATCAGTCGTAAAGAAACCATTTTATTAGTTTCTGTTAAAACATCAAACAGTTTCTGATAGTTAAAAGTAAGTAGAATGTTAGTGCCTAATACCATCTATAGGTGTGCCTCTCCGAATTATTTACAAAAAACCTTAGTACATTTGGGTGGGAGCAATAATTGCGATTAATTATTAAGAAACGCAACTATCCAGTAGCGGCTCGTGCAATCTGGCAACAGTGCTATTTTGCCATTTAAATCTGTGCTAAAAGATCGATTCTAGGTGAGGCACAGCGCCTCACCAAAGAATCGATTATTTTACATAGGTTTAAATGGAGGGAGTCCATTGTTGCCACATTGCACGAGCCGCCACTGCAACTATCACGGACGTCGCCTAATGAAGGTGGGTGATGTCCGTAACGACTGCTTTTCCTCAATTTATTTCTCTCAAATGGAAGTAGATTTTTACGGTCAATATTTTGGGAAAACATAGATATGCTTCTGGACACGAACTTTCTACATTCATTTTTTTTTTTTTTTTTTTTTTTTTAATAATAAATTATACGTTTACACTATACAGTAGCATACCCCCCTCTCCCTATCACTCATTTTTTTTTATTGGTGTAGGGATTATAGCCTTACTAAAACCCATAGACCCCAGTCCCCAAGTCTATCGGGACGGGCCCAAGAAAGGGCATGAAATAATAATTGCTCTTGTTAATATTAAGCAACGGCTCGTGCAATGTGGCAACACCGGATTCTCTCCATTTAAACTTAGTTAAAATAATAATCGATACTAAGGGGATTCGTTGAATCCACAAGAATTCGATTCTTTCGTGTAGGTTCAAATGACAGAAAAAAATCATGGTTGCCAAATAACACGAGCCGCCACTGAGCATTTTTTATTAACTTTTAAAGGAAGAATATTCAGAATCATGATTCGTATGACGTACCTATTTTTAGTCTCCTATTGTCTTATCGCCTCGTTCATTTTCTGTCCTATTTTATCAGTAGTTTGTGCTGAATACACAAAAACAAATAGACTTATCTTTTTGTTGGTTAAGCGTCTGTCTGTGCAAAGTTTGCATACGATGATAATGTTTATTGTTAGCTTAAACATAGCAACAATTGATGTTTGGGTGCTCTTGGTGTTATTTTGCTCCGTATGAATGGTACATATTACAAATGTATTTGTTCTGGCAGCAGTGGCATTTAGACAGATTATGAATAATGACTTTTCTCATTGACTTGCTCCCGAAGTTTGTATTCCTCTCGCGTCGATGATTGTGTCATCTATCATCTAGTAGGGAAATAAGGAGGGAGAGGGGGGGGGCTCCGCTCTGCTGTGACGCATTTTCCAAAAGAAATGTAAATAAAAACAAATAAAGTGAGGAAGGAAGGAAAGTAAAATTGCTGAAATTACATCGGGATTTAATTCAAGCGCGTATCTCACGCATGTGACATCACGCATAGACCTACTTTACTGAAAAATGTAGAAATGTAAATGTATCCTTAAATCGTTCTTCCTATATGTTGTGTAGCTATCTGGGTGGTTAAAAATAACCATCTAATTGTGAATATTAAGCATCAGACTGAGAAAATTAATCTTATGGTATGCGTATGACTGTATAGAGAATAATACAGTAAGGTATAATATTCAACCACCTGTAAAGTGTAACTTGATACCACCCATATCGCTGCACAATATAGGAACCACCTATAAGTTCTTGTAATTTTACCAGATAATTTTGGTGTTTCTATCAGTATCTGGTCTTAGTTGCAATAATCCGTTCCTCCAGACTAAGAACTTTGGTAAAAATATAGACGGTTTTTGTGCGGAGGTATGGAAGTCAACTGTTGGCCAACGATGCACTCATCAGTCATCGGTTGTACTCAGCTGTGACCAAACTCGCGTAGCGTTCCAAACTATCTCTCTCACTCTCCCTCGATCCTCATGCCAGTGGCGTAGCGTGCAATTCGGCAACGATGCAGTTCGTCCATTTAAACTCATGAAAAGATCGAAGAGTTGGGTGTTCGGTGAACACCTTTGCATTCGATCTTTTACATAGGTTTAAATGGACAAAATACAACGTTGCCAAGTTGCACGCTACGCCACTGCCTCATGCATGGCTTTATCTCTTTCCAGTGTCGAATTTCGTAGCCGGGGCCACGTTTCACAACATTTTCATCGCTGAATTGCATTTAAATGCCTCGATTAATTCATTTCTGCCCACAAATTTTACAAAAAATGTCTTTGTGTACGATGTTAACGGTGAGAGTGAGATAGCAGTACAAAGGGTTCACTTGAAAGAGTGAGAGATATAGTTTGAAATACTCAATGAACTTTTACCGGATGATGTCATAAAAGCCGTCTTTACGTCTTTTTCGTGTGGTTAAAGCCGTCTTTACATTCTATACCTGAATTCTTTCAACCGCACCTTTCCTCGGTTGTGACTTATCGTTAGCACTGAAAAAACAAATTTTATGTACAGCCGAAGCAGCTTTTTGAAATAGCTTCGCAGAGCAAAAGTCCTAGCTTTACCGGAGCAAGTAGCGGTTGTCCTGAAGCACTACTTCGGTAGAGCCAAAGCAAGAAAAGAGGCTGTCACTCTAAAGAAGTAGTGCTTCGGTACACCTGCAACTTTCTCAGGTAGAGCTTGAACTTTTGCTCTGCGAAGCTATTTTAAAAAGCTGCTTCGGCTGTGCATAATATTTGTTTTTTCAGGAGGGTTCTGGCACTAGTGGTAATTTTTTTTATTTTTTTTTATTATTATTTTTTTTTTTTAAATAGTATAGTAATTTTAAGAAATTTATAATTATTTTTGCACAACTTAGAACTTTACAGTAGAATCCATGCCCAAATTCGTTGTCACAGCCAAAGTTTGCAACCGACCTATTTTGATACGAAGTGCGGAAACTCTCAGTGTACTAACTTTTCGCCACCAATGAGTGCATTTGAGGCCAAACATTTTCTCGGTACCGAGAGGAGCGTGTATAAAAATAAAGCACGCCTACGTAAAACGAAAAAAAGAAAAGAAAAACGGTTCGTCTTCGCGTAAATTACCGCGCATCAGGATTCGCGTTTCGCTGCTTTGATGTGTGCGAGTCGCGAGTTCACGTTCACAGCAGCAGAGTGAATCATTTGCGTCAATCTGCCGTGGGAACCGTTAAACAATCGAACGTCATAGTTGCCAGTTTGGACCCTATTTCGAAGCATGCAATCTGACAACGTCCATGTGTATTGTGAATGTGAACCCATCCCAAAGGTTTAATTCCAGGATGTTCAGTGTTTCCGGCACACTTTAAATTTCGCGATCCTTTTCACGGGTTTTATCAGACAAAATTTAACGTTGCCAGATTTAACGCTACAACCCCGTTTTGAATCAATAGAGCCGCCGTTTTGTCTGTTTTTCAGTGGCGGCTCGTGCAATGTGGCAAACAACGTATTCTCTCCTTTTAAACCTGTGTAAAACAATCGATCTTCCGGAGGTGTAATTGCACTCCCAAGATATCGATACTTTAGCATAGGTTTAAAGGGGGAAAAACACGGTTGCCCCACAGCATGAGCCGCCGCTGCTATTTTTAGTGACATTCAGTGGCGGCTCGTGCAATGAGGCAACAACATATTTTCTCCATTTATAAACCTGCATAAAGTAACCTCAAAAGCTATAATATTTAAGAGATTTTCTGAATTCCTGAGAAATCGATACTTTTACATAGGTTCAAATGGCAAAAAAACATTGTTGCCAACCAGCACGAGCCGCCTCTAAGAGATTTTGACTACGCCGAAAATCTTGGCGTAGTCTTGTTTGATGTATACGGTTTGAGCTCGTTGTACGCTGTCTTATTTCACGGGCGAATGACTTAACATTTCACAAAAACGTTCCGAGGAACCAGTGGAATGGGAAGGAAATTCAGGGAATGAATCCAGATTATGAAACTTTTCCATTATTTATTTGCCCTAAGAGGAAGCAAGAGTCGCAATTGAATGGACAGCCTGCAGGGTCAACTATGATAAGTGCAGAAATGAAAGACGGTCTCTGATTGGCTGTTGAGCTTGTGTCCAAATATTTTCAGCCTTATAGAAATTCACTCAGAGGTTTTGTTCCGTCTTTCTCGAAACCTGCGTACACACTTTTTGTAACAAAAAGTCTGATAATTGAATCAGCAGAATTTTTCGAGTAAAATGATGTACGATTAATTCAAAATTGAAACAGAATTGCAAAGTGAAAAGTGCTATTTTCGATGAAACCGAAATCAAGAGCCGGTCTCGGATTGGCCGGAAGGCTGTATCCACACCTTATTCGTTCTTAAGAGGGTTGCCCATGCAGGCTGTGTATTCAATGGGGCAGTTGCAAGGGTATATGCTTTTTTGTTTTTTGTTTTTTTTTTTCAGTAAACAAATGATAAAGCAATTGGTGAGCTGAGAACAAGAATGCCTTTGGTTTCTAAATAGGTTTTATAGTTCCATAGATGCTATTTTGACGTGAAAGGGCTAAAACATGGAATAAATGAAGATTTCGTGTTGTGACGTCACTGCTCACGATTTTTTCAACTTTACACGAATGTATCTCCAAAACCGGGACTCGTGGAGGAAAAAACCAAGGATACCATTGTTCTCAGCTCACCCAGTCTTTCATTCTCTCTATAAAAACGCCGTATTTCAGATCCTTGCAGCACTGCCCCATTGCGACTTTTGATTACTCTTCGATTTTGCCTGCCTAACACGGAATAATATTTTTTTTACCTATTATTACCGACACATTTTGCAACAGACGGATTTCCTTTGTTTTATAGAAAGATATTTTTCTCGGAGTTTTGCCTCTTTCTACTGTGTATTCAATTTTCTTGAAACTACATTTCTCGAAGCGCTGTTTGAGTGTTGCGTGTGCATCGAAGTGGGAGGCAGGAATGGGATGATGCCCGAGACGAGAGACAATGACAAGGAGGACAGCAAGGTGAATGCCGCGCGGTACCGCGGTGTCACGTTATACATATTAGATGCTGATTGCTGAATGCTGATCGCTGCTGCTGCTCAGCTGCTCTGCTTTGTAGCAGCATGGCCTGCAGCCTGCACGGCCGCGGCTTCATGACACTGCATCATGCAAGGCGATCGCCCGCCAATAACACACTGTTTTGAATGGAATAAGGAATACGGCACTGACACTCGGCGGTCTGAGCTCTGTCAGCATTTTCCATCCAAGGCCAATATTACCAAGACAGCTCCGGGGCTGTATCTGTATTACTGTATAAGTGCATCCATATATCCACCAACGTTTGTTTTTATACTGATTCATTAATGTGTGAGTGACTGTACCTAGACTATCATCAAGAGCCGTTGCAACCATCCACTGTGTACAGAGTGTTCAATAAGTGTACCTGCCGTAGCCGTCCAGGATATTGTCTTCCTCTCTCTTAGCCCAATTGAACGCATTTGTTAGAAAAGGATGGATATTGGGGCTGTCACGTGACTTCAGCCCCTGTTTCTGTCCTTTTCTAACACATGAAGTCAAATGGGCTTAGAGAGATAGAGAAAGACAATATCCTGCCTACGGCTATGCCACATGCACTCTTGTCTTTATAGCTGAAACTGCTGAGCTGATGACCGAGGAGCTCCAATGTAACCGGTCTGTTGACTGCTGTTGAGTGGTAACAACTGATGAGGATTTGTCGATGAGTTGGATTGTGTGTTAACAACTAATGAGGATTTGTCGATGAGTTAGACAAATAGTGACGTAATCGACGATTACCGATTTAATCAACATCCTTTAATTCGTGGTGAAAAGAGAGACGTGACGGGCGACGGGGTCTGCCGGTTCTGCCATGTCACCATGGTCTGAGATCGAAAAAAAAAGTGGCAAAAAATCAGTGAAAAAAAAAAAATAATCTATGTCTATGATCATCGTTTTCGATCTTTGAAGCAGTGGCGAGGCGTGCAATTTGGCAAAGTTTCTTTTTTCCCCTTTAAATACATTAGAAAGGTCGTAAAATCTGGTCATCGCCGATGACTGAAGCATTCGATTCTTTCAGTGAGTTTAAATGGAGAAAGTATACATCGATGTCAAATTTCACGCCTCGCTACTGCTTTTAAGCTTAGTTTAAAACTTTTCAGTGAAGTTACAAGGTTTAAATTACTTGTTGAAAGTGTTCTCTGTGGATGAAATTGGTCATGAAAGTTTTTAAATTATAATTTGATGAGAAATTTTGCCGATTGCCGACCGTATAGTGACAAACTATAATAGCAAATATCAGTGTATCGTGACCAGTGGCGAAGCGTGCAATCTGGCAACGTTGCATTTGGCTCATTAAAACTCATAAAAAATATCGAACTATCTAAGAATCGCCGATGCCCATCGGATTCGACCTTTTATATGGGTTCAAATGGACAAAATCCCATGTTGCCAAATTACACGCTACGCCATTGATCGTGACAAACTATTGTGTCATGCACCGAAAAAAAAAAAGATTACCAGAAGCATGGAAATACAGGGGCGTCATTTCGCGTTCGGCTTGGGGGGGGTGGGGGGGGGGGCAAAAATCTGATGACTTTTTTTTTTTTTTTTTTTTTTTTGCTCATCAATATAATTTTAGAGCTTTTTTTGCTCATTAATATACTTTGTTTTCGTTTTTGAGCCTGACTTTAAATCCTTGGGGGGGATGCCCCCCTGCCCCCCCTTCCCCCAAATGACGCTATACTGTGGAAATATGTGAACCTTTATAAGGGATAGTACAATTACCAGAATTCTAGTGTTTGTACCATAGTTCTTGACAAGTTTTAGGAAATTCTAGTTCTATGACCATATTCTGGTATTAATACCCGAATTTTCTGGTCAAAGTACCAGACTGTCGCTCACATATCGTTGAGCTTCTGGTAATATGACTAGAATCTGACATTATGATTATGACTTTTTTTCAGTGTAATGTAGGCTTTTCCAAACTGCTAGGTATTTCGGATCGCGATGGAAACTGTGACCATTGATGTAATTCTTCCAATATTCTCCATGTGAATCAACCATTAAAAGTAGATTCTGTTAACCACGCTACCGGTCCGCAATATAGGGTAAGAACTAGCTGGACGTACTTTGTCAACACCCTGTAAAGTTCGCTGACTCGCGCAGCAAAATGCTTGATGATCCACAATCGTCAGTCCGCCAATGACCAGTATAGCGTCCGCAAGTTCACCTCGCGCTGATCTGGATTCTAAATCAAAGTTATTGTTCATCAGTGGCGGCTCGTGCTTTGTGGTATTTAAATCTTTGTAAAACAATCGATCTTCAGGAGGTTCAATTGCACCTCCATTAAAACTTACCGTGTGATCTTACGTCAAAACCAGCAAGACAGGATAGTTTGGAAATTTTTCGTTATTTCGTTAAGAGGAAACCTATCTTTTTAGGCCTTTTTTTTATAGATTACCCTTGATTAAAAAACTTTAAGAGCCTTCCCCTGACCCTTGCATGGAAAAAAAGACAGGTAGAATTTACTATCCGCACAGCTGATTTTGGCGTCTGCTAGGAAGTATGGTAAATTTAACAATAATTTGGTAAATGCAACGTACCGTGTGGTGAATTAAGGTAACATGTTGGTTTATTCTACCATTATCTGGTAAAATTCACCATAGTTTCTACCAGACTCCAAAATCAGCAATGCGCAGATGGTAAATTTTACCAGTCTTTTTTTTTCCCCGTGCGATAAAAGTGTCCAACGAAGTTCCATGACTAAACTTCCGTTTGCCATTTAACTCCCACGGAACTCCGTAAAATTACTTATTCGAATTTTCATGAATGGCCACAACTTTATGGAATTCCGTGCGGGAGTTGTTGACCCCGGAATCGCGATCATCGAAGTTTATGAAACACTTTTACACGGCTTGGGCCCATAGTCCATAGTGTGATAGCGCTGCCTGGTATATTTGTCCAAAATTCCGAGATGCTACGTATTAATATAGTCACTAATTAAAGATGCGGGGGTGGAGACTGGAGAGCGCCTAATTCTCACTAAGCGGGAAAATACAAATACAAGGGGCCCTGTCCCAACTTAATTGGGTAAATGGGTTGATTAAACGCTCCAACCAAATGGATGCGCTCACGATTCAGGAAGGATGCTGGCAATAAATACTCAACACCCACCCACCGAAGCATATTCCATCGGCCATCGTTGTCAATTTGTAAGAACTCCTATCTGCTTGCTGCTTTAGTGTAATTGATTATATAAAAACGTTGATCCATGTTTGGGAAAAATACTTCACTTTTTTTTCTTCTTCCCCCCCCCTTTTTTTTCCTTTTTCTTTCTAAAACGAACAATTTGTGAAACCACACTGCACCCAACAATATGTATCGGTCCCCTCTCTGTCCTCGCAAAGAGGCAAGTCATTAATCTCTTTCATTAAATTCTAGCAAAGTTGGAAAATCTATGTGAACAATATTTGCAAAAAGGAACATCGAAAAATGACGTCAGTTTTTAAAGTCAGGATCCATCCCCAGTATCTCGCTGCCATTAGAGCTCTTATTTTGAGGTTATTTTGCTGCTGAATGGGCTATCAAATCTTACTTAAAATTCATCCCTTCAACAAGGTTTTTAAGTTTTTAAGGGCCGCTTCACACCGAGAAAAAAATTCCGACGTAAATAGTAATGCAAATAATGTAATACTTTCTGGGGGGGGGGGGAAAGTTATTATTTTGTTATTCTGAATGGACATTCTGGTGTTAAAGACAAGTATTATTCGATGTCAGAAATGCCTGAAATTTTCGGTTATCATTTTTGAATTAATAAATGAAAAGAAATGCTAGTCATTTGCGCTACGAAACCTACTTCATTTGCCAGAATTTCTTGCGATTTCAAAAATAATTTCGGGTGATCTCCATTGGAATTTCTGGCATAGAAAAAGATTAGCCTTCTCGATTAGAATCACTGTTCAGAAAGAACAACATTTCATTTCGGGGAAATTTCAGTGACGAAGCGTGCAATCTGGCAACGTTGTATTTGGCTCATGTAAACCCACAGAAAATGTCGAACTGTCTAGAAATTGGGGATGACCAACAATTCGACCTTTTCTATGGGCTCAAATGGAAAAAATGCTACGTTGCCATACAGCACGCTTCGCCGTTGGAACTTTTTAATTAAGTATTCGCTCTGCCGTTTTCACTCTTTTTTTTTTTTTTTTTTTTTTTTTTTTTTTTTTTTTTTTGCAGTTTAGAAAGCATTCATCTACCTGCTTTCTACTGAGAACCACTTTTTGAAAGCATTGTAAACTTTTTCTTGTAAGAACTAACATTTATGTATATCAGGTAAAATTCGCGAAGAGGCTTTACTGTAGGCAATATTTTGTTCTGAAGCACCCGGTATTTCGGTATTGTGTTTGAATTTGGTTAAGGGGAATCTGGTGCGGCAACACAGGAATGAAATCAGTGCAAAGTGCAATCGCCTTTCTGCGTATGTTGGCCTAAATTAGGCGGACCTGTAAACAGGAACAGGACAGGACAGGGACTCGGGACTAGGACTACACCAAGGAATAACATCCAGTCCACTCTGGATTTAACTTTGATTGTCAGTCTTGGGTGATTGACTGAGGCTTGCCCTCGGGTCATATTCCTTGGTGGGTCAACTCATTGTCTGAAATATTTGTGCGAAGTAACTTCAGATTGCGAAGGTTGATGCACTTTGAACACAGGAAGGATTTTGAAAGGCTGTTTTTGCGCACTGCGTGGTAGGTAATCAAGGCAATATCTAGAACGCTGAACGGGGCTTACTTAATGGCCTCAATAAACCTGTTAGGTACGCTCTTTACTGGAAGTATCGATGCTACTCATAACGTTAAATTCTTGGGAAGAGCGGACCTGCTGTATTACATTATGCATGGTATCATATTCCGCTGCTTGGCCGCTTAGGTCGAGCATGATCCGGCCAAGTTTGACTTAAGTTCGAATTAGCTTCTTTTAAACGTAATCTCAATTTTACTTTTCGATCATTGAATTTCAAGTCTGTAACTTAGTTGCGTATGGCTTATAGACTAAAACTCTGTCGTAATCTCGTTTTATTCTGGGCACAGTTGCCTGGTTCACACTCATTCCGGTATCGAGGACCAACGGAAGAAGGATTGTTGCATCGGTTTAATTTGGTTCGTTTGACCTGCCAATAATTCGATTTTTTTACATTTGATTTTGATGACTTGAGAGAAATAATAATAATAATACTAACAATAATGATAAAAACTAATATAATGATAAAGAAAAAACAACATAAAAAGTGGCAAAGTTAATCAAAGACCGATTATACTTACTTAATGGCCTCAATAAACCTGTTAGGTACGCTCTTTACTGGAAGTATCGATGCTACTCATAACGTTAAATTCTTGGGAAGAGCGGACCTGCTGTATTACATTATGCATGGTATCATATTCCGCTGCTTGGCCGCTTAGGTCGAGCATGATCCGGCCAAGTTTGACTTAAGTTCGAATTAGCTTCTTTTAAACGTAATCTCAATTTTACTTTTCGATCATTGAATTTCAAGTCTGTAACTTAGTTGCGTATGGCTTATAGACTAAAACTCTGTCGTAATCTCGTTTTATTCTGGGCACAGTTGCCTGGTTCACACTCATTCCGGTATCGAGGACCAACGGAAGAAGGATTGTTGCATCGGTTTAATTTGGTTCGTTTGACCTGCCAATAATTCGATTTTTTTACATTTGATTTTGATGACTTGAGAGAAATAATAATAATAATACTAACAATAATGATAAAAACTAATATAATGATAAAGAAAAAACAACATAAAAAGTGGCAAAGTTAATCAAAGACCGATTATACTTACGTTAGATCCCAGATCACGAAACAATGGATAGAAATGCAACTGTTGTCCCCTTCGCGAGTCGCGTGAAGCAAGGAAGACTTGACCGACCGATTAGCACAGCTTCCGTTCCGGTTCCGTATCGATTTGGAAAGAAATAAAAGGGGGGGGATGTCTCATGTTTCCGCTTTTTATACCATTTCAGAGGCTTTCATAGGTTTATCAGTTTAAACGCATTTGCGCAACCGACTCAATACTTGCATCCATTTGCAGTTCGCAATCATTATCTGCGTATCCCGGATTCCAAACCATTCAAAGGTGTGAATTCACGTTCGCACTTGTGTGGTCTGGTTTCCCCGCGTTTAATTTTGGTTAGGCAGCCCGCGAACACGATCGGCACGGCTGAGAACTCTCGTCTCTTGTCTCTCTAGCTACTTCGTTAAAAACTTGCGGTCTCGGTTTAGTAACCAATCGCATCCGTATTTGGTTTATATCGATTGTGTAGTATTTCCGGTGCTACGCATTTACGGTGCGCGGTGCTCGCCTCAGAGTCGTGTTGTATCAGTGTTATTTCCGAGAAGTCTGGTTTTAGTCATTCATAAAAAACCGTAAGTAGCTTTTAATTTAGACATAGTGCCCTGTATAGTGGCATAGTATAATCTGGCCAACCCAGCGCGCAGCTTAGCGCGCGGCACTGGCCGGGAGCGCTCCATACCAGCTTGCTGCAGTGCTGCCGTCCGTGTATTTTTAATGGAATTTTTTCAACTCACCGATGATTTCACCAGTTGATAAAAGATTACACAGTTCAGTTCAGCTCATTACTGTAATGCAAGAAAACACTCGCATCTGTAATATTTTCTCAATCGCCGTTAAATTATTAAAACATCCGCTAGTTTTTTAAAGTCATCGACGACTCCACCGGTCGAGAAAATATTACCTACTGATGCGAGTATTTTCGTGCATTCCAGCCATACACTGAACTGAATTGTGTAATCCTTTATCAACCGGTGGAATCATTGTTCAATTGAAAAATGTCATCAAATATGCACGGAATGGCAGCAGGAAATATTAGGTTCAACAGTTTAGTTCAGTTTGTGACCAATTCGCGAAAATACTCTCATCTTAAATATTTTTCAATCGGTGCAATCGTTGTTAAATTATTAAAATACCAGCAAGTTTTTTAAAGCCATCTGCGATGCTGCGCACTGGCTAAGAAAAGATTACAGATGTGAGTATTTTCCAGCATTACAGTCATACACTGAACTTAACTGTGTAATCTTTTCTCAACCGCGCGGTGGAATCGTCGTTGGATTGAAAAATGTCATTAAATTTGCGTCCTCGTATCGTATCGCTTCGGCTCGAGAAAGTGGCCAGTAGTAGTAGTAGTGGAGTCGCTATTGGATGCGCGCTCCGGACACTTCATGAGAATCGGGAATGAGTCATTGAACAGAGACAGAGTTTGGCATATAGAGTCGGTGTTGACTGTTGAGTCATCAAGTCATCATCATTGTATCTTTTTCGTCATCGTCCCTGATCTTGGCTTTCGAGCTCTACTACTCGGTCAGCTTGGATTTCCGAGTGATCTGTGTATTGAGGATGAGAAGATGTAGCCCCCCCCCCCCCCCCCGCCACCCATCTAATCGACTCCTGCCTGGATTCGGATGATGCTCTCGAGTTTTTTTATTTACGGCTAAAGCCGAATCCGCCCGTTCGGCTATCAATCAGACGACTTGAAACGCAGGAAGGAACTAACTGCAATTGATTTCCTTTGTTGTTAGATCCCTTCTGCATAAAACCTTTGTCCAACTAAAAGTGGTTTGAAGTTCTGTTTTCTTTCAGGCACTGTCTAAACTTCGTCCGATAAAAATCGCATCTAATAAGGGGTATGCCATTCGTGGAGACTGATTTAGTGATGACCGCTCAAGTATCGTTTTGATTAAAGTATTCTGGAATTCATTGAACCGGGGAGCTGATAAAACCGAGTTTATACTTACAGGGTGACCATAAAAAAAGCCCCTATTCAGAATTTCGGCCGGTTGCTGCTCGAGAAATTAAAGGGGCTTTCTACCATTTGAAAGACAAATTCTTCGTAACTTTGCGATTAATTAAGACGACTCAAAAGTTATAAGACATGCAAATAAGATAGTAAATGAAGAACTTAAATATTGAGGCTTGTGTTGCGAATTAATAATACTGTAAATGGAAGAAGCTCCTGGAATTTATCGACGACAACCCTAACTGCCGAGTGGGGACTTTTTTACAGTCACCTTGCATAGTTATAGAATATGAGAAAGTTTTAAAATGAATCGGTAGACCGGCCGTTTTTATAACGTTTATTATCATCGAAGTAATGAAGATTTAGGAGAAAATGTGTGCTTTGTAGGCGAAAATCATAGTCCGACTCGTTTAAGTCAATAATTTCAAGTCTCAAAGTCAAACTTACAGTTTCTGTTTCATAATGTAACTTATGCTCAAATTTGCCTTGAGTAAACAATTATCCAAAAGAAATGTTGCTTTCCCTTATGATAAAAATGTCCCATCACTAATTTTCTAAGGAAATAGATTTTTATTGAAATTAATGTAGTTTCCACGGAAATCTATCTACCTACACGGAAAATTGGTCTTGCAACTGTTTTACCCGGGTTGGAACTGTTTTATTACCGTAGCCTTGGAAAGTTAGAGTAAGGTCTAGAAAAAAAGAGGTCATCAGCCTCCTCCTCATTAACCGCCCCCCCCTCTCTCTCTCAACAAATCCTGTAATGAAGACACTGGTTTCCTTTGTCTTTAACTTTTAAATATTTTTATCGTCTCTGGTTGTAAAAATATATTTTTCTCTTGTTAAGCACTTGCTGCTCCAACAGCTCGCGCTGATTTCACTAGAAAGCGCCCCCCCCCTCAATTTGTGCGAACTGACTATAATTGATATTTGTCTTATCTTAATCTGAACGGCTTGAATCCTGTTACTGCTACCGTTTACTATCTCTGATTTTTTCTGTATCCCGGTCGGAACCCGATTATAAACTTGGTCAGGGGCCTCTCTATCCTCTACGTAGATTTTTTTTATTTTTCTTCCAACGTTCAGAAATGCATTTTAAAGTCGTTTCAAAAAAGGCAAAGGTGTCATAAACGACCTTTTTCACCGAATAAGTTTCCTGCCATCAAATTAGTGTCCATCGTCTAACTCTTTAATATTTTGTCGTAAATATTAAGGGCTTAATAGCTCAACATATTTTTTATCTCTTTTTTATTGAAGCCCCCCCCCCCTTTCTTTTTCTTTCTTTCTCTCACTTTCTCTCTCTCGCCCTCCCTCCCTCGCTCTTTTTCTCTCTCTCCCTCTCTCTCTCTTCCTCTCTCTCTCTCTCTCTCTCTCTCTCTCTCTCTCTCTCCTCTCTCTCTCTCTCTCTCTCTCTCTCTCTCTCTCTCTCTCTCTCTCTCTCTCTCTCTCTCTCTCTCTCTCTCTCTCTCTCTCTCTCTCTCTCTCTCTCTCTCTCTCTCTCTCTCTCTCTCTCTTTATTCTTTCCATATATTTTTTATAGCATCTCCTAATCACTCGGCAGTGATAAAGCCGTATCATTCCGAGTTATTGGCCACGGTCGCGGGCCGTTCACCAGTGTTGTCAGTTGTATTGCGAAAATGAATATCTTCTTGGTAAATCAATGCAAAATCTAAAAAAAAGATTATCCGAGATTCGTTTTTTTAATTATCTTATTTGGCAACCATGTTGGTAGCTTCTAAATGACTCATATTTGTACCTAATGTTGCCGCGTTTGGCGTGAATTTAATGGAATGCCCATAAGTTTATTGGTGATTCTATCTGTGGACATAAAGATTACAGATTAGAGTATTTTCATGTGATACAGGCATACAGGCGTCATTTTTGTTGGAACTTTTTTATCTTTTGTCCATCAGTTGAGTTACCGTTGAATTTGGAAATCCAAAAAAGCAACTCTCATAGTATTAAAGTTACGTTTCACTTGCGCTCCAGCAAACGCACTGTGTTAGCAAAGCAAATTATGTCCTGCCAGTAAATTTTTTTGAGTTAGATCGTATTTCAGTAATCGCGTTTGACTCTCAGTAATTGTATGAGTTACCCCCTAAGGGCTGCCATTTTTCGGATCTTAAAAGGAAAGTTTTCAATTCATAGATGATTCCACCGGTTAACAAAAAGATTACGCAATTCAGTTTTAGTAGTGTTATTTTAATCCACGAAAGTACTCAGATCTCTAATCTTTTCGGCCACCGACGGAAAGACAGGTCAAATTAAAATTTGATGGAATTTTGGTATTCATCGATGATTCCGTCGCGTCGCGCGTCGGTTGAAAAAGATCACAGATCAGAGCATTTTTGTGCCTTTTACAGTTATCCTGCTGAACTGAACTCGGTAATCTTTTTGTCAACGGGTGAACTCATCGGTAAATTAACAAAATCCCTTATACAGACCAGCTAAACGGCAGATTTGATTACTCCTCTAAATCCAATGTATGTCGATAGATTCTACAGCAAAAATCGATGTTCTCTACAAGATGTTCCCGTCTCTTTCCTTCAATGGCGGTGCGTGCAACGAGGCATCAACTTTTTGCTCCACTGAAAGCTGTGTAAAGTAATCCCTCTTTGGTATGAGGTAACCTGTCTTTCCAGAAGTCGATTTTTTTCCCTTACGTTTATACGGCAAAAAATATTGTTTGCCAGATTAATTCCACTGCCCTCCTTTTCCGCACCATTTATTACGGCTCATTCTTTCAACTTACGTTCTTTAATATTTCAAAATGAATTTCATTGTAATCTCGATTAATCGCTACCCTAGCAATTAAATCATGAATCACTCCCAAATGAATCAAATCACGAGTTTTTCTACGATTAATTACAAGTAATTTTCAAGACCCCTATCCCCAAAACTCTCCATTATTAAAGTGCTCTGCTGTCTCTTCGTAGTGTTTGCTCGTAGCCTGAAGTAGTGTTTAGCTAGTAGAAGCTGTAGTATAGTGGGACTTTTTTGGTGGGATTCTCGTCAGTTATCTCGCACTTTGTGTCCCCAACATGAGTCAGTTAATTTTTCGAGGGATACAGCCTTTGAAGGAGATGATCCTTTCTTGTTTCTACCCTTCCTCGAAACCCCGGTTAGTCTTCCTCGAATTTACTCATTTTCAATTTTTAGTTTCTTATTGCTTACTACTTACTCACAATTTATTGAACAATTTTTTTTTGCAGCGGCGGCTCGTGCAATGTGGCAACAATGGATTTCCTCCATTTAAAACTGTGTATAATAATCGATTACTTAGTGAGGCGTAGCGCCTCACCTGGTATCGATCTTTTTGCATACGTTTAAAGGGCAAAAGTGCACGGTTGCCAGATTGCACGAGCCGCCACTGTTTTTTTGTCTGCCTCGAAGAAAATTCACGATTATTACCTGAAGAAGGGCCAGGATTCTGCTCTTTTGGACGAGACGAGACGAGATAGCGAATATCAACCAATCCCATTGGTTTAAACGGCGTCACGTGACAGATTTCGAGTCATTCGAGGGACAGGGAGTCATTTGGTCTAAAATGAACGACTCGAACGACTTCAAAATTGTCACGTGACGCCGTTCAAACCAATGGGAATGATCGAATGGAGCTGTTGCAAACTTTTGCTACAGACTTATTAATAGTTGATTATGGGGTAATACCCTATAAAAATAACGATTAGCGCACTAAAAAATCACGAAATCCACTCCTAAACTCACAAAATGCTTTTAAACGCGAGACCGTAATGGCGGATGGGGCCGCGGTTTGCATTGGGTTTCCCTATCTTCAATCAGCGCCATCTACAGGAGGTAGTCTCGCAACACCACACAAGAAGAAGAAGAAGCACACAATTGCCATAAGAAAACCGCCGCCTCGGCCGCCATTACGGTCTCGCGTTTAAAAACATTTTGTGAGTTTAGGAGTGGATTTCGTGATTTTTTAGTGCGCTAATCGTTATTTTTATAGGGTTTTACACCATAATCAACTATCAATAAGCCTGTAGCAAAAGTTTGCAACAGCTCCATTCTGCTATCTCGTCTCTTCTCGTCTCGTCCAAAAGAGCAGAATCAGGCCCCAGGGCCTATTAAACAACATGTGTGCTTTTCAGCTAAAAGCCCTCATTTGCTTACAATGTGCTATTCTCAGGATGAGCATACCCAATGTTTTATTGGCCGTTCTCCTTGAAATTTCCTTAATTAACTGTTGGATTCAGCTTCCGAAGTCAATATGAGTAATTATACTATAGGTATGAAATTGGAGCACAGAAACTAGTCTTAGACCCAAAAGCCTTTTTTTTTTTTTTTTTTTTTTTTTTTTTTTTTTTTTTTTTTTTTTTTAAATACAGGGGACTGAATGGAACGCAATGGAACGCCTTTCGATTAGCTAGCGCAGTTCGAAACGGAAACGGAACTAGCCAACCAAGCTGTAAATATAGTCGGTCCCCGATCGAGGTTTCCTTATTGGACGAGTAGAGCTCGTTTCAGAAGTGTAGGCGATAATCTTTCGTAAATTTTCAATTTTCATTTTTTCAAGTCAAATCAAAACTCACCTGCGATTTTGAATTTTTGATCTCAAAGCGCCCTTTAATGAAAAGATCAGGCTCAAATTAATTTTCATTTATTTTAACAAATAATATGAGGAAGGTCTGTGGCGTACAATCTGATATCGCTGCATTTTGTTCGCATTTAAACCCACGAAAAAGATAGCAAAGCCTGGACTGGTCAGTGCACTTCGAGAGTTCTTTTTTTAATCCAATAAGGTGTATTTCGTTTATTGTGTTAAAGAAACTGCACAGTGAAATATTGACTAAGGGGAAATTCCTTCAACCCAAGGAAAATGTCCGCTGCTACAAGTAAAAGATTCCTTGTTTTGACAGCAATTCTCCTTCATGCAACAGAACTTTACTTCGTGCGAGGAAAACTATCACAAGTAAACGTGTTTCCTTATTTTTAAAGAAGTGATTCCTCTCAGTTTGAACACCTTTTAAGTCGACTTTTGTTATGGGTTTCAATTGGCAAAATTAGCGTTGTCAGATTGTACGCCACACGCCACAGGTCACAGTAAAATCTAACTTTTATTTCTTCCATTGAGTCTTATGAGAGTTTCCATTCTGATTGTGACACCATTATTTCTTTTATCAATGTACGTACGCTTAGCCTAGCCTTCCATGAATGAACTGAATTCAGTTTATCTTAGTTGACTTGACTTCTCTGCTTACTCCAAACGGTCTCGGTGGTGCAGTGGTGCAGTTCGCGTGGAGTGTGGATGCAACTATGCATGCAAAAGGAAGAAGAGCACGTTATGCTTATCGAATTTCCGACGCACCGCGAACTGCAAAACGCAGTAGGCTGCAAAATGACTAGAATTTCTACTCCCGATGTACTTACTTCTCGGAATTGCAACGCCATGACGTATTAGGCATTGCTCTAGCTTGAAATTGGCGATTTATACAGGGTTTATCGGTTGCTAGTTTTTTTTCTCTCTCCCCCATCCCCCCTCTCTGTCTTCTTCCTCTTTCCTCAATGCGAGCGAATCCATCTCAATAAGTCTCTCAGTAACTATATTTTTTTTTACTCATTTGCGCCCACCAAATAAGAAGTTTATTTCTATACGTTCACGAGACCGTGATCCCTTTCAAGGAGATGTCTTCTCTCTCTTCCATATGTGTCGTTTACTGTGCGTGTAAAACGTGTGGGTGTGTGGTTGACAAGTATTGACCAACAGATGTGGGAGGAGCGGGGCCAAAGGGGCCATCAGCCATTAGCCATCAGCCATCAGCCATCGTACAGCTCGCCCTTTTAAAATATAAAAAAAAGCGTTTCGTTCAGAGGGTTTTCTTATAGCTACCGCAGTTTATACTGGATTTGTACAGGCGAAATAATCTTATCGACACAGTTCTATAAGCCGAAGATCTTCTCCTCTCGTCTTTTCATATAAGGATACAATTTTTATATAACAAAGATTGTCACTGCACGCGGACAAACTTTTCTGACGCGGCGCGGCGGTAGCTAATGTCCGTGTTGAACTGAATGAAATTTATTTTGAATGTCTTGAGCAATTTCCGTTGCGTTATATAGCATTGCCGGATTTAGGATTCTATCTTTTTCTCTCTTCTGCCATTTAGATCGTGTGTGTTAGAGAAGGTCAGATTAGTGACAGTCACGTGATTTTTGCCCCCTCTTCTATCCTTTTCTAACACGTGAGTTCAAATGGGTAGAAAGAGAGGAAAATATTCTGGACCCGCCAGTGCGCTATAGCCGTGGGTAGGAATAAAGGGACGGAGTTTATGTATAGGCATACATTCAACTTCGGAACTGCTTATTATTTTAATAATTGAACCAGATCATCAGTGGCACACTGTGGCGAGGCGTGAAATTTGGCAACAATGCACTTTCTCCATTTAAATTCAACAAAAAAGTCGAACGCCTCAGTCATTGGCGATGACCAGGCATTTCGACCTTTCTAATGTGTTTAGATAGGAAAAAGGAACGCAGCCAAATTGCACGCCTCGCCACTGCACTGGTGGCACATCGTGCTGCCTCCTTTAAACCCTTGCAAAAAGTCGAACCCGACGCACAATTTTTTTACTGACTCTTTTTTAAACTTTGAAAATAATACTTACCTAAGACGGATTTTTATTTTTATTTTAAAGTCATGATTATCGTTCAATGATCATGAGTTTTGCTCATGAATGGATGTCCGGAAAAGGTCCATACTTTTATCCATACTTTTATCCACCCGTGCGCCCTGCTCCCACCTGCTTTTCACACGATATATCATGTGCACTAGCGGATCCAAGAAATTTTCCTTCTCTCTCGTGTCCCATTAGAATGCATGTGTTAGAAAAGGATTGAAGAAAATCACGTGATGACTGCCCCTCATCTGTCCTTCTCTAACACATGCATTCTAATGGGAAAAGAGAGAAGTATATGGATTCCTGATGGATCCGCCAGTTATTATGTGCGCAGATCGATTATATAAAATTTTACCACGCATTTTCACACGTCGCCCTCGTATAGACATAAACACGAACACAATAGGTTAGGTTGAGACAAGCGAGTTCAGGAGCCGAGCAGAATATTCCGGAATTTTTCCCAATTTTTTTTTTTTTTTTTTTTTTTTTTTTTTTTTTTTTTTTTTTTTTTCCTCTTTCTCTTTTAAGTCGATTTATTTTTTCTTAATTCGCACGTTCGATAGCACTCGGCGTAATTTATGCCTGTGTGCGAATATCAACGAGGCGCAGCTCGGTGATGACTCGAGTGTATTGTTGCCAGATTTGAGGTTAAAAACAGTATATTTTATATTGATTCTTATGGGAAATGAACGATTTAAAGCTGTATATTTGACGACTTTGCTCGTGTGTGAGTGCGGAGGAGCGCATGTAAACATTCTAATGAGTTGCCCGACATCGCGTCACGTCAGTTGGAACGCGCGGGAAGTGTTAATTTTTTACTTTTTACTTTTTTCCTTGGACCGCGCGCGTTGCTCGTGTAGGATCTAAATTAGTGTCCTGTAAAAAAGCCGTGCCTCTATGAATTTTCACGTGTTTGCAAAAAAGGGGACAAAAAATTGCGACTTATTGTCTCGCAGACCCGGGCGCGGCGCGCGTTTTCACATTCTTTACTTTGTTTGACAATTTGTGACTTGTGAGTTTTGACCTCTTTGCGAAAATGGGTCTGTTGCAAAACTTTTCTGTGCAGCTGCCAGAGAGGGTCTTTTCTGGCGTAAAATCACTTGAAATAACTCCGTTGGGAGCATAAGAAAATTCCAAAATTGACTAATAAACTCAGCCAATGCGTGTAATAAAATTACATGATGGTGATTAAATGAGCGGGTTACAATGAAGGAGTAGTATCTAAGTGCGTATAGCTTCCTTTATAATGAATCACTTTTTCCCCAGCATGCATAGAAAGCTGCTATTAGATGGGACTCGACTCATGGGCGGAGCCAGCAATTTGGCAACTGTGGATTCTTCCCATTTGAATGTATGAGAAACAATCGATTCTTGAGTGGGCCATGGCCCAATTTCTAATCGATTATTTCTAATACATTTAAATGGGAAGAATCCACAGTTGCCGAATTGCTGGTTCCGCCCATGACTCGACTCCCCCATCCCGCTCATATTTTGACCTTCGCCATCTTAGATTTCTCTCAAAACGGTTTTTGTGGGTTCATACGAGTGGATTTTAAGACTTTTTGGTGCATTCAATGTAATTTTTACGCGACTTTATCCACGGATTGACCTTCCTAAACGCTGCGCTGGAGCGAAAGTTAGCAGGAGACCCAATTCTGAAAACTTTTTTTTTTATTTTTTATTTATTTATTTATTTTTTTTATTCCCCCCTTTTTTATTTTTATTTTTTTATTTTATTTTCTATCTCTCCAGTGCATTTCCTGAAGTTTAAAATTGCAATGTTTCATTGTTGCATTCTCTATAAACCTTTCAGGGCTGCTCCTGTTTTGCGTCTTCCCTTTTAACCCAATATAAACTTTTTTATAAACTGTCACCAAAGTCGGCAACACTGCTTTAGGTACTACACCCATATTTATTCGTCTTTGTTTGTTTTTGTTTGTTTTTTTATTTTTTGTTTTGTTTTTGTTATACAGTATTTATTCGTTTTTGTTTGTTTTTGTTTTACAAATCTGATTCACATTTAATCTCACGCATCAATCAATTAGTGATTAATAATTAATTAGAGAAGTAGGTATCTGTGACTGTGAGTGCCTCCAATTAATGATGTTGGCAAAAACAAGTGCTGCGGTGTAGGAATAGTTAACTACTCGCATTGCTTGAATGAGTCACGGAGCTTTGAATTATCAGCTTTGCACAGAAAGGTTTAAAATAGAGTCCGTTGATGGAAATAATTGTATAGGGAGTACCGACACGACGCTTTATGCATTTTGACAGGAGTCGATTTTGTCGACCGCGTGAACGCATTCGAAGGTTAAGTTCGACCGTGGACCAGTGGTGGACTGGCGGATTTGCCGGCATTCCGGTCCGTTCCCATACGTTCCTCTACGAATCGACTCCTTTCGTGTGGAGCCTTCGATGTCGTCGACTCCTGCTCGACTCCGTGAGAGCCTAAAACCAACGACCAATCACAACTCGTTGAGCTCGTGTCGGTACTCCCTATACAATATTTCCATCAAGGGACTCTATACTCTGTTCACGATAAGAAGGCGGGTGAGAGTTCAGGTAGTAATGCACTATTTAGCAACAGTGCGGCTATGCTGGCTACTCCAACCCTTTGCAGTGGCCGTTGTTCTCCCGAACTCTCTCTTGGCACGGAGGAATTCCAAGAACCGACAGACTCAAAAATTTACACACGTCCAGTAAAAATTGCGAACGGTCAAAAATACGAAAAAACGGACACAATTTTCGCCCTAAAGGGCCAAAACTCGGCAAAAATAGTCGACTTTGAATATTGATGACTCTCAGAAATTCGTATTTTTCAGTCCGAATTAAATTCAGGATATTTCGTCTAATATTGAATTTATGAGTGTCATCAATACTCAAAGTCGACTAGTTTTTCCGAGTTTTGGCCCTTTAGGGCGAAAATTTCGTCCGTTTTTTTCGTATTTTTGACCGTTCGCAATTTTTACTGGACGTGTGTAAATGTTTGAGTCGGTCGGTTCTTGGAAATCCTCCGTGTCAAGAGAGAAGTCGGAAGAACAACGGCCACTGCGAAGGGTTGGAGTAGCCGGTATAGCCGCATCGTTGCTAAATAGTGCATTAATACCTGAACTCTCACCCGCCTTCTTATCGTGAACAGAGTATAGTTTAAAACTGATTTTTCGCAAGGATTCTGTGGTTGCTTTTTTTGAGAGAAGACGACAATGCTCTTAATAAAAGTTTTGCGTTTGCGAAAAAATGTCTGTATGGAAGGAACCGCACGTGTGTGGTGATTTTATTTATTTATTTGTTTATTTATGTATCTATTTATATTTTTAATTTTATTTATTTGCTTCTTTTTTTGCCAAAGCTTTTTCAGACAAGCCACTCTTCGCCTTCAGGGCTAGGTCAAATAAGCAAGTAAAATTAATCAAATTATTATCATGTCTTGTTGCAAAACATCAGTGATAAACCGCAAACCCCGTAACATTGGCTTGTTATTGTTTATCGCTGTTTGGATGTACACCAGGGAACCTAATTATGATTATTTTATTCAATTTACCGATAGGTTTCTATAATCTATATTTAACTTTGCCCTGTTCACGAGAAATTTGCTCGAATAGCCTTGGCAATGAAAATAATGATCAGAAGCATCACAAACGGATTGCGATTGCTGTTCAATTTTGTGGCCACGAAAGAACAAAATCATCCGATTCGGCTCAAGACAAATCAGAGAAGCTGCTATTCTGCGACTTTTTTGGTCTCTATGTTGTCTTCAGAATTCAACTAACGATCTATAATCATATATAGGGGCTTTTTGACACATAATTTGAAAGACACCACTGAAGCAGCCATGATGAAAATCTCTATATACTGCAGTAGCGGCTCATGCCATCTGGCAACATTGTATTCGCTCCATTTGAATCCATGTTTAACACTCGATTGCTGGTGAAGCGCTGCTTCACTTTCAAATCGATTGTTTTACATACAATCAAATGGAGGGATGACATTGTTGTCAAATTGCACGAGCCGCCACTGATATACTGGACCTTTTACTCGAGTTCGATTCCTTTGCCTCTTATTTTTTATCCTTGAAACAAAAATTGTAATGGATCTATTTGAAATTGGTTTGCAACGAAGAAAAGTGTTTTAAGAATGGTTATTTTGGACATAGGTATGGATGTAATTGTTTCTTTTAGAAGGATTTATATTTTACACGATAAAGAAACTGACCTATGACCGAAATAAGCAAAATTTTCCCACCACTTGGATAGTTGTGTTTTAAAATTTCATGCCTAGATATAGCCGCAGTCTAAAACACTTGCGCTTTCGTTCAAAATATTTATGCATTGAATGAATCATAAGTTTTGATTTAAGGTTCAAATGTGAATGGCAAACGAACCGTCTATATGCTGCCACGCTGCCTCTATTTGGGACTTGTCTTATAACATGGCGTTGCCCCTTCAACACAAAGACATTTTCAATCAGGAGTTTGTACTCTTTTGTTGTTTCACGCTTCTTTTCTCTCGTGACCAGCACCAGAGCTGCTGTTTAGCGCACAATCGATGGCATTTTTCGATTCATTTAACATTTAACAATTGATTTAACCGGTTGAGAAAAGATTACGCAGTTCAGTTCATGACTGTAATGCATGAAAACACTCGTACCTGTAATCTTTTCTCAACCGCGGTGGAGTTGTCGATGACTTTAAAAAACTTGCAGATATTTCAATATTTAAAAGGCGATTTCACCGATTTAGAAAAGATTACAGATCAGAGTATTTTTGTGCCTTACAAAGTCATGCAATGAGCTGAACTGTGAGTAATCTTTTCTCAACCGGTGGAATCATCGGTGAATTGAAACACATGGCAGCTCTGCTCTTGACAACACAACATGGTAAATGTTTGTAGTTGTTTTCGTCTATAGCAGAATGGCCCTTTTTATTTCCTCGCCACATCTTTTTTCCCGTAAAATTCTGATTCTGATTGCTAGCATGTATGCTCTGCTCGTGTCCGTTTCTTTGAATATAGCGCACCAAAGACCAACGCATTACTCACCCAAGCAGCATCACCCATCACGTCTCTTATTTTTAAATTACTCGTGAGTGAATTTTCCGGTAAATATTTGTCGGCGCGCAATTTCATTTCCATTTTTCCGATTCAACGAGTGATGCTGCGAGCATGCTTCACGCTTTGCTCTTTGTGGCGTGACGCAGCCAGCCGGTCTGGCGTGAAGCTCGCGCTCGCCTTGAACTTTGTGCTCAGTTGCCGCCTTGCCGGTTGCCGAAGGAAAAATGGGCCCTTTTAACACATTGCAGTCCAAGTGGTGATGCTAACAATTATTTTGTATTTTTGTCCGGTCAAACGCATGAAAAAGATCGAACTATTGAATGAGCGGTGAACACCCTAGAGTTCGGCATTTTACATTCGTTTGAATGCACAAACTGCAGCCTTGCCAGATTGTGCGCTTTGTCAATGCAGTTGACATTTTTAGCTTTTTTTTTGACAGTTTTTTGCGCTTTTTCGGTCAGTTCTTCACAGTTTGAAGCGCTGTAGTTCTTATCTATATTTTATTTTGTGAAGAGTTATTTCGTCCTAAAACCACTCAAAGAGACGTTTTAGGTATTGAATAAACGCGCAGAAAGCGCGGATTCTTTTAATTTCGTGATTTTTCAGACGTGCATGCTTTACTCATTTTTCGTTCTAACGAAAGAAAATGTTCACGCGACTAAAGTTGTTGCTTTTAATCTCCTTTAGTAATGCACACAGATATTTTTGTTCAAATATCAATAATAAAATAGTTATTCTCAGTTTTCTCCAACAAAACTATTGTTTTGCGCCCTTTTTTCAATTTGGTGGCTAATGCGGTTAAAACAGAAAGGTAGCAAAGTCCGTTGTTATTTCGTGGTCAGCGACCCAAAATACAATAATTTCAGCCGTCAAATAAACTTTTGGCCGAGCTGGAAAATCTGTTGTTCAATCCCCTGGCTCCTGGACTATGAAGTAAGTGCAGAGGAAATTAAAGTCACGATTGCTGGATACTGTTAAAGGAAAAAGAAATATGCCTATAGTTGACAGGGAACAAGAAGGAAAGAAGACACATCTGAATCTTAATCATCATTTCATGCTCGGTAAAATAAATTTAACTCCTTTAACTTGGCAACCCTGCAAGTGTATGCCGATCAAATCGCACTGTTCCGATAGATCATCTTTTCCCATCAATATAATAAACAATCAAAGATTTTCGAGTTTCAATTTTTTCTCGTTGACAAATCTAGCAACGATGGAGGAATGGCCTTGCGTATAGCGCTCGCCACTCGCGTGCCATGCCGCGTAGTAATGGCAGATTTTTTTCCGCGCTGCGTAGCGTTTTTTATATGCGCACGTTGAGGATTATTATTTTCTAGCGCTATCAAAACACTATTCAATGAATTTTAGAAATGTAAAAAAAAAGAAAAAAAGGCAGGGACTTCGGGGTCCGGAAAGAATTTGAGATTGAATATCATGACTCATACGTTTGACGGATACATTCAACCCTCACTCCTCAGTCTTTAGTGAGTCGTTAGCAGTTAGTTCCACTCTGAACTGCGATAGTGCGAGTCTTCAATTCTACTGACCTCCCCCGCCTCACTACGCCATTGATCATTCTGGGTGGAATTTTAGCATCCATTATTCACTTCTAAATTGTAATTTTGACTTTTAAATTTGAAATTGTCTACCTTACTGCTACAATACTGAGTCCTCTGAATTTCGAGTCTATTATTCTATACGAAAAGTAACAATGGCCAACTTAACTCGAATTATAATTTTTGTTTTGTTGGATCGTTTCGGGCAGAATTTTAAAACCGTAATCTTGACTTTAAAATTTGGGGATGACCCAGTTCTAGAAACTTCCATCTTGCCGAATTTCGTCTATCTTTATTTAATGCGAATGAAGGCGTTTCGGGGGGGGGGGCATGGGCAGTGCGGGGCACCCCTAATTTTAATTTTGTATCGGGCAATGATAGGTTTCAAGTTTATTAAAAATTTTCAAACATTTTAAATCATCACCTGTCGAACCATTGATGATTCTACTGTGAGTGATGTTATAACTCGTTCCATTCATATATTCACGGATTCTTTCGATCTCGACTGACGGTTAATGACTCCTCGTCTCGATTAGTCAACGAGTGTCTCGTCCTCTCATCGCATCGCGTAACTGGGCCGTCGCACGATGAGTGAAAGTGACTGATTTGCCGGCATAAATTCAGCACGTTACAATTATTACCTGTAAAGTTATCATTTGTTAGACCCTTGCATTTATTTTTTAGTTACAAATGCCTGTCCACAACTTCTTTAAGTGCGTGAAATTATTTTCGAAAGCTTTTAACTCACATTTTCCCGAACTAGGTCTCATAGACACTTGAACTGGTTTTTGCTATAGTTTTTTGTTTGCTACAAAAAAAAAAAAAAAAAAAAAAAAAAAAAAAAAAAAAAAGAGCGAGATTTCCGTATGTCCCCACTTTTTTTCTTCCGACTTATCTGAAAGGTTCACACCAAGTTTTGATAATTTATGTCATTATTTGTGTCTCTTCCAATTCATTTATATTTACGCCTAAAAGTAGCTGGAGGTTTGTCATTGTCAGATCAGATATAGGCCAATAGGTCATTTTATAGCACAGACATTTTTTAAAAAATTGGGAGGTCAATTTTTTTTCATGCTTAAACAACGTGAATTAGGAAGGACTATGAACACTTTGACAACTTCTCAGGTGGCGCGGCGGTCAAAACTACATTGCTCAGTGCTCTCTCATTCAACCTCATTATAATTGCATACCTGTTACTGCATTTATTTACTTCATTGTTGTACGTATTTTCTCAAAATATTTTGAAATTAAGCGTATTATGTCTTGAAGAATTAAAAAAATATATAACTTGGTTTTGCTCAAAGTGAGTTTTAGCTCTTTTCTGCTAATCGACGTCGATGCACAGTTAATAACACATTTCAATCGGGGATGCATGGGCAATTGGAGCGTATGGGTCTAAATTTTGACATTTTTTGTTTGTTTGTAGAAAATGAAAGTACTTTATGAGCTAAGAACCAAAGACCCTTTGGTTTTTTTTCTTTTTTTTCTTAACGTGTCATTATTTCGGAGATACACTCATGTAAAGTTGAGAAACACCGTGCGGGTTGTCACGTTAACAGTGCCGGCTCACCATTTGGCAACCGTGCTTTTTGCCGTTTAAACCTATGTAAAAGAATCGATTTCTTCGGGGTTTAGTGAATCTCCTAAAGATCGATTATTTCAGCTTGTTTTAAATGTAGAGGATCCGTCGTTGCCACAATGCACGAGCCGCCACTGCACGTCACAATACAGAATTTCCATCTCAAACGATGTATGTGGGATCAAAATTGCATCTCGGGAATTTTGAAACCCAGACACCGACTGAAGGAATCCTTTTTTCAGCTCGCTGAGTTCTTTCATTTGCCGCATAAAAAAATGCAGACAGTTGTACAAACACATTGAAGGATAGAATTATAAATAATGCACGTGACTGCTCTTCAGATCGAAATATTACTTACCACCAAATTCAAGACATGTCGCAAAATAAAAAAGTGTTTATTTTTTCCTAATAAGTTTTTAACCTGTGAGTTTTGAAAAAAAAAAATATATATTGGAAGTGGAACAAAATTATTCTAAATTGGTAACTCTCATTACAAATCAGCCCAAGAAGATGCAAATATGAAGGTCGAAGGATAACTTTCTTTTTTTTTGCCGGCTAATCGGTCATTTCTACTTACTGTGCTTTGCACCGGAACAAGGGCGTCAAGTTTCCGCACCGCGAACAGTAGCCAAGAGGTAATCAGTTGCCATTCAGATAAAGGACAAAATTCTGTTCCAATCAACCCAAACCGTATGAGTCATAGGTTGCGAAGAAAGAGAAAGATAGCTTGTGACTTGTGACGAAAACGAATTTGTCTTTAAAGAATAGACCTGTTTAGTGATGACGTCACAATCAAAATTGGTTCCAAACAAATGCTCTATCTCGTTCATTCTCGTGGATTTACCCATAAGAAATCAGATCCAAATACTCTAACGCAAGTCCATGCTACTTAACCACCAGTTTTCTCAAATTTCACTGCACCATTATAGATTCCACGTACCTTAAAGTATCTTTTCACTCTGACTTAATTCCTAAAAGATCACAAGCGAATTTACAATCACAGTTATACCGAAAGATCTTCTATGTTATGTTTCACGGTCTCTAATGGGAGTATCACCGCCATGCCTTGACACTCAATCATCCTAACTCTTCGAATCGAAGCTTGTTCGAGGTATAACACATGGTAAGATGGTTCCGACCTATATCCTAGAATTTTGTGCCCATAAGAAGCTGTGAGTGTGACAAGGACAAAACATGGGCCTTTCTTCGATACAACTGTGATTGTACATTAATGCGCGATGTTTCAAAACTTTTGTTGTAGCGGGCTTATATTATAAGGTACGCGGAATCCAATGGTCTAATATTATCTGAGAGAACGTGTTGTTTACTAGACCAAGGTGTATTTCGTTTGTGTCAAAGAAACTGCTCTGTGAAATATTGACTAAGGCGCGGGGAATTCCTTTAACTCAAGAAAAATGTCTGCTGCTACAAGTAAAAGATTCCTTGTTGTGACAGTGATTCTCCTTCATGCAATCAGAACTTGCGTACTTCCGCAAGGAAAACTGTCACAAGTAATCGGCGTTTTTAAAGAAGTGGTTTTTCTCCGTTTAATCGTACATTTTCAGACCTCTAGTTTTAAACGGCCCTAATTTTTCTGCGCGACGTTTCAAAAAAATGTCTAATTTTATAACGATGAACTTATGGACACAGTTTCTTTACAAATGTCGAGTGCAATTCTTTGTATTTCAAAGGAGGTAGGAACTAAAGTCACGTGATTGCTAAAAGCCTCGCATTCTCACGCTTTATATACAACGCATCTTTTATAAATCAAAACCGATAACTTTAACCCTTTCAATATGTACCACCTCCGATAATATTTATTTGTCATTGCCATTACCTGTGCGGTACTACACAGTTTCAACTCATTGTTGACAGTTGAGGATGTTTTCAAAATAATGTTACATGGAGCGCCTTCAATTCTGGGCATAGGCCAAACCAACGCCGCGGAGTAGGAATATTTAACTACCCCCGCATAATTTGAACGAGCGGCGATTTGTTTCAGTAGCCTGGTCATGAAACGGTTAACGCCATTGATATTCCGAATGTGCAAAGAAACAAATTGCATTGTTGTGCTTAGAGGTTATGCAGTATATGCACAGGTTCCATTCAGTTCGCTTCGATCGGTCAAATCACTAAAATACGCTTTTTGCGAGTTTGTGTTTTTATTACAAAGATTTCTTATACATACTGTTATGGCATAAGCTAAATTTTGTCAAGTTGACTCCGGCCGTGATACAACCCGGCACACAGAGGAGATCATTATGATTATAGAATATTGACTCGCAAAGATTACTGTTTCCATGTTTGTCATTACAAAACTGTTGCATGTTGCATGTTCCACTGTTCTCTCGGTTCCATGTTTGTTCCATAGTTCTGTAAACAAACACTAGAAAAGTGGGACAAGTAATCTTTTTGAGCCAGAATTATGTAATCTTTATGATCCTCTCTGTGTGCCCGGTTGTATCACGGCCGGCGTTTTACCCATTTTTCACTTAACACGGGCGAGATAGCATTGTGCCATATCTGTATGTATGTAATCTTTGGTTTTTTGTGCCTCTATGCGCATACTCTCAACAGATTTTCAACCTCAAAAATTGACGATCTTAATGATGTCTCAGCCGCTGCAGGAATATGATTTTAAGTTTTGTTCTCTATCCTTCGCACCCGAGGCGATAATTTACCGCGCTATGATGTATCGAAGTTCGATGCTGCGTTGCGGCACACGCGCTTCTTTATGTTGAATTTGAACTTCGAGCGCACGCTGTTATGGATGCTGCGCGTGTTATAATCATAATCATAATGACTTTCTCCCGCGTTGCGTCTCATCTATGGCACAGTCTAGTCACGGCCGCGTCTTCTCTCGATTGTGCCTTATTTTCCGGAAGTGTTCACTCTCGAGGTCCCTTTGTTGTAAAAGCTTTTTTGCCAAATATGATGACATCGTATCTTATTATTATTGCACAAACTCAATGTTAAGAGTACATCGATTGGCAAAAATTGGATGGGGCTGTTGCACAGGTGATTTAAGAGTCAATTCATCGATGTATAAAAACCTCCAAAAATTTAAATGACAATACTCGCAATACTACTTACTCGCAAAATCCACTCTTAAACTCATAGAATGATTCCAAATATGCGACCGTAATGGCGTTGTTGGGTACTAATAATGGGAAATTCCATCTAATAGACAGTATTTACTGTCAATACATTAAGAAATGGCCTATGAGAAACGACTTTTCTTTTGATCTGGTGTCACCAGCAGTGGCGTAAGTATACAAGTACAAATAACAGCGGTTATCGATGAAAACACCTGAAAAATAAGATTTCGTTGAGCGCCTTCAATGCGTCGTGTAGGCAATTCCAGCTCCATCGAGTACGAACAGTTAACTACCTTCCCTAAATAAATGGAAGAGTGGCGTTCTTTTGAACTAACCTGGTCGTTGAAGGGTTAATGCGGACGCATAATTAATTATTTAGTTCTACTATTAAAGACAAAGGCGTTGGGTATAATTGGGCAACGTTTCATTTTGTCCATTTAAACCCTTCAGAATTGATCGTCTATTTGCTTACAGTAAAACCTTTGTTTGCATTTGACAAGGAGAGGATACGAGTTGTGGATCACCGATTTGGATCAAATTTGACATACATACAGTTCAGGGAAAATAAACGGACCCATATTTTGTCGTTTGCGCCAATGGGCAGTCGTTTCGTCAAATTTTTTTTTTTGAAAATCGGAAAAAAATGGGTAGAAAAATCGTGTTTTCCGAAGTAACGCTGATGTGCCTGAATTGCGGCGCCCGCTCCCACCCCGGATCACTTGCCGAGTGGTACCGTTCTCGCTCGCCATATTCGAAGTCCCGCGTTCGAATCCCGCTGCTGCCATGTACTTTTTGCGCACTCCATTTTTTTTGGTTCTATTTCAATCGTCTACACATTTGCTCTCGAATATTTAATGCATCTTTTTTTAGCATAGAATATATAAGAACGGAGACTTTCATCATAATTACAGGTAGCAGTTTCTAGCATTTTTTCACGTGTCTTTTTTCTCTTCGCCTTGCATAAGGACTTTGTCTGACTCTTTTCGAATTGTATACAAACATATGAGGTGCCGGAGAAGCGGACCCCCCCCCCCCCCCCCGACTCACGTGCGTATGGGCTACGCAATTAAATCTTTATAAAATGAAAGCACATAAATTACTTTTGTTCTGATTCTAATGAAAGTTTTTGTCCTGATTGCGTTATTCTTTATTAATTTATAAGTGCTTTTTTTTTTTTTTTTTTTTTTTTTTTTTTTTTTTTTTTTTTTTTTTTTTAAAATCCGGGGGTTCGCTTCTCCGGCACCTCATATGTTTGTATACAACTCGAAAGGAGTCAGACAAAGTCCTTATGCAAGGCGAAGAGAAGAAAGACACGTGAAAAAATGCTAGAAACTGCTACCTGTAATTATGAAAGTTTCCGTTCTTATTGCATTAATTCTATGTTAAAAAAAGAGGCATTAAATATTCGAGAGCAAATGTGTAGACGATTGAAATGGAGCCTAAAAAAATGGAGAGCGCAAAAAGTACATGGCAGCAGCGGGACTCGAACCTGGGACGTCGATAGTGGCTAGCGCGAACGGTACCACTCGCGGGCAACTGATCTACGTCAGCGTTACTTCGGAAAACACGATTTTTCTACCCATTTTTTTCCGATTTTCAAATTTTTTTTTTGACGAAACGGCTGCCCATTGGCGCAAACGACAAAATATGGGTCCGTTTATTTTCCCTGAACTATATGTGTGTTAAATTTGAACCAAATCGGTGATCCACAACTCGTATCCTCTCCTTGTGAGTTGCATAGGAGCAGTTCTGCTTATTGTTAGTCTTGGTGGCCAGTTTCAGCCTCAGCCTAGGCTGCAAGTCGTAAATATTATCTAAAGTGGTGTCAGAGTTGAGAAAGGGGGAGTCTGCTCGAGTCTCGAGTGCTCGGACTTGTCTCTGGGTCGTCGTTGGAATATCTGGATCCTTCTCGTCATAATACGGAATATAAAAATTATACCATTTCCAACTCCCTCGCTTCAATTATTATCTCCAAAAAAAGTCAGCTTGCCACATGCACCTACGTTTTTCTTTCCTTTTAAGGAAGAACTGTAGCTATTCTGTTAACTGCCTCTCGTCAGCTCTGGACTTCGTTCATGTCATAAAATTCTTAAGCGTCTTTTTTTCCAAACCCTTCAATTTCCACTTTTCAGCGCGTAAAACTGGTTTAAGGTTCCTTTGCAAGCTAACTTTTTACAGAGCTTTCAATTCAATTGGTAGTCAGTTGCACAACCAGAAGTTAAGGGGGGGCAGGGTGCCCGAAAAATTTTCCACTTAGTTTCTGGGGCAGGGGAGAGGGGTTTTAGTGAAAACAACCTTTTTTTGAGAGGGGCTTGTCCCTGTATCTCCACCAATGAGCAAGTGCCATTACTCATTTAAATGTAGCGTTTTTCGGATGTAAGTTGAATGAAATAACAAGATGTTACGCTGACATTCTGATCGTCAATTTTTCCGTATTTAATTTTCTTTTCATGGATTTTCGAGTCATAATATGATCATAATAATTGGTTGAGTGTGGCTGGTATCAAATCTGGCAACGCCGCATTTCTTCCATTATAGCCCATCATGTATATTATCGATGCCCTGTGCACTTTCGCAGTAGTTTGAACTTTTCCATGGGTTTAAAAGGGCAAAATATCACGTTGCCAGATTGCACCGACCGCGACGCCACTGGAGAAAGGAAATATTAACCCTCCGTTCAATGTAGTGGGAGTGAAACAAGTGTCACGCCTCTCTTGCACTCATTATAATAGATTTTCAAACTTAGTTTGAATTGCCGTGACTATAGCTACGTCTTTGGTTTCCCGCAAAATGAGTGGCTCCGTCGATCAGATCAAAATTTTCGAGAGTATATGTAATGTCTGGAATCCAGTTGAATCTGGCGGAACAGCGCAATAATTGTAATTATGCGGCCCGGCGTGAAAAATCTTTAATTAATCGTAGTTTCATTGCAACGTTGAGTGACGAGGACGCTGCATGATCTACTCAGCTGGCGTCGCGTCGAGCTACAAGTCACGGCTTTTGTATACAGTATAACTGCAGTCTGCACCCCTTTTTTTCTCTTTTTACTTTTTGTCACAAAGACTCGGAGGAGATTGTTTTTGTGTAAAAATCGCTGACCTCGTTACTTGGTTTGTCTGGTGTCGGTGTCAGTGTTGGTGTTGGTGTCGCGTAGGCTTTGTTTTGTTCACGGCGAAAGTGAGGAGAAATAGAGAGAATATCAGCATCAGCCGTCCGCGTCTCGTATACTTAACTACGTTGTCGTTGTCAACGCCACGAGAGTCGAGATTTGAAGCGATTCCTTGTCTAGAGTTGAGCTCCCTCGCAGTGAGGTGGTTCCTGCCGCGGAAGAAAGTTCTCATCCGCACCCGGCCAAAAGGCGGATACATGAATTTGCCTCAATCTCCCTCTCTCCCCTTCAGCTTAAGCTCAAGAAAAGGATAGAGCAAAGGACAAAGTCACATGGCGGATCCACGGGGGGGGGGGGTGGGGGGGCAGGGGCACGTGCCTCCCAGAAGCCTCAAATTTTAGAAAATAGCCCGACGCTTCAAATTTCACAATTTCAGAAAATTTGCCCCCCCAGAAAAATTTTCTAGATCCGCCACTGTCTGAGATCGATAAAACTCAGTGGAAAAAAGGAATCAAAAATCATTGTTTTGTTTTGTTAATCTAAGACTTTTAAGGAACATTACTTAGTTTTAATTTCTTGTTCTAAGTGTTTTCTGTGATTAAAATTAATCTTGAACGTTTATCAATGAAAAATTTTTGAGAAATTTACTTTAGAATTTTTGGCCTCTTTTTGGCGATCTTAGACCAGTGTGTCATAAGACATGCGTTGTAAAATTAATCTCTGATGATGCATCTTGGATCAAAAGCGAATAATCGGTCCTTCGTAAAAGTTTGCTACAGCGTTATGGAAGGTACAATCCCTTGTCAATCGCGTAAAAATCACTGTAGAATCATCGGAAAATCTCAAAGTCCACCATCAAACTCAATATATGCGTTTAACGAAATTCAGAGATGTAGGTCAAATAAGCGAATCACAATGGGGGAGTCCCATCTATATAATAGCAACTTTCTTTGCTGAGAAAAGTGATCCATTACAGAGAAAGCTGCAACTAAATGGGGCTCCCCCATTGTGACCCGCTCATTTGACCGCCAAATTTAAATTTTGTTAAATGCATCGATCGAGTTTGTGAGTGAGTTGGATTTCGAGACTTTTCGATGCCTAGATTATGATTTCCATGCGATTTTACGTTCAACCCTTTATGGGCCAAGCCCGAGTATACTCGTTTTTCTCCTGAAGTCTATTTCACATTGATTCAGTATTCATTCCGGATGAACGCAAATATAGATGAAATCAGTACCGTAGATGAAGTCTCTCGGGCGCCTTCAATTTGTCGTATAGGCAATTCCAACTCCCCCGAGTACGAATAGTTATCTACCTTCCCTGTAGAAACGGAGGAGTGGTGTTCTCTTGAACTAACCTGGTCCTTAAAGGGTTAAACTGACCCTCCACAACGCTGAATAGACCGATAGTCAAAATTGCGCTCATTTTTTTGCGGGATTATTCGGCGAATAATCGATTTCTCCCCGGACATGAGAATTAAGAGCAAGAGAAGGAGTCTAGACTGAAGGAAAATAAGCTCGCCTGCTAAATTCGTAAAACTTCACGAACTGGGCTTGTTCGATATTTCATAATAACCAATCTGTCACATATTTGACGAAACAAAATAGGAAGGCCTCTTGGTTGGCCACTGTTGCTCAAGATCTCGTGCCCACTGACAGTCCCTGAAATCATCGTTACTTTTTCTTTCTTCCTCACAAACCCAATCAAAAACCGAAAAGAAGAACCAAAATTCCGACTTACGATGCCTTAAAAACAATAACTGAACAATTTCTCTCGCTGATCAATGTGGATCGATCACCTCAACATCATATAGCCCCATGACTTATATATTTCTTCATGTAATTCTTCAGGTGGATACTATCCTATTCCTATATTCCTATATATTTTTATAATAACCAGTTAAATGAGAGTGAGAGCGCTGACTGCAACTCCGCTCATCTTGATTGTTATTAGAAGACTCGGTCATGATGTAATCTTGTAATCCTTATTCGCATTCGCAGCTCAGAGACCGGTTTGAGCAGCCGCCGTAGACGTGGGATTGCGCGTCCGTGTATACCATAGTATACCACATATTTTATGCACGTGTTAGTATTGGACACCATCCAGAATACAACGCAGGCCCGCACTGTGTCGTATCGATGGATGCTTACGTCGCTTACGTATAGCAGCCCGTGCGATTTGTGGATATTCTCCATTTAAACCTACGTAAAATAATCGAATCTTGCCTCAACTGCAGGAATCGATAATTTACTATGAGGTTGCAGTGGCATAAAAACTCGGTTGATAGATTTCGTGAACCGCCACTCGGCCACTGCTTTGGATCATGCCGCGATGATCATTGCCCATTTCCTTTAGATATGGCCGGGGCCCGATCAAATTGGCGAAAAGTCGGATTTGACTTGAACTAGCATATCTTGACTCTTTAAGCGAATTTTGTTTTTAGTGTCGAGTGAAGATTTTCACCCGAACTAACGGTTCTGCATTTTATTATCTCTTCCGAACTGTTATTGTTCCGCAAAGATGGATGACACCGATGCTGTACCCGAACCTTGGAATTTGTACCCGTTCCGCGAGGTGGGGGCGAAAAGAGTAAGTCAACGGTGAGAGACAACAATAAACAACGCTCCTGATTGACTGGAAGTGGTTTTGTTGACTTTAGCGTTTGGTGTTCCCAGAAAAGTTCCGAACCTCGAATCTTCACCCGACACTGTAAATAAAAAACTCGCTTTTTGCTCACCAAACGGCATCGATGATGATCCTCAAGTCAAGCTCTAGTGTAGCTCAAGCTTCACTTGAGGTTAATGGGGCTCTTGCAAACTTTTGCTACAGGGAATTGAAGAGTTGATTCTTGCACTTAAACCTGTAAAAATGACGATGAGTACACTAAAAAATCGCGAAATTCACTCTCAGAATTGGGCTTAATGGCTGTTTGACCTCGGTAGCTTGGTTTGAGATTTGAGTATATGGACCGTTAAATTACGTAGATGAATGTTTGATCAGACTTCAAAGCTCTCAGTCGGCTCAGTGGCACTTAAGCACTGGGGGGTACCGACTGTGGTGGAGCTTTGAAGGTGATAAACAGGAAATGCTCTCACGCATGCAGCCCGGATTTGCAGCCCGTACTAGACGAGCTTACCAAGCCGACTCGCGAGTAGAGCTAAAATTCGGAGATAAACACGGTGATTAAGTAGATATTTGATTTGACGAAGTGGACTGTATAATTGAAGATTGAACGATTAAGAGTGAGCAAAAACAAAACGATGAATAAAATGATAATAACAATGTAGAACTAGATAACTTGACGTACTCTACAGAGTAATTAACAAGGTGAATGAATTTATAATAAAATGCTCGACGCACTTCTATTATAATACGAAGGATATAGACTTGACGCCTAGCTATAGAGTGAGAAGTGATTTTACAAGAGAGGTCTCGCTCGACTTTTCTCAGGGAGTTTGTCTAGGGAACTGAATTCTCACTGTTCAAGGGTTGCGAGTTGAGGCCAGCCGTCGCAGGGGTTGCTCTGCCCGCGCATGCGCAGTGCGCACATGCTTTGGTCAGATCAACCCCCACTCGGACTGCTCAGTCGCAGACCTTGACAGTGAGAGAGAAAGAGAGATAAGAGAGAGGTGGAGAGGGAAGAAGCGAGTTTCTAGAGAGAAAGAGAAAGTGTGTGAGAGATAGATTGGAAATGGGTCATCAAAACGTAACTTATAAAAAATAAAAGTGAAAATACCATGAAATAAAACTTAAAAGTAAAAACTGCTTAAATTCAGTACTTGAATACTGAACATACCCCCCACCTTGAACCCTTGCCGGGTTTAAAAAGTAGATTATGCTTATGATACAAAGTACAAACCTAAAAACTTAACTACAATTAAGAATATATACATCAGTGAGAATGATTTGCAGGTGAGTCTATGCGTAGCCAATGCGGTTGCATGTGTAGATGGTCACCTGACCATTTTCCGTGATACTGATGAGTGTAGTGTTGTAGGTGTTGGCACCGATGAAATCGGTTCATGTGAGTTGATGAGAGGTCTAGGTGAGCTTTAGCAAGCTTACGATCTGGAGTCGTACCCCCCCACCGTGAAGAGACCACCATTCCTGATCTGGATGCAGGGGTTGAAGCGCCTTCAATTGGTTGGATGCTGTGCGATGAGCCTTGAATTCTGAGCTTGACGTCAGAATGGCAGGTGCAATTTGTGAATTATTGCCAGTAGCAAATTGTGAGTGAAACCCTCGACGGTTTCCGTAGAATTTTGAGTTTGAATAATCGCTATTATTCACTGAAAAACATGAATTGAAATCTTGAATTGTGCTCGGGCGGCTATTGGTGCCCGCCGAGCGATTGTGCGTGAGATCACGTGACTCTCTCCATGATGGTGCGTCTGAACGCTTCTTGAGGGAGTCACGGTGGCTGGGACGTCCGTTGATTCGCTTATCAAATGTGACGTCATTACGATGAGCAAGAGAAGCGGGAGGCATGCGTTCCTTTTTCTGAAATTCCTTCAGGCGGGAATCAGTTGACGAAGTGGACAACAAGGCAGTGAAGCGGGGAGTCATGACAGTTTTATAACTGACTCGTCCTGTGATTACCCAGCCAAAAATGCTGGAGAGTGCTGGAGGTATACCATCGGAACCCATTTTCTTTTCTCCTGTGTAGATGAATGGGAATGCATCTCCACCAATCAGAAATTCCACTGCACTAGGGGAATCGAAAGTGGGATCGGCCAATGCCAGGCCTGCGTAGTGTGTCCGAACTCTTTTTGGTAGAGGCATGCTTGGTAGATTCGGTGAGATGTTTTCGATGACCAGTGTTTCAGTTGACAAAACTGGGTCATTTGTGCTGCGCGGTTTGATGAGACAAGTGACCTTGCCCAAGATGTTAGCTGTGGGGTGGCCCCCGATACCCTGAACAGGGTGAGCAGTGCGCTCGAAAAACAGCCCTAATCGTTGAGCACAGGCAGACGTGATGAACGAATTCGAAGCGGCTGAATCGATTACTCCTCGGACGGAGTGAAATCTTCCGCTGGATCCTTGGACTTGAAACAAAGCCGAGCCCAAAACAACGGTGCATGAAGAGTCTCTGGCAACGGCTGACAAAGAGACCTTTGCTTGGGAGGCCTCGCTTTGTTTCAAAGACACCCTCTCGACACATGTTGCATTCGGAGAAAGCGCTGACGCAATGTGTAACAAAGAGTGATGCGCTGCGTTGCAGTGAAAACAACGCTTTTTGTTACAACAGTGACTGGCCTTGTGATTTGGTCGAAGGCAGTTGAAGCAAAGATTTCTATTTTGAACAAAATCTCGCCGATCAAGAATATGCATGCCTTTGAACACTGGGCAGGCATAAATGAAATGCGAGCCATTGCAGTGAAGACAATATTTTGACTTTTCTGGCGTAACGAGAAAAGCGCATTTCATATTTTCGATCGGTGGACAAGATTTTTCGGAGTCTGAGTCACTTTGTGGATCAATAGAGTTGATTTGAGTGACCTCATGAATTACTAATTGCTCTCGGATAAAATTTAACAATTGTTTGACGGTTGGAATTTTTGTGTCGATAAAAGTTCGTTCGAAGGCTTTTTTGGTGTCTGTTGGCAGCACGCGCAGAGTCGAAAATAATAGAATAATAAAATCAGCCAAGTCTGCGATTTTAAGAGATCGCAATGATTGAATTCCTTCCTCAAAAACTGTGAGAAAGTTGGAGAGTTGCACTTGTGATTCTTCGTTGATTGGTGAGTAATTTAAAAGCTTCCCGAGAATTTCGGAGGCTAATAATCGAGTGTTTTGGTAACGTTTTACCAAGTTATCCCACGCAATTTGATAATTACCAGGCGTAATATCAAGTTCCGTGGCGATAGTGAGAGGAGGGCCAGTGAGCGATGAACAATTATGTGAGTTTATTACTGAATAAAAGACTTTCTTCGTGTGATTTTCGTGATTTTCGCTGGTTTTCACATTAGAATGGCTTATTCATTTGCTCACAGCAAAAGTTTGCGAGAGCCCCATTTGTTGCTCATTAGTTGAACTAGCTCGAGTTCCAACTTGAGGGCCCCAGCCAGAAGCTATCTCTTCCGAGTTAATAGCAGTGGCGGCTCGTGCGATTTGGCAACCATTCAATTTGCCCATCTAAACCTATATAAAATAATCGAATCTTGAGGAGGCTGACAGCTTCCTGGAGAATCGATTGTTTTATATTCGTTTAAATAGAGGAAAAGCAATGTTGCCAAATGGCACGAGCCGCCACTGGTTAATAGAATAGAGGTTGAAACTTTAGCCTTGATACAACTGGATATTTAGGGGGGGGGGTCTTAAATATTTCAGAATACTAGCATGATGAAATTTACTATTCATTGATATTGCGTATTGACAATCGCACGCAATAAAGATTACAGATTCACTATTTTTGCAATTTTTTTTTATCTACTCTGTATACCGAGTTGTATCATTCCCACATTCCTGGCCCGCTGTTCGTTTACTTGAAAAAATGTTGGGAAAAAAGTTCAATGTTCAAAGTTTTTTCGTCTCCTGAGAGGCTCATAAGTGCTGAGTCTACATGTTTTCCAGCAACGCAGAAAATGGATTAGTCCGCCTCCGCACTCTCTTTATAGACTGATTTTTCTCGACCAGTTGCTCCACTTTCCCGCACATGCTTTCGCAATGATTTGCCACAGTGCGAAGCGTTTGCTGCATTCAAATCTGTTCATTTTACCACGAAAATCCGTGAGTCAGTTCTTCGCGCTTGGTTTTGATTCATAGGTAATTGCCAAACTTCAGGTAAATGTCAAGATTTTTTTTTTTGCCCGCTTGGTTAAGCAGAAAATGGCAATTTTGTTTCATATCAATTGGTGGGCAATAGAGCTCTTGCCATCTTTTGCTGTGGGCGAATGATTAATACAATCTGATGTAAAAACCAGCGTAAATCAAGAAAATCGCACTAGGAAAGTCTAAAATTCAGTAATAAACTCACATAACTGCAGTGGCGAGGCGTGAAATTTGTCAACAATGCACTTTCTCCATTTAAATTCAACTAAAAAGTCGAACGCCGCAGTCATCGGCGATGACCAGGCATTTCGACTTTTCTAATGTGTTTAGATGGGAAAAATGAACGCTGCCAAATTTCACGCCTCGCCACTGCATAACTGCTAAAAAAACGTCAAGTTCGTCATGGTGGTTCAACGCTGGTATCACGGGAGATTCCTGTCTAATTTGTCACTTTCTCTAAGGAAACACAGAGATATGTCTTAATTTAGATAGGAATCTCCCGTGATATCTGCGTCTTTCCGCCATTATGGCCGATTCTGAGAGTGAATTTCGTGATTTTTTAGTGTACTCATCGTCATTTTCACAGGGTTTTGTGCAAGAATCAACTCTTCAATCCCATGTAGCAAAAGTTTGCAAGAGCCCCATTGAGCGGCATCAGTGGCGAAGCGTGCAACCAGAAAACGTTGCATTTGCTCCTTTTAAATTCATAAAATATATCTATCGAACTATTAAGACATCGGCGATTATATCCTTTCAGGCTCGACCTTTTTTATGGGTTCAAATGAACGGAATGCTAAAAAGAAAAGTTGCCTGCTTTTATGCTTCGCCAATGAGCGGCATTTTTGGAGCTTTAATCGAATTCCTCTAATGGAGCTGTTGCAAACTTTTGCTACAGGCTTATTGATAGTTGATAATGGGGTAATACCCTGTAAAAATAACGATTAGCGCACTAAAAAATTACGAAATCTACTCCTAAACCCACAAAATTCTTTTAGACGCGAGACCGTAATGGCGGCCGGGGCCTCGGTTTTCATCGGGGTTCCCTATCTTCAATTAGCGCCATCTACACGAAGTGTTCTCGCAACATCACGCAAGAAGAAGAAGAAGCATACAATTGCCATAAGGAAACTGCGGCCTCGGCCGCCATTAAGGTCTCGCGTTTGAAAGCATTTTGTGAGTTTAGGAGTGGATTTCGTGATTTTTTAGTGCGCTAATCGTTATTTTTACAGGGTTTTACCCCATCGTCAACTATTAATAAGCCTGTAGCAAAAGTTTGCAACAGCTCCATTCTTCTTTTACTCTGTACATATTTTTAAAACGGATACATTTCTATCAATATACTAAACGGATCGCGAGGTGATTTGTGACCATTGTACTTTTCTCGCCTTTCACATAAGAGTCATTTATTAAAACTGGGTGAGATCTGCCCGGAAAAAATAGGTTGTGTACCTGTTTCTCCAAAGTTGACGTCCTATTGCCTCTGAAGTAAGTGGGGGAAAATATCGCTAACTTTGGGGAAATTCAAACCAAATAAAGTTGAGTGTATATTCGACAATTTTGGAATCTTCTCCTATACTTACAGTCTAGATTTCCCCGAAGTTGGTGACATTTCCCCCAAAGTTGAAATTATTTCCTCATTTATTGCCGGTGCTATAGGTCGTAAACTGTGGGGCAAAAGTCCCAACTTTTTTTTTCTGCGTGTTGACAGTGCAGCAACATGCCTCATTCTACAAATCCTCGCTCGGTCCCTCTAGAAAAGAGGTTTTCATCAATTCAGCAAAATTTTAGCAACATGCAGTACTCAAACTTGTGATCTGAAGTATCTTCAATTAACGCTTGAACTGAAATCAATTAAAAGTGTAGAAAGATGAATGAATGGATTAAAAATTGAATGAATTTGTTTGAAATTCCATCGGACAACTTTCGATGATGAAAGCTTCCATTCACGATTACAAAACAAAACGATACGTGGATGAAGAGAACGCGCCACGCTCGTAAAGAATCGCAACTTACTTTTTTCTACCATTTGAACTTGGGCAGAAGTATCGACCTCTTAGGGATTCAATTGAACCCTCTGAAGATCGATTATTTTTCATACATTTGTATGGAGGATAGGTACATCGATAAATCGCATGCAACGAGCAGTCGCTAAAGATGTCGTAGATCTATCGGACGGCAAAAACGTATAACCACTGCGTGTATATTGAACTTAGCATTAATATTTCAGCTTGATCGTTGAGGGACGGCGATATGATCAGGAGGAGAGGGCACTTTATTTCCTTGATGGAATGTACACCCTGATATTTCTCTAAAACTGAATAAACTTGAAAATCTTGGATCAAATCTCTCTCTCTCTCTTCCTCCCTCAAACATCGTCTGGCGCAAAACGAAAGTTTGCTGAAATTAACAGAAAATCGTATGTATAAGTAAACATATCCGCGGTTATCCCAAGAGATTAGGTCAGGTCTTCCAAAACTCTATTCCCCCTTTCGAAATTTTAGCGACGCAATATAAATATGACACAAATATTTTCCGAACGAGCTAATAATTACGATTACGTGCGCTACCATGTCAATAAAGTCTGCTGTCTGAGCAAAGGGAGCGCACCAAGTCGACTGATTTCGTGATGACGTTGCTAGTGGATTTCGATAAATCGTTCGGCTTCAAACTAAACATTGCGGTCAATTGGACATCGAATGTATATAGTGGTCAAAAATGAAAACTGTTTAATGCGGAATACTTGTGCATTGGTACTGGTACAAATCGTCAGCATTTCATGCGAAATCTTGAATTCGAGAACCGCACCCGAATCTCGGAAAGGGCAGGTGGACTCGAACTCTGAGTAAATTCATCTCCATCTAGAGCGTATTTCAAGACTTCAGTAGTCTCAACAACTCTCAATCATTTTTGTCGCAGAATTTCATGTAAGATTCGAGGTTTCATTTACCAACGAAAAAACCTTACAAGACATTAAAAAACATTAAAAAACAATTAAAAACATTATGAATGAGCCACTCGTCGTTGACTTTCTTAGCTACATTTATCATTTATGACGCCATCTTCAATTTTGAGACCGCGTCAATGTAAATCACTGATCGAATTTCGATGCTCAAAAAGAGACATAGCATGCACCGATTGCGGGCCTAATCCGAGAAACTAATCTTCTCTGCCTCTGATTTCTCATTGCTCGAAGACAAATGACATTCGGTGCCGGCTAATCCTGGGTTTAGGTTCCGGTTCGTTGAGTTAGCTCGGGCCGGGATTAGCGGCGCAATCAACTCACCGCAGGTCTCAGATGCCAAATTGAAGTGAAAGAAAAAAAAAAAAAAGTCCCTCGCAAGCCATCAGTTGAAATTTTCCGATTTCTGATGTTTTGTCTTGAGATCTGACAACCGTTATCTAGTTTGCTGACCTCGTAATGGATGATGGGTCTAGTCTGGGTGGGGCGTGCTCCCTTCTACCCTAGAATCATATCGAAGAAACTGTATTTTAAGACATACCTTAGCATGGATCAATTGCACTATTTTCCAATATTCAATTTTAAGGAGCGAGTCTATTTGAAAATAAGTTGTGATATAGTCAATGGCCAACCCAGACAGTTTGGGGGGGGGGGGGGGCTTTGAAATTTGAAGCGTCGCAGGAAGAAACTTTGGGCCATTTTCCATTGAAAAAATTCGAAATTTTAGGTTACTAAGACTTCTGCTCGAGACAGTCGTTGCCGCCCGCACCCCTGCGGAAAATTCTCTTCCGAATTGGAATTTTTCTTTCAGCTCAGAAATAGGTTTTGCTGTGATTGACGAATCAATAAAACACGTAGGTTCAGCTCATTAGAAATCTCACTCACAATAAACTGGAACGCTTAAAAAAAGTATTTTTGATCATGCAGGAGCATATGCACATACTTTCTGCTCTTTACGCCCTTTTGCCAAAGAACCCATCAATTTTGGTGCTGAATAAAGATACTGCACATTTTTCAAACAGTTGACTTTCCAGGTTACTAGTTAGGTTCCAAAATTTTATTTTTATTCTTATTCTAATCAATTATTTCTTTTTCTTTTGTGTGTTCCAGCGTCAACGGAGATGACGTTCATTGCTTTGAGATCAATGTTTCGAAGAATAGGCCGCACATGTTCGGAGCTCTATGTACCACCGAACGAAGGGTGTGGATGCAGAAAATTCTCGAGTGTTTCACCCCCTCCTTCTCTGTCAGTCATAGCGTAGAGTATACCCGAGTCGGATGGTGTTATCTGAAGGTGAGAGGACGCGTAGAATTTCTGCTTACACTGTCAATATTGCATTATTTTATATTATGTAAGGATATACAGGGTGACTGCGAAAAAATACCTGTCTTGAATTTCTCAAAATCAAAAACAAAACAATTTTTGTGGCAAAAAAGGGAGAATTAACCTAAGATGGTTTTTTTTTCTTACAAACTACGTACAATTTTGAAATTTTTAGGAGTTAATTAAAATTCTTCAGGCTATCAGATTAAAAAATGATGAATTTTTGAAAATGGGGCTAACTCCTTAGATGCGGTGTGTTTTTTTTTTTTCATTTTCACCCTGTATTTGTATAACGACTATCGATTGGTCTTGATATTTTGCCGGTAGAATGTAGACAGCGGAGATGGATAGTGAAGGACGAGGTTGGCGTAGCCAAAACAGTTGGTACCAGTAGGAAGAGGGGGGACATTGGGTGAAAATTATTTAAAAACGCCTTCCTTGGAAAACGCTGAGTGACTTTTTTTGTTTTTAGAAAAAAAGAGCTCTTTCCTTATTTGCACTCTTCATAAGATTTTAAAAAAACCACAGACTCTCAAGTTACGCAAAGTTACAGTAATTTTAATCCAAGTGGTTAGCAAATGGAATAAGGTTTTGAAAATATTGCCGAATTCCAATTGGCTTTTGGCTGTCCTTTAAACGTTCAAAAGTAACATTTGAAAATCTCTGTGTTCACACTGAACTAATATTCTCTCTTTTTGACTTCCGATGGAGAAAAAAAAGTAATGAAATTTTTTACTCTATTGCAGCAAGGTGTCAGTGGAGATTGGGCAAGTGCATGGCTTTTGCTGAGCAAACGAACTCTAGTCTATTCTTTAGGCAAAGGAATTGTCCATGAAGTTGATTTGCGGAAAGCGAGATGTATCAGTAAGTTTTTTCTGGCAGCCTTTATTTTGTTGTAGTTTTGTAGTTACAAAACAAATAGGTATTTTATAATTGCGTACCCTCCAAAGTAATAGCATTAATTATGTCAATTAATTACGTCAAAATTCGGATGAAACTACCCAACTTGTTGTTGTGAAATCAACAAGTACAAGTTGACCTTATAGGAAACCACTCTCTTGAGTTGTCAGTTTTCGGGGCTGTTTTAAACTTTTGCTGCAGATTAATGGAGTGTCTAATTTTATGTAATATACCAAGCAATAAAATTAAAGACCATGGTGACCCAGAAAACTTCAAAAATCTTTTAGCCAGCTTGACAAAAGCTTTTAAAAAATGAGTTGATGAAGGGAAAATAACACAGGTATGGGGTAGTCTTATCTAATCTGTAATTTTTTCCTTGTCAGCGAAGGAGGTGCTGTTTAGAATTGCTTCTCTAGAAGCTAGCTCTAATTAACATCCGTTTAAAGCGTGGAGAAAGTGGAAAATTAGATAGGACTACCCCTATGGTACAATTGCGACAAACAGAATTTGGCTACCCTTTAATACTTATTTCTATGAATTTAAGCTTCGCAGGTGGTCTTTCCTTAACCTGATAACGCACGGTTTATGAGGATTAGAGATAAAAATATCTGATTTCAGATTCTCCTTAGTTGGAATTTTTGAAAAATTTAAAAAAACAAAAATATCAAAATCTGACCATTATATAGTGAGTTAAAGGATGTCCCTTAGAGAGGACGGAATGCCGCAACACAGTCATTGCTGACCTCATAATTTTTGTTATGTATACCCTGAAAGTTGATGTCCTCTAAAGGGGGCGTGGTGCGTCAACGGGTTAACCAAAATCTAAGGAGTTGTCTGAATAATTCTTTTGGTCTCCCAATTTATTTGCGTTTTGCTGCCTCTATATTTTTACTTTTTACAAGTTTTTATGAAGATGAATGTAGAATAATAATAGAGTGGTCATTTTGACGGCGATCTTAACTGAATACTCAGCACACTCTGTGAATTTTGAAAGTTGAAAGCTTTTTCTGTGACTTTTCCTTATTTATTATGATGAGTTTCTGCTGGAACCAAATTTTTCCAGGCCGTTTATAAAATTTTAAAAATTAACATGTAGGTATATACTTGGATTATCAGAGCAGTCTGTTAACTGCTAAATTGTATGGTCAGGTCTAATTTATTTCATATTTATGTGTAAGTACATAGGGGGACAAAAAAAATGTCAAGGCAGTTCTGTTCTTTTGTAGTTAGTGTTTCCTGAGTCAATTGTTCAATTATATTGTTTTTGACTCATTTTAATCCCATAAAATATGTTGCACCAAACACTCATATTCAAGAAGGCTAGGAAATAGGAACAGGAGTGAGTTCATAATTAATAGTAAATTCTTTTTGATTCAACTAACTGAAAGTCATAATATTCCATTGTTTGTTAATTTGCAGTGCTTCAAGATGAAATGGATGGTACAAACAGTTTGACATTGACTGAATTAGGTCCTACATTGTTGATTGATGGGCAAACCCAGTCACTTTACCTTCTTATGGACACTGTCGCTGAGACGAATGCATGGAAACACGTAATTCGTCAAGCCGCCGTAGACAATGGACCACACCTAGTGGACCAGCAATTGACCAAAGATGACATTCCAACAATAATAGACAAATGTATAAATTTCATTTATGCCCACGGTAAGTTTGTATTTACCTACTTTTACCCACCTGTTCCTCCATTATTACATTATCTCTTTGTCACCTCTACTATCTTCGACGGTTGAAATATCACAACAAGTGCAGCTGTTAAAACACAGCTTGACAAATTTGCAAGTATTTTCCTTGTTTTGCAAAGAAAATACAAACAATTTATTTCAGGCAAAGGACATCGCACGTTTCTTATGGCACATGGACTGCACTCAAGGCGTACTTTGTTTTGCATAAATCGATTCTAGAGACCATTCTGAGCAAAAGTTCTAACGGGCCCAAAAAATGTCTATGTTAAGAAGCCGCTATTAAAGTTTGAAAGTTGGATCAGCATAGTTCGTAAATCCGTTTCAGAGCATACTGTAGTATGAGTGAGTGAGAGAGAACTCACCGAACGGTCGGCCGGCCCTGTCTCTACCTACCACTAGACCAACGCAGGACACCCAACCTTGGATTTCAAGCAGTTTTGATGATATTTCACCTGGGGGGGGGGGGGGGGGGGTTGTAAAGATTTCGTGAAAATCCGATAAAGAATCGATCAATATGCCGCCAATTAATCACAATTACATCTAATTAAACCGAAGTCTTCCGTATTCAGTTAGTAAACAAGCCGAACTAGAAGGTGTCAGGAGAGGAAGTAGAAAACAAAAAGCTAGAATATTTATAATTGACCATTACTAAAGTATTTACAGACAGTTGAAAATGGCAAAACAAAATATGGGTCAAATGGGAGTCAGAGAGTACGAACAGAAAAGGGAAATGACAACAAAAGAAGGTATGTATTAGTCGCTCAGTGGCAGGTAGGGACGGGGCCGGACGACCATTCAGAGAGCTCTCTCACTCCGCTATAGTGTGCCAAAAAACGAATTCACAAGCTATGCTGATCCAACTTTCAAACTTTAATAGCGGCTAAACTTAACATAGAAATTTTTTGGGCTCGAAGAACTTTCACTCAGAATGGTTGCTAGAATCGATTTATGCAAAAAGAAGTACACCTTGAGTGTGATCCATGCGCCATAAGAAAAGTGCGATGTCCTTTCAGGCGCTTAACTTTCGACCAACGAAAGGTGAAGCCGTGACAATGTATAATAGAGACAATGCACCAGCTGATCGTGCGGTGATTAACTTTTTTTTTTGAGGACTCAACAGAATAACGTAGAGAGCACCCTCCAACATGGTCCATACGTTGACTGATGAAACTTCGGTGCTTCGATCTAGAGGCAACTAACCTCTAAACTTTTGCTTATAAGTCACCATATGGACCATATTGTACATTGTTGTGTCGAGACCCCAAAAATAAAGTTGCATCCTGATTTTAACATGGGCACGATAGAAAGTGCATGGTCTCTATTATATATTGTCTCTGAGGTGAAGGTAGATTTAAGGTAGGTACAACTTAGAAATGTTGATTTCGACTTGAGTCGACTGTGAAATACCTTCAAGATTCCACTTTCAACTCAAACATGCTCCTGAAATCACCAAGACCAAGGATTTTATGAGGTAAGTTTTATAGGAAGGCACAAGAACAGCCTAACTTGTATTTGCCTTTTAGAGGCACCAGTAGAGGTGGACCAAAATAGCTTGCACTTCTTTATTTGATTTTGACTTTTTTTTTGCTGCTTGAAAATACTTAATCTTCTATATTAGTTTTCATAAAACAGAGTTGAACCCCCTTTTTCCCTTTGTTTAACGTGTTAAAATGCTAATTTAAATTCAAGTACGTTTGGGAAAAATGAACATTTTTGCAGCGTGGAATCAAGGACCTGATGATAATTTCTCTCACTATGTCCAGGTTTTAAGCTAATTACAAGAAAAGTTTCATCTCCCCATCAAATGAAGCATCCTCCACTAAAATCACAAAATCAATTTGTCGTCAATCTCTAATAACTTCAGCAATTATTTATTTTACTCTCAGTCTATTTTAAGAAGTCATCATGGCCTCATTGTAAATTTCACTGTCTTAATCTGTGTTTCAGGAAGTTTATCGGAAGGAATCTATCGTAGAAGTGGGAGCAATACAAATATTACAAAACTGCTCGCAGCATTCCGTCAAGATGCGTGGGCTGTTCAGTTAAGTAGACAAGAATACTCAGAATATGATGTCGCTAGTGTTTTGAAGCGATTCTTTCGAGACTTGCCCGAGCCTCTGTTGTCAAATGAACTTCACATACATCTCTGCAAAGCAACTGGTATTGTTCTGTCTCCGTTATTATTTTTAATTTCTCTTTTGCTTTAACATTTTAAATCTTTCGGAGGGATGATTGGAATCAGCTGTGGATAAAGTAAATGTTTGGAAGCATTATAACCTTACAGGTTTTGTCATTCCATTTGAAAAGGTTCCAATAAAAACTCTTCAATTTCTTGAGTGAGGAGCTGATAGTTGCAAGACATTCACTGTAGACTTTGAAAAGTTTCCTCTGGAACCTTTATAGATGGAATGATACCAACTTTAAAGTTATACTGCTTTAAATCATTGACATAATCCGCTTCCGATTCGAACGTTCATAATTACTCTGCAGGGTGGTACAGTAAAAGGAAAAATCAAGGAATTTTCAAGATTTTTTACTTATTTTTCATGGAAAAAATAAGGCACCCTATTTTTGCAACATCTGATGACATTGATGTCACTATGAATTTTCATGCCCCAAGCTTCAAACCTAGTGCTTTTTTGAAATTTGCCTATTTTTTACAAAACAAGCGTAGAAAAAATTAAAATCTAAAATTAAGAAAGAAAGAATTTTTTTTTTTTTCAAATGTTTTAAATGTCCCATTTTTTTCAAAATCTGTGTGTCAGCCTTACCTCGTAAGTTTCAACAAAAAAAATATTGGAGATTGATCAATTTGAAATTGGGGCCAGGGGACACTGCTTGGAGATCCAGGTCACAAAAAAGCCTGGGAAGATGTAATTAAAAGCTTTCATTTCCTCCTTTATTGATCTAATCAAGGATTTTTAATTTGCAGAATTTTGTCACACTACCGAAGAGAAAGTTACTTATTACCGTAGTCAATTAGAAAAGTTATCACCTGTCAATTATGTAACGACCCGCAGACTCATAAGCCATCTCCATGCCATCCACCTTCAGCAGGAACGGAATCTGATGCCTGCAGAAAATTTAGCTGCTATTTGGGGACCCACTTTGATGCATGTCGAAGTAAGTTGTTTGATCAATCATTCCATTGTCATCAAGATTCCTAAAATCAATGAACTAATTAATGATTTACGCTGGGTCTACAAGTTTTGCTGCTTTTAAGCATAGTGCATAGTCTATGACTACTAATGCTTCGTAGGGAGGATGTGTAATGTAATCTTGGGGAACATAAAACTCTGTAATGTTTGTGTAGCAGGGCGTACGCACTGGAACAGTCTTGAAACAATGCCATGGGGCAGTTGCAAGGGTCTGAAATTTTGTGTTTTTTATAAAGAAAATGAAAGTACTTGATGAGCTGAGGAAAAAGATGCCTTTGGTTTCTAATTAAGTCCTATTGTTCCGAAGATGAGATTTTGGTCCAAAATACATTGTTTTAAATGAGAATTCTTTATAGTGACGTCACTAGGCACACAATTTTTACAACTTTACACGTGTGTATCTCCAAAACCGCAACTCTTAGGAAAAAACCAAAGGCACCACTGTTCTCAGCTCATCAAGTACTTTCATTTTCATGACAAAAAAACACACAATTTTAGACCCTTGCAACTGCCCCATTGTTGCATTTGTTGAAAGTAGATCTTGAAAGATTTTGAAGCTGTAGAACTTTCAAGGTAGTTTTTTTGTGTTTGTGTCAGATTTTGACCTCTGGAGTACTCACTGCTCGTGATGGATTTTTCTTTCATTACTGATAGTAGAATAATTTTTTGACGAAACAGAAGTTTTACCTTAATCACTTTAAAATACTTTATGTTATGGAAAAGAAAAGAAAGTATTAAATTATCTTTTTAAAATCGTTGAACTATCATCTGTTATTTTGTTGATTCTTTTCTTCAAATTGGAAAAATCACTAAATCAATTTTCCTTAAATTTTTCTCTTGCACCCTTCGTTCGGCAGTTACTGAAAGGTAAGTGGTTTTATGACAAAATATTTTCTCTCCGACTGATCAGCCTCTACTTTAGAAGGTCATTTACTAAAACAGGGATTTTTCTACCCTCAGAGTTTTATAAAGTGTTGCTATCATTTGGAAAAAGTATGATGGTCAATTTTCATTTAGAAAAAGAGTTTGAAAGTTGAGAGGTGAAAATGAGTGTAACTGACAGTTCTTTCCAGCTAATTCTGAAATGATCAGAAAATTTTGTCGTAATAGATTTAGGTTTCCTTTATTCCTCAGTTTTCTTAGGTACAGCGAAAATTTTGTAGGATTCAGTGTTCCAGAAAATTGCATGATGGACAATACAATTTTCTCAAAAGAATGGCTGTTCTAGAGTTTTTTTCAAATCTATTTAAACATTTGAACTAAGAATAAAATAAAGAGGAAAGTTAGGCTCTGTTTGCAGTTTTTGAAACCTTTCAAAATTTAGTTAAAAAAGTTCAATTTCGTTCAAGGTTTGCAGCAGTGTTGCCGTTTTGTGCATAGTTATGCCTTCTGTGCTTGATTGGGCCTGATTACAATGCAATTGCTACCAAAACATGGACAAAATGTCTTCATACTCAGGAAATAGCAAAATTTTGAACGTAAATATGAGCGTTCTTTATGAAATTTCAAAAATTTGTAATTTTTAGGCCACACCGGCGTAATTTGAAAATTATCTACGGCAACATTAGTTTACAGAGCTATCTTCACTCTCTATCAAGGATCATATCTTTCAAGATTTCCTGCAGGAAAAGGAGATAGATTGATAGAATGTTTTGGTTTGATTAAATTACTCCATGCACTATGCAATCAGTGGCAGAAATTCTTTTTAAGATTTACTGTCTATCAAAAATCCATCTCAGTTTTTTTCTTTTTCTTTTAGAGATATAACTCGCACTCGCTTTTGGTCTGGAATTTTAAAGTCTCAGTCTCCTTTCAAATAATCTTTGTATTTATTGATGTCTGTTTTCTTTTTCACAGTCAAATGAAGTATCGGAATGGTTCAAACTGGAGGCAGAAGTTGTTTGTGACCTAATCACATTGTACCAGCAATTATTCTTGGTGGACGGTGATGAACTGGATCGGGAGCGTCGCATGATGGAAGTGTTGGAACGATATCATGATACGCCACAAAGGCAGAATAGACCGTCCGGAGATCTCAAAGTATGGATATACATAAATGGAAAAGATAGTGGAAGTTGTGTGAATGTTACGGTGAGTAAGAGCCTTTATTCAGTGACAGCAAACTGGTTCCATACTTTAGTACAACTTTGATTTAGGGATCCTAACCAGTACTTATCTTAAATAAAAAATGGTCTCTGTCCTCCTTATCAATTTCAAATAAAGAACCTCTGAGTCAATCTGACGATTGGTTGTTTTAATTTTACAAGGGACGTCCACAAAGTTCTACTTTTTTTAAAATAAAATAAATACTATGGGTCGTATCCAAAAATAAAATTTATTTTCAAGCATAATGAGCGCAAGGTTTGGGCGGCTGGACTTTACTACTACTACTAGAATTCTAAAGGTCTTTTTCTAAAAATACTTTTCTTCTTGTCTACCATTAACTTCAATGCATTTTCGGTACCTCTCTTGAAGTTTCAAAATACCCTCCTTGTAATATTAACAATCCGTTGACAAAGTTGACAGCGGCTTCTTTTAGGTCTGCGTCTATTTTGAAGTGTGTTCTGCCAAAATGTTGCTTTATAGTCAGAAAATATGGTAATCACTGGGCGCTAAATTTGGTGATTAGGGAGGATGACTGAAAACATCCCACTCGAACTTTTGTGCCAGAAGGTTTGCGTTTGCGTTGCGGTATGGGGCCTCGCATTGTCGTGGAACAAGGCAACTTCAGCGGATAGCATTCCTCTCCTCAGATTATGAAAGTTCAGGTGGGATGTATTCGGTCATACACCCACTCTCCAGATTCTTTCAAAACCTTACTTTTATTTACTTTTAATTTTTTATTTTATTTTTGGTTTTACTTTTAATTCAAATCGTAAATTATTTTCATCTTGGTTCAATCTGGGTTTGTAATTTGAACTGAAACCAAATGACAATCAAGCAACTTTGACTCTGTGAATAAAAATAAACTGTAGGGAATACCCTACGAACACTTTCTCACATCAAATTTAATCTGGGGGAAACCCTCAGACCCCCCTTAAATATTCTGGGGGAAACCCCCAGACTCCCCTTAAAAATTAGGGGGAAAACCCCAGACCCCGTTTCATATTCTGTGGGAGACCCCCAGACACCCCCCTCCTTCAATATTCTGGGGGAGACCCCCAAACCTCCTTCACGTTTCCTTTCCATTCTATGAACAAAGAAAGATGAAATAGGAAGGAACGAGTCCTGATATTCAAAGTTCACCTGTTGACATCAGAAAGCCTTCAATCCGGAGTGTATGCAATTTTGTAACGCAGCTGTAGGTATAGTTGTCTACTTGAAAATTTGAAGGCCACTTGAGACCCCTGACTTCAATTCTCAAGTTGTTCTCAACCAGCTTTCCAGCTATTTTGGATTAGAATGTAATCGTTTTTTCTTCTTTCAGTTACAACCATTCTATTTGTTTTAGTAGTTTAATTTTCCCTTCAGTTTTTATGGCTTGGACTGCTTGGAGCAATCCTTCACTCATAACAATACAGTAAAAGCTCGCTGTGTCGGACGCTCAGTTACTCGGATTTTTCGCTGAGTCGGATTTTTTTCCCGGTCCCTTGAATTGCCCCATAAGACCAATGTAAAAAACGTCGGCATAAGTCGGATTTTTCAGAGTCGGAATTTCGCTTGTCTCGGATTTTTTTCCGGTCCCGAGATGACTTTTTTTTTTGAGTCGGACAAAATTGCAGATAAACGAATAAAAGAACCCAAGAACAGATTGCCGAGTTCAAAGTTTTGTATGCGTGTTCATGTCATAAATCAAACCAGCCGACCCACCTTTCATCTCTACCACACGCCGACTTCGCGGCGGGGCAGTGAGTGTCGTGAGTGATACGTCCCGCGTCGTCGTGATAACACTGCAAGGACCCCGAAGAGAGTTTCCAATACGATCGGCATTTAATTAAAGACGACTCCATGCCGCAGGGCCAAAAAAATGTCGCTAAGCAAGAGGTACGTGCTATGTAAAACGTACGGTCGGCAAACGTTCGCTCAACATTGAGGTTATGTAGCACTCCTCGTACACCCTTCGCAAGTCTCGGACGTAAAAAAAAGACTTCGAGGATTAGAAGTCTTTTCGTCCCGGAAAGGACCGACTTTTTTGGGCCCAGCAGTGTTGCCATGGTGACATCATTATGCTAGCCGGAAACGGAAGACGAAATACGACAGGGTGACAAGATGAGGAAACTGATCGGAAACAAAGGAAGAATGGCACGAAACACCAAAGTCTTGGCGCGACACGGCACACTTGGACACTTATTAGGAGAAGAAAAAGGTGGGGGGGGATCGGTGAAAAGTAAACAAAAAAAATGCTGAGTTCAGCAGACCAGATGATTCATCAACGACACGAGAAAATCTCTTGCGTCGGTGTGATAGTGTGATACCTCCCCCCTCTCCTTCATATTAGATGCTGCGTCCGAAAAGACCAATTCCTTCAGACACCTCCAGCGCGAGCGCCAACCAGACTCAGCCGCGAGCCGCTGTCGTGCTCGTGGCGCCGGTTCAGCGGCAGTCATCGTGTCGCAACGAAGAATCTCTATTGCTTCGCGGTAAAATTGATAAGACACCCCTCGGGAGTTTGTTTAGTTAAGCGGCAGAACCTCTTTTCCCACATCCGAGTTGCTGACGCAAGTGTTGGGTACGAAATCGCCAAGAAAATACTGGTTTTTTCGGGAAACTTCGCGCTGAGTCGGATTTTTTGGGGGAAAATCCGACGCAGACGTAATTTTCATGAGTCGGACTTTCGTTAAGTCGGATTAATGCCGTGGTCCGAAGACGATCCGACACATCGAGCTTTTACTGTATTTGGTTTCCTCCTTTAGAATGTGGACCTATAAAATAATTTTTCAGCTTAATATGGCTCAAGCTCTTCTTCAAAAACTTACTTTGGTTGTAGATTATGTGTGCCAAGTTCCTTCAAAAGTCATCAAGCCAATAGTGATTGACTCCACTTTTTATTTTCAACTTTTTCACTTTTATTCTCTTTTTTGGTTTGATCGCACCTATTTTGATTTTTAAAAGGGTCTTAAGGGTTTAATAGTACAACCATAAGTAGTTTATTTTTTTATATGCTATCTGTAAATTTTTTATGCCAGTATTCATCAAAATTACTCCAGTCATACTTGAATTATTATGAATATTATGTTCATACTTTTATTTACACGATTCTTCATATTTTACTGAATAGCACTCATACTGCCTTTTGAAACGGTCTCAATGGTAGTTTATGGTGACTATATCAAGAAAATATTTTAGTTCTTTGGTAATATATTGTGTGTACAAAGTTTCATGAATGTTCATTGAACCAATATCGATCGACTCTACTTTTTATTATTTAATTTTACTTTTTCACGTTCATTCTCTTTTTTGGTTTGATCACACCTATTTTGATTTTTAAAAGGGTCTTAAGGGTTTAATAGTACAACGATAAGTAGTTTATTTTATTATAGGCTGTCTGTAAATTTTTTCTGCCAATATTCATCAATATTAGTCAAGTCATACTTGAATTATCCCAATTTTTATCTTTTTTACCCATTTTACCATTGATTTTAATGGAAACCATTTTTCATCCATAACTAACCTAAAAATTAAAATTTCAAAAAAACAAAAAAAGTCCCTCTGGGGAATGTTAAAAGCAACCTTTCTGCAAAATTTGAATTCATTTGGACTTATTGTGCAAAAGTTATGCTGGGATACAGACGGACGCACAGATCACGCCTCACGCCTCACGGACGCCACAAAAGTTTTATGCATTTACCTCTCCAAACCACATATAATTAAGAAATATTAAAATGTCATGGATAGATGTTCTTTAGGATAGTATTAGGCATGATGAGAGCCAATTATTTCATAATTATCATGATTGACTTAGTCGCAGTGGGCCAAGTATCGAAACAAAATGAATCAAAAATCTCTGCGCCATTGCAATACTTTCTCAATTTTTCTAATTTCATTAGAGTGAGAAAGTAATAAACTATCATTACAAAGCTGCATTTGAACCAAGCCAGTATAAGTAGTTATCACCTGCTGCTCCGATTTTTTAAACTAGTTTGGGCAATTTATTTTGTTTTACTTACTTTTACTTTTGTTTCAATCTGCTGCAGATTGAACCTACCAAAGACTCGAATGCCATCTGTACTCAACTATCAGATCGAGTGGGTTCGCGGCCTGAACATTTGTGTCTCATCGAAGTCATTTGTGATGGAGCTTTGGAAAGGCCCTTACATCATTCAGAAAAAGTTCTGGATGTTGTGTTGAGATGGGGCTACTGGGATGAAGCGGATCGTCGAAATAATTATCTTGTTATCACAAAGAACGAATTGTTTCAAGAAATTGTTCCTTTGGTGAGCCTATCACTCTCTATAATCTTTGTTTACTTTGGAAGGGGTAGTATTGCACTGGTCCTGTAATTTTCATACTTACAGAGAAAGCCTGCTGGGGGAGGGAGGGGGGGGTTGCAAATTTGATGTAATTGCTAGGAAAGCTGTAGAACAAAAAAAGGGGAAAAAATCTAGAGCATTTTTTCTCCTTGCTCAAGGATACTTCTAGATACTTCCCATTCCTACTGTGAAGAAACAAAGTTTAGGCACAACCGCAACAGCTGTTTAAAATAGCTTCTCAGAGCCAAAGTTCTAGTTCAATCGGAGAAAGTTGTTGTAAAGCAACACTTTCGGTAGAGCATAAGCAAGAAAAAGGGCTGTTACTCTCTAGCAATGTTTCAGAAGTAATGCTTCCGTACAGCCCCACCTTGCTCCGGTATAGCTAGAACTTTGACGTTCCGAAGTTATTTTAAAAGGCTGCTTTGGTTGTACCTAAACTTTGTTTTTTCAGTGTAAGGGTGTCTGTCAGGTCAATCAATGTATCCCTCTCTATCCTATCCTCATGTGAGAGCACCTTGGTTTCATCCTGCTTTACTGCTCACTTTTTTTTACTCGGTCCAGTCGTTGGCTGTAAAACACCAGCATAACAAACCAATACACCAGCAGGTCCAGGAACTTGTCTGTCTCTCTCTTCACTTACCATATATTTCTGAATATAAGCCGCACCCAAATTTTCGGTCTGAAAAAATGGGGGAAAAAAATCCTCGGATATAAGCCGCACCCCCAAAATTTTTAAAAATTAGTGCCGGAAACCGGCAAAAATTACATGGAATGAAGTAGAAAAGCTTCTAAAAACAAAACATTTATGACATTGGAACAAAAAAAATTACCTATGAGATCATCTGTTTAAAATCGCGATCTTTTTTCTGCGTGCGCCGAGACGAGACGGAACTGGAGCGCCGCGCCGCAGCTGAGCTGAGTGATTGGTGGCGCGAACAGCAAAAAATCACGCGAAAATGACCCGTGGAGCCGAGGCCGAAGCCACACCACGGTTTTCCGCTTTTTTTTTTTCCCCCCCGGGAAATCCTCTTGTATAAGCCGCACCCGGATTTCGTACTGGAAAAATCTGGCAAAAAAGTGTGGCTTATATTCGGAAATATATGGTATTTAAACTTTTGTGTTACACAAAGATAGTGTTAGAAGTAAAAGTCAATTTTGTGCTCCCTTTTCTATCCTTCTCTAACATATGTGTTTAAATGAGTAAAGAGAGAGAGACAGATTAGTGGCTCTGCTAGTGAACCCATGAGTTTGGTCGGCTGGACTTTACTACTACTACTACTTTGCTACTTTTTATGTTTGCCCTCGACAATTTCTGAAAAATCTGACAAAATCTTGTTTTTTTAAATTTTCTTCTATCTACCTGGTCACTTTATTGTAGCAATACAGTGACAGTTACTGATGAGGTTTACTTTCTCTGAAGATGAAGTGTTTGTAAGATTTCCTAAATTTGTTCTTCTATGTATGAATTAAATAACATGCATTTTAAACGCTTTCTTTTTTCCAGGCAAAGCCACCCCTAGCAATGTGCGGAGATTTACGTTTCGCAGATTCCAAGTCAAAGTCTTTTAAAAGTTACCTTTTTGAATTTAGTCAAGCAAAGCTGTGTTACTACAAGGACAAAAGAGTGAGTTTTCTATTCCTTATTTCTTTTCGCCTTTATCTTTGAGTTTCGACTGTTGATCCTTGAACTCCAGAACATAAACTGCAGCAGTGCTCTTTAATTTTGTATTTCTGAAAAATAATTGCTTTCAGGTGAGCTCTGATTCGTTGCAATCACATTCTATATTTTCTAACTTGGTTCTAATTCTAATTCTATTATTCGGCAAAACACAAATTGATCCTTGAGACATATTTGGGAAGGAATAAAAATTTAGAAGAGCAAAAGTGAGCGAGGAGTATGAAAGTATCATGCCTCAGTTGATTTGTGTTCTACTGTAGTCAAAACAGCGCCTGAAAGATTTTAGTGAAATTCAAACTCGGTCTGAGGACCTTCTCAATTTGTAAATGACTCTAGTTTGTAACTTTCTGTTTTTCTAATGTTAACTTTCTGTTATGTTTTAATTTTAGTGCATGATCAGGGAATAATTGAGGCGGTGGCTGCAAAAACAGCACATACCGAAAAACCTGATTTCCAGAAAACGCATTTAAAGTTTTCATTTGCTAATAACGCGTTGATATGATTCGGAAATGAGTACAATTTTTCTTGGTTTTATGCTTTGAACCCTTTTTGAAGAGAATCCAAGGACAAATTTAAAAAAAAAAAAGGTTTGAGTTCATTCGCGGCCAATTTAAAAAAGTGAGTTATATGCGGTTTTTGCACCCAACAATTAAATGAACGCAAATTTAATAGGATTTGACAGTTAAATGAGAGAATAATAATTTTTTTGCCATAATTTATTGAAACATAAAAATTTAAAGTAAAGTAACAACGCAAACTGAAACAAAAAAGTAAAAACTAAATAATAAATCAGCTATATTTGGCTCGCAATTACATGTAAAGGAAAATGACCTCTCAAAGTACATGAGCATAGCCAGCAATTTGGCAACCATGAATTCTTCCCATTTTAACGCATGAGAAACAATCGACTCTTGAGGAGACCATCGCTCTTTTACTAATCGATTGTTTCTCATGCATTCAAATGGGAATAATACACAGTTACACACAGTTATACGTATAGTGCATGTACTCGTATGTGCTGTTTTTGCACCCATCGACGCGATATCTCCGCGTAGAATCATCGTCACGTCACCAAATTCACAGGGGTGATACTTCTTGAGTATAATTTTCAATTGCGCTGTTGGGCGCAAAAACAGCACATACGCGCATGGGCTGTTAATGCAGGGGCCGCCTCAATTCATTTGTGTCAATGGTTGAAATTTACAACAATGGGCCTGTTGCATACTTTTGTTATAAGCGATTGAAAAGTTGGTTCTGGTGTAAAAACCTCAAAAAATAACGATAGTAGCACTAAAAACTTCCAAAATCCACTCCTTAACTCAACAAACTCTTTAATTTGCGCAAGCGTAATGTTACGTAGGGCTGTAATAATGGGAGATTCCCATCTAATTTTGCTGTAACTCCATCAAAAAGTGACTAATAAGAAACGGCTTTCCTTTGACACGATGTCACCCGGTTTCATGGTACCAGTAATCAGATGTGGATCACAACTCTATCGTTGTCAGTATAGAGAGAGTGACAAAATTAAGATAGGAATCTCCCATTATTACTGCCCTACGCCACCATTACGTTCGCACGAACAAAAATTTTGTGTGGATTTCGGAAGTTTTTAGTGCTGCCATCGTTATTTTTGGAGGTTTTTACACCCGAATCGACTATTTAAGTGCTTGTAACAACATTGTGCAACAGCCTCATTGTCATATTTTCTCTTACTCTCTCTCGTTCTAGTTCTTTCATCTTTGAATCCAAGCCTTTTGTTCAGTATGTTTCTTTGTTTTTTATTCTAAATTAATTTCTTTTCAGGGCTCTATTAAGCTGAATGAATGGCGTATTGAAGATATTGTTTGGTATATAGGTTATGAGCCGAAACGGAATCCTCATACCAGGTACTTTTTTTCTCTGTCAATAATTTGAGTATCAACTGTATTTACCTTTGTACAGCGGGCACATTATTGCGTATCATTGTTTCCAAAAAGGGTTGTGCATTAACTGCAAATGTTTGCTCTTGATGCAACCCACTGCCTAATATCTAACGGCTTGCTCTCGAAACTGTTGACTTGCGTCTGCTGCGCAGCAGATTCTGAGATCTGCCACAAATCTGTTGCTAATTTGATAACTGATAAATTGACCCTCTGACCTTCTTAAGTAGAATCTAAATTTTCTTGAATTCTCAGTTTGTTTTTTTCCCCATCAAAACTGACAAAACATTCCTTACAAATTAGTTAAGTGAAGTTGAACTCCCTTGCATGAAATTTTTGTAAAGCTGGGTGCGTTTCGAGATCTCCCAAGATTCTCATCTTTAGCGACCAATGACTACCAGTCTGATTGCCATTGTCAGCAACAGCTGCTGTAAACGTAAACCTCAGATTTAAAAAAAAATCCAAAAAACATAAACAATTTTGAGCAATGCTAAGTGAGTTCCACATCGACCAACTACATATTTATAAACTTTTCTTTTAGCTCCTCATTTTTGATTTAAATCGATTCGTTGTGAATCTGGTTCCCTTCTTATAGTCTGTTTTCTGCATAGTTTTGTGGCCTTTTAAGCTGTCTTTACACTACTCTTTAGTGAGATTTTAATTCGCTAGATCCACCTGTCTCTTTGTTAGATTTTGACTTAAATGGCTTTTTATTTTTTTACTGTACCAACAAATTGAAAAAATTGAGCCCATGGGAGAAGTGTAAGTTTTTGCTCAATTTTTATTTTTTTTAAACATTTGTGGTTAAAATTGGTGGTACTCGAAGTCTTAGGATTTGAGTGGGGATCAACTATTGCCTAGAATTAGGCAAAATTTTTGTTTAACCACTTTTTTTTTCAAATTGCAATCAACTTCGTTGGGATTACTTTCGAAAACTCAAGCGAAAAATAACATGTGTTGGTTGTTCCATTGGCTCAATTTTTCAAAGTCATCAAAGTCAAAATCTGTAAAAGAGACTGGTGTCACTGATCTTTAAGAATTAAAAGATTTTCAGTGTCTTTGCTTATCACCAAAAATTTATATTTACCCTCTTATTTTCCAGGTGGGCCATAACGTTCATAGATAAGAACAAAACGAAGAGGTAAGTTTTTGAATTTTATGAGCTATCATAATTTCAATTTACATTATCGAAAGAATCTCTAGTGAAAAAGGCTTGTTGAATAGTAGGAGTACTCTTCTAATTAATTGGTAATTGTGGATTAGTGTCAATGCTGTAGTGGGGTTGCCACAAAATTTTTGGGGTAGGGGGTTCAGGGAGGTTTGTAGGTAGTTGGTCGGGGGTATGTATGTGCTAGATCCAAAACTTGTCAAAATTTCCCCAGAAATTTCAAAAAATTACCTTATTTTGGGGAGAAGTTTGATGTCAAAGGAGATTTTGAACCCTTTGAACTCCTCTTCTCCCTCGGTAGATATGCCTCTGCATTGCGGTATTTCAGGCTTTAGTTTTTCCTTAAGTTACTCTCTTTCTCTCTCTCATTTTTATGTAAAACTCCCTAAGCACTATCTCACTGTCCTCTTGTAACTTTTAAACCAAGATATTTTCTTGTTTTATGTTAACCCTTTAACTGCTACGGACGATTATACTCGTGGTGGGAAAATCTCTTCTCTTAGAGCTACGGATGAGTATACTCGCAATCTTGACTGGATTCCTCAAAACTCTTAAAAAAAAAAAAAAAAAAAACTTTGTAAATTTGCTCGGTTTTCCATTCACACCCTAGCTGTACCTGCATTCCTAACCTAGCAGTCAAAGGGTTAATTAGAATTCAGCATATAAAAGTAGACTACCAAACGGCAAATGCCTTGAAGCAGTACTCTGAAGGGTGATTTCAGGGGGTACTTCTCCCAGTTCAGGGTGCATTTTTTAGTCAGTTGCCGCAAATTTGACTTTGTCGCTATCCCACCAGTACTTAATCCTATTGCCGCTGGAGTACGGTCCCTCCAGGGGTTGAGCAAACTCATTTTTCACATCCTACTAGAAAAAACAAACAAGGTACAACTGCTCATTTTTTATGGATATTACGTGTGTTTTCTGTTTAGTTGCCAAAGATTTGTGCTAATTTCTTAAATTTCTCGTTTAAAGGTCTGTCTTCTGTTTTATTTTACAGAACAAAAGAAAATCCATTTTTCGGAAGTACGATCGCCGGACTGAGCAAAGAAGAAGAACTGAAGTGGATTGCTGCGCTATTGTTGGGCGAGCATCCTGCGTGCAATATTCTACCTCCTTCCACTCTGAATCTCCTTCAGTGAATATTGACCGTTGAAATTTTCTCAATTTTTGCGTTTACCCTTTCGATCTTTCAACATCTTCTTAACTGTCTTCAGCTGTAATCTATTAATAAAATAATAGTTCAAAGCTGATGAACAATCTCTCAATTATCAGACTGAAGTCATGGATTTCTTAATGGGGCTGTTGCACACTTTTGCTATAAGCGATTTAATAGTCGATTCTGGTGTAGAAACCTCCAAAAATAATAATGGCAGCTCTAAAAACTTCTAAAATCCACTCCTAAACTTATTGAAAGCTTTTATTTGCACGGGCGTAATGGTGGCTGAGGGTAGTAACAATGGGAGATTCCCATCCAACAATACTGTAACTCCATCAAGAAGTGACCAATAAGAGACGATTTTCATTTGACACCAGTGTCACAAGGTGTTGCGGTACCATTCATCGGATGCGGATCATCACTCTGATGATTAATTACTCTGTGAATCATCCTTGTCAGTATAGAGAGGGTGACGAAATTAAGATAGGAATCTCCCATTGTTACTGCCCTCGGCCACCACTACGCCGTCGCAAATAAAAGCATTTATTGAGTTTAAGAGTGGATTTCGGAAGTTTTTAGTGCTGCCATTGTTATTTCTCGAGGTTTTTACAGCAGAATCAACGGTTAAATCGCTTGTAGCAAAAGTGTGCAACAGCCCCATTGAATCCCAGGAAAGACTGCACTTTTAACAGACTTTTTGTGACAGATTCACTTGATCTTGTTGTGAAGTATTTTGGTTTAAGAAAGCTTTTCAGCTTTTGTCTTGTTCTTATCCCATTCCTTGTTAAATTTCTTAATAGCTTTAAAATGTCCATTGATGTATACTTCAGGCGTCATTGTAATTGAAAATTTAAATGAAGAAATGGCCAGACAATGCTTCTGTAATTTTGAGCCGTGTAATTTTTGTGATCTATTGTGTTCGGTTTTTGTAAAAATTTTTAGTCAATTTTTCATTCAAATTTTGTATCTGTTTAAAATTTTACTTTTTCATTGTATCATTGTGGTGATATCTTTTGTTTATGACCCCATATTTACTTTTTTAAACATAATTCATACCCATTTTTTAATTTTCATTCTCAAATTTAAATTAACCTTTATAAGAAAAATCAGGAGCCCCTCATTTTGTGTAGTAGTAATTTTTCTTGTTACAGGTTTTTTATTACTTTAATACATGATTTTTGCCTTTTTAAAAATGATAAGAATTTTATTGTCTAAGTATTAGTAACAGCAATAAAGTTTTTTTACCTGACCTTTCTAGAGCTTAATCTTTTCAAAAGTTAACTTTGAAAACTTATTAGTCAGCGCTCTACTCTCTGTAAAAACTTCTTGATTCACTTAATCAAATGTTATACTCTGCAAAGCTTTATCGAACATAATTCTACTCACACTATTCTTAAAATGAAAAATGAAGTTTCTGCCTGAGGCAAAAAAATAAATAATTTTTGTATCAAATAAATCTTACTTTTAAATTTTGTTACCAGTTTCAATCTTGCCTTTTTTTTTAAAGAACCTTTAAGGTTACAATGTAATCTTTCAATCACTTCCAAATACGTTAAAGTTTAATCTTATTTGTAGACTGAGTTTTGTATCGCTGTATAATTTGATCAGAACTGATACTATAAATTGTAAAAATTTAGCTCAATTGTGTGATATACTCAATGCAAAGTTTAAGTGTCTCAGAAAATCCTTGTTTATCGTTCTTGAGAAAATATTTTAAACTTTCACCTTTAAAGAGCAAATTTTCAGTCATCTAAACAGTTTGTACTTAAGAAGACTGCCACTTATTCTTAGTCATCTTGAGATTTTCATCATGAATCATCCTAATTTTTTAGCTTCTTTAGACTTTTTTCTACCATGTATACTCATGTACATAATACTTGTAAATATTGCAAGCTGAATCGATTTTATATTTGAAAGTTAATTTTTTCTTTGTAAATTTTGAACTCTCTCACAGTCAACCCGAACCCCTTCTGCATCAATATTCTTGAAGCTCAAATATTTTGTGATTTTTACTCTTTCTCAGCTCGTTGAGTTTTCTCTTTTTAGTGTGATACATATATAGTCTTCGGATATTTCTTCTTCAACTTAAAAATTGTTGATGTAAATTTAAACTATACGACAGTGAAGACAAATCAAATAATGTTAGTTGACTCCTTAGATTTTGTCTCTGGTAGGCCACCCGCAATACTTAAATTCATTGTGACATGTATTGTAGGTTGCCTACCTGAGCCAAAATCTAAGGATTCGACTGACATTATTTCATTTGTGTACTGTACCTTGTAAAAATTCCTTAAATTTGCGGTAATTGGTTGTTCAAAAGCTGATTTTTCAGCAATCTTCTCACCCCCCCCCCCCCCCCCCCCCACCAATACAATTTACATAAACGCTCTTCAAGTTAAAGAGAAAATTTGATTGAATCCATAGCACTGCCCATCATCTTTGCTCTATTTTCTCAACCTTCCTGAGAAAATGTGTGTAATATTTCAAAGGGATGCAGGATTGGAAAGAATGGAACCAAAATATGAATTTAAAGAATTTGAGTGACCACTCAAAGTTTTCAAAAAATTGTGTGGTTTGTTCACTCTTTAATTTTCCAAATGGACCGAATTTTTAAATCATGTGTCAAGACATTATGTAAGAAAATTATCATTATATCACTGTGAATTTGTAGAATTTGATAACAAAAAACCAAATTTTTTTAGCATTAGTAAATTGGTCAATCCTTTTCCTTGTTATATCGTTTGAAACCACATTTTTTGATGTTTTGACCAGAGTAATTGAATGGGGCTCTTGCAAATTTTTGCTTTAAGCTAATGAATAGTAAAATCTGACATATGAACCAGCCAAAATCACAAAAATCACACCATGAAAGTCTATTATTTGGCAATAAACTCAGAAAACAATGGCAAGATCGCTATGGCAGAGCTACGCAGGTATCTTGGGAGATTCCCGTCTAATTTGTCACTTTCTCAATGGAATCACAGAGTTTTGTCTCAAATTAGATCATAATCTCTCATGATACTTGCGTAGCTCTGCCATTAAGCCCAATCCTGATAGTGAATTTTGTGATGTTTTAGTGTACTCATCGTCATTTTTACAGGTTTTCATGCAAGAATCAACTCTTCAACTACCGGCAGCAAAAGTTTGAAAGAGCTCCATTTACTCCTCTCATCTTTCAGAAATGTACCAGTTGATGTTTTTAATTTCTGTGATATCAATCGTTTAGTTTTTACAACTGTAATTGATGATTTCTTTCATGAACTTGAAAAATGCCTAGAAAATTTATAAATGTTCAATTTGTAAATCATACCTGATTGAATAGCTTAATGTCAGTAGGGACAGATTGAATTAAAATCAACTAAGTTTGCTTTTAAAACAATCAGGAGAGTTCAAATTGATTGAATTTGTTTTTCTGCTCCAAGTCATCTTTATCATGAATGTGATCGGCTTGGTAGTCCAATCACATTTCTAAGACCGTAATTGTTTTATAGTGTTTTGGTTTGAGTAAACGTTTCAAGAACGCTCTAAATCAATTTGAAGTAAGAACTGATCTTCGAATAAACATTCTGATTAAAAATTGCTGAGTCATTCTCTATCTTAGGAATTTTCAGTAAAGAGTAATCTCATAATCTGTAATGTAGACGTATCGTTTGAAAGAAAATTTCTTTGTTTGTTCAAGATTCTATCATTGCAAAAAAAAATGTTTTTATTCGAGGGAAAGTACTATGGGCTTGTGCAATAGACCAAAACAACGACGGATCAAAACAAAATTTTCAAAAATTCGCAATTGCCATGTTCTGATTGATTAAAATTTCAAAAATTTTGAGACTCCAGTCAATCAAAATTGTATCAATTTTTTCAAATTTTGATTCTGTGATCAAAAATATGATGAATTAACATCCATATATAATATATCTGACAATTTTCGATTGATCAAAATATTTTTGAAGCCTTAAGCGATTGAAACTTCAACATTTTTGAAACATTTTGTTTTCATCTAAATGGTCGAAAAAAAATCAAAATTTCAATTGATGGCGCAGTCCTAGCCTACTGTCTTTTAGGCTGCTGAGTCACATTTAAGATCTTGCAGCCCACTTGAAAGTGCCTAGAAGCTCAGTTTGTTTGTAAAATATAATGACAGTCTTTTATTTCAATCATTTTCCCGACCCTAACTGCCGATGAATTAGTCCCCGGGTTTTGAAAGCGGGAAACATTAGCCCTATGCTCCTGGAGCCTGATTGTCCTGATCTTTATTTCAAATACCTCAAGATGCAGTGTAGTGAATTTTTCATCATTGTTTGTTGCTATTTAAGTAGAGTATTTTTAATTTTAGATCATTTTTATTTGTACCTATGAAATTTTCAGTTTATGAAACATTTTGAGTTTTCTGCTCTTTGGAGAACTAGAAGAATACATACTTTTATTTTATATTTATAGATTTATTTTTCATAAAAAAGTTTTTTCTCTCAAAATATATAACTTGTTGTTTTTTTGTTACCAAATAATGAAAGAAACGAAAACAATTTTCGTAGCTGCCCTCTCAAAATTTTCAAGTGCTGACCAGTCATTAGTTGCCGAAATTTTTTTGTTAAAATTTTTTCCTTCTTTTTTCTAATATTTTTAGTTACAAACTAAGTGTTTATGATTATTCCACTGTTTATCGCTTGTATTTACCATCATGAAATTAATCTGAACAATTTGTGATATTTATCTCTCAAAGATTTTTTCTCTTTCATCTTGTCTTTTATGATGCGTAGAATAGTCTTTTAAAATAACTCTAACGAACTAAGAATGAAAATCCTAATTACTGTTTCTTGTGTTTTCAATCAAAAAATCAGTTACCTCCACTGAAAAGAACTTATTTCAAGATCACATTGTAGTTAGAAATGGATCAATTCAGGAAAACTCTTGCCAGATAACTTATAATGGATAATACCTTTGTGTCTCGGGCAATTCGTCTTTCAGTCTCATGGGGTTTGGGAGTTAAAGAAAACATCGGGCATGAATTGGGAATCATTGTTTTAAGAAGCTAAAAAGCCATGTTACCTTTTTCCTCATCTTTTTGGAATGAATCTAAACTGGAACTGGAAAAAAACTGTCAAAACAATAGAAACAGTCTCTATTCTGATAGTTTCCTTCCTCACTTTAAAGGAATATTAGTGTTTTTTCTTTACAAAAATGTGCCTTGCCGCTTCTCTTGTATATTTGCAATTGTATGTATATATGTAGTTATGACAAACAATTTATTTGTTCCTTCTTTGTATTAGATGTTTTATGTTTTATTTTTTCTGGATTATTTTTTTTTTTTTTACCTTTGATGTAAATAAATCAATATAACTTTTATTTCTTTTTAAAAACGTGTCTCTGGTTTTATTTTCTCCAAAGTTTCATCTGGCAGGATGTTGATTCTCATACTAAGCTGATTGGTTTTTGGGGGTGCTTTTTCTGTAAGTTACTTGATTAGCATGGTCAAGTTTTGTTAAAATAAAAACTAACTTTCTGAATCTAATGGGTTCCTCTTTGACGCACAATTGTCTAATTATTGTTAGTTTTTGAAGAATCTGCACAATCAGGAAGTTTGCAATATACAAATAATAAAACCTGAAATGTACTGGCTGATCCTTTGATTGTATCCTGGTGGAATCATTTAAACTTTCATGGCAGCTCTCATGGCGTAGGCTGTATCTGTTAAAAAATTCAACAAACTATTTTGAGGCTGAAAAACCTGTCCAAAGGTTTTGTACGGCCAAGTTTTGGGAAAAAAGAGTCAAAACCTCATGAATCTAATCAATCAGTTATTCTATGACACATACCTTATATTTGCAGGCATTGTTAGTATTTTATAAATCTGCGTAGTCAGGAAGTTTACATATTTCAATCATTGAAGTATGCAATGTACTATGATTTTCAAAAGAAAGTACCCTGGTCAAAATCTTTATTGTTAAATTTGTCCTTTATTTTTAATGAAACTTTCGATTTTTCATAACTTATTTCAAAAAGGGCGTTCTGATTACCTAGTCCTTAAACACTTTAAAACCGCAAAATTGTATGAAGATTTTTAAGATTTAAAAGAATGAAAATTTTGACCAAGGTACTTTCTTTTGAAAGCCATAGTACTTCTGTTATTTTGATTGCATTCAGGTGGAATTTCAAATTTTCTTGCAGCCCTTACTGCCTAGGTTTTATTGGCTAGAAAGTTCAACTAACTGTTTTGAGACTGGAGAACCAGGTCCAAAAGGTTCTAGAGTCATTCAACCAGTCGAAACTAAAGATGTTTCCCTCTTTTTTTGTTTCCCATTGTGTTAAGTCAAGAAGTGCAGAATATTCTGAAAGTCCTGCCTAATACCCATGGGCGGATAGAGGGAATTGTCTTCCTCTCTCTCCTTCCATTTGAACTTATGTGTTAGAAAAGGATATCAGAGGGGGCCATCACGTGACTTTGGCTCCCTCTTCTCTCCTTTTCTAACTCACGTTTTCAAACGGGAGGAGAGAGAGAAAGACAATTGCCTGTATCCGCCCATGCTTAATTTATGAAAGTTTTAGCACTCTTCTCTCATAACTAGCAGTTCTGTTCTCACTTAATTAGGAACAGCTTGAATTTGGTTTGAGACTTTCAATGCCTCCTAAAATAGATGAGCTTGCATCTTTGATCACTTGCTTCCCAGTCTCATGTGACAGATTGTGCTTGTGTCTTCTGGGCTGTTACTTCCACCTTTGTCTGTAAACTGGGTGACAGAACACAACTTCGAATTGACTCAGGTTTCTGCACAGTGGTTTTAGTTTCAGAAATATTTTGGTTAGGATTTCAGTGGTTGTGTTCCATGATGAACCTTTAACCATTTATAGACTATTTTGGAAGAAAGTGAGAAGTCACTTGTCTTGTCGAATTAATTTTGTAACTTTTCAGCTGTTCAAAAGGAATGATAGAAAAATGATTTTTTTTTATTTTTGATTGTAAAAATTCCTCGCTTTGTCATCAATTGTTTTAGTAAAAAGTTCTGGATTCATTAATTTTTTTGTAAACAAATGAAGAAATGGTTCCAAATCAGTGCATTATGTGGCAAGTGACTAAATAATCTTCTTTAAGTGTATCCAGTAGTTCTTGGTTTTCTTCACCTCTGATTTCATTTGTGCATTGAATGCCTCTTATGAAGGATGGTATAATAACTATGCAATTTGATGTGCGTTTATATTATAATTGTGTGGTCTATCTCCTTTTTAAAATGTCTAAAAATGGTGTCTGTATGAACAGCTCTCAAGGGCTGTAAGTGGCTCCAATAATTTGAGGATTGCTGATTTGCTGATGTTTGGTGTACTTTTTGAGGTGTTCTGTTCAATTTTCTCACCTTATCTGCTGCAGCAGTTTCTAGGATAGGGACATGGGTTTTTATGGTGGGTACGGGGGGCCAAAAAATGGAAGAAAAAGGAAGAAAGAAAGAGAAAAAGAAAGGGGGATCACCGGTGGGGGGCAAAAATCCCAAATTCGCCCCTCTTCATGCGAGGGCTGGATCCGGGTTTAAGTGCCCCTTGCAATTGAGGGATAAAAACAGCTCGATTATGTATTTTGAAACACTCTTATTTTTTCTGACCGACACAGCACCCCTTTTTTTTGTTCCGCTGCAACATTATCAGTTCTTGTTGATAAAACACCCCCCAATTCCTAACATCACCCCTAACTTCTTGCTCCCAAAAAGTTATCTATCTCTCTTGATTTTTCAAAGCCGATCGCATTCTGGAAAAAAAGAGAAAACAAAATGAAACTCCATCCATTTTTTTTTTTCAATTTATTTCCGAAAAATTCTGAATTTCCATTTTTGCGTTCCACTGTGAGTTGCTACCAGATCCAGCTTTTTTTCTGTATCCACTTTTCGTCGATAGTGCACAACTCCTTTTGAACGCCGACTCCTCAGCATAAAACACGTTTTTTTTTCTCTCTCTCTCGCTTTTCTCGTTCTGGGGGATTTTATTGTAGGTACACACGGCCGTAAATAGCCGAAACACTATGGCCGCTCACCGCCCTTAGCCCGTGGCGTTGCAGCTACGCCACTAGCGTAGATAGCGAAATTGTGAGGAAACGCTCAAGTACTCCCAGCAGTGAAATAACAACTGGGCTCCTATTCAATATTCACCTCCGAAACTGGCGAATAATCCACTTTATTGCTCTCCGACGCAATTTATGAGCTTCTGGTCCAGAACTTGCGGGGAGCTTTCACCCTCCACCCTCACTCCTCCCTCCTACTCCCCTCGCCTTCAACTGTACCCACTCCCCTCCATGGGTTAAGGGCTTCAGCAATCGGGGGCCGCTCGCGGTTTCAGCTTGTAATTTAAGAAAAACTACTTACCTACCTACCGCGAGAACGTGTCTCTCTTACAAATCAGCTCCTTGTTCTACACCTTGTACAATGAATCCATTTAGTTGCCGGCCCCCCGATCCTTTTTAGCCATTCCTCTTGCAGGTTTCAGCGATTAATGAAAACCCCATCGAGATAACCAGACGCAGATACTTGGATAACACATCACCTCAAGTTCATTGGTAAACTTTTTTTTTTTTTTTTGCCCTCTACACTGACTGGCGTGACGTTGGTTTTTGGTACTGCGAAATGTGAATGTGAAAATTTCATCAGAAACGGGAAGCAATAGTTCTGTAGCGTATGTTTGTGCTTGGATAGAGACATCACGTATCCAGATCATAGCGATGCGTATTGCGTGTTGCCTCCAGCCTCCAGGGTCAGTTATTAGTTAAGGAGATTGACGGGGGTCATCAGAGACGCTACGATGCAATGCATGGTGAATCACGGGCCACCGATGAGGATTTAATTCTCGGCGCGGGCGAGACCTTTGTGGGCGAGGAGCTAAAATTAGTTAAAAAACTGACAGACCCTCTAGGCAGGTCCATAGATGGCTCGGAACTATGGGGGGGGGGGGGTGAACTTTAAGGGGGCATCGACGTAAAATAACATTTCCAATATGAGGGTTCCAGGTGGTCTTCCCTTAGAGCGTTTTGAAAATGTTAAGGTTCTAAACACAATTTGACGTAGTTTTAGTGGAAATATGTCATCTGCTAATTTGAGAGTGACGTGACTTTAATATTGGGGGACGCTGCATGGAAAACTCCGACTGGGGGATCCTAGGGCCCTACATCTCACATTTTTAATTTTTTATTTTTTATTTTTTTATTTATTTCATTTTATTTATTTTTTTATTTACCCGCCATAAACGCAATTTTTGCACTTTAAACATCGAAAAACGGATAAAATTCTCTAGCTCCTTGACACTTTCGCTATTGGTAAAAATTGCGATTTTTGCGGTCGTTGCGATTTTTAAGGTCATGCTGCTGTTAAAAGATTCAAAACAATTAACTCATAATGAGTGGAATTACTCTTCGCATTATCAGCCGTTGACTTGCTCGTGGACCAAATCGTGAAAATTCAAATTCTGTTGCAAAAGATTCCGGCAGCTGAGAGGCCATGTAACTGTAAGTATAGGTAAGTAAGTACCAAGTTCGCCTTCTATTATTCGGTTATGCAATTTCACATCCCCGAAGCCTCAATAGTTGCATGTGGCAAAACCGATACACCTGGATTCGTTTTCCTTTCTCGATGTTGCGGTCGTGTGCCATTTTGAAGGTAAGTAGGATAAATAAATCCATTTAAAAAAATTAGTTTCAAAGATGCCTGCTGCCTGCAGCTCGTCGATACGTTGAATGTGCATTCCATTTCTCTTAAGCTGGCTGGAAAATTTGTTTTGCTTTGTTTTTTTGTTTTTTGTTTTCATCGCGGGTGATAAAGCTGGTCCATGGTCATTTTGCTGGTTTTAAGACGGATCTAATTCTTTAATTTTTTTCTTCTTTTTTTGTAGGTCAACATCATGATTATTGTCATGATGATTTTTCATGATGAAACTTGTGTCATGATTTATTATCTGTCACCTCACAATCTCCAACTCATTTGCTCCGATTTATTGTTCTGATTCGAACAAACACAAATAACTAAACTCCTATATAAAAACTGTGGATTTTACTTTTGGTCAGGGGCTCCCAGAAACTTCTTCATAAACCTCATTATAGGTTGGTTTTTATTTTCTATAGTAACATTTCCAACCATCCAATTAAGTTGGATACAAACTATTACTAAGAAAGCTTCCAAAAATGATCGAGAAAAGATTACCGTTATGAGGACGCGTTAGGGGAGGAGAACAGGAGATGGCTCCTACTTCTTGCAAAACACGTGAAAGAGTAATAAGTGTATGAATTCATAGGCGCCTGCAATATTTAGTTAAAATGCAACAGTAGTAGATTGTTGTTAACATAACAATAATCGCAAAAGCGGAGTATGGCTCGTAGCGCGTGGTGGTCACGGTATTCACGGCAACTCATGCGGATTGCAGTGTGCACATAGTACGTATTATTGCGTCTCTTTTATTTGAAGGCAATTTTTAACAGCTTTTTTGATCGCTAGTGAAGAAAGAATGACTGCAGCGGATATGGGGTTATGCCACCTCGAAAGATTTTCGTTTCTTTGATCATTTTCCATTTCTTTCTGTCTCTGTCCGTCTACCCGCGGTCGCCTGTCCGCCTGAAAAGCCCTCGAACATTATATTTTTTAAATAATTCTATCGGAAAATTGGCTGAATCTAAGATTACAAAGATATGATTATATACGAGACATTAAAAAAATAGGCCCCTCTCGAAATATCTTGGCAACGCGATAAGGAATCCAAAAAAAAAAAAAAAAAAAAAAAAAAAAAACCGGCAAAATACGAATTCAATTATTTCCCGAAAGACACTTTCTAACTGGATCCTCCATGATCCCCAGGGCAATCTTACACCCCCCCCCCTTCCCTCATAAATCTAATATTTTAATGTAGACCCCCATTTCTTGATCCTTGATGGTTGGAAAGAGCATAACATTCTAAGTATTTTGGAGCAAATAGTAAGTCGACATCGTTTTTCTTGGTCGATTATCTATCGAAGGTCGAAACTAGAGAACCATTTTAAAAAATTCTAAGCTTTCCTTCAAATGATCCAAATAATTATCTTAACCCGCTGATAGTCGCGCGAGGTCTGAAAGACCCCACCGCTCGAAAAACTTAAGTTTTTATGATGAAATAATCGAGATTAAAAAAAAAAAAAAAAAAATCACTTCAGGTTAGGTTAGGTTAACTACGTAATTCGTAAAAATCGAAAAATGTGCAGTCATTTTTATTATGACATGGAGATGTTCCCAATTGAATTCGTCAGTTTTGTAAAGTTTTGTAATTTTGTTTTGTTTTTTTGTTTTTTTTTTCACGAAATACTCGTTTTCGCTTGTGTTTTAGGAGCTACCTGGTATTTGACCAAAAAAGTTGGCAGAAACCGTTTCATCGTCCAAATGACTTGAAATTTGGTACCCGGGAGTATGTTTTATCGCTAAATTCAAATTTTACATCAGCTTTTCAAAATTCGAAAACCCAAGATGGCTGTCGACACATTTTTCGGCAAATTGGTCGGCAGCCATCTTGGAATTTCGAATTTTGAAAAACTGACGCAAAATTCAAATTTACCGTTTGGAATTACTCCGATTTATCAAATTTCAAGTCATTTGGGCGATAAAAACAGTTTATTGCAACTTTCTTGGTTCTACCACATGCGACGCCCAAAACGAACAACAAAACGTTTATACGGGCGCAACTCGTCTTTGCCCCCCCCCCCCCCCCCCCCCCCAGCCAAGGTTTCGGGCATGTAGGGAGTTCGGGATTGGCCCCCAAATGTTGAGCTATCGAATGACAACTCAGAATTCGTGCAATCATCATAAAATCTATTTGTTTGGGTCATTTTTACGATGAAAAGTAGGAAAATATTAGAATAACGAAAATGAGGGGGGAACCGTTTTAGAGTGATTTTGAGGAGCCTGTGACTCAAAATTTTGTCCCCACAACCCCATGAGACATTTTGTTTGTTTGCAGCAGTAATCATGCCGAACACATTCATGTACAAGACGGTGACTAATATTTCAATTAAATGCCCCAAGAATAAGGGAAACTGCAAAAAAAGTGAAAAATTGACATTTTTGAGGGAGCTGACTTTGACCCTTCACATTTTACCTTTACTTTTATTTAAATTTTTTTTTCGACCCGAAAAACTTGTTTCTCGTATACTTAAAAAGGTATTCCTAATTTTTTTTTTAGAAAAAAAATTCATCCCACGCTGACCAATTGCAAGAAACGTGTTTGGGTCCGACAGACCCCCCGCGACCATCCGTGTAAGTTTTTTAGGCGCGACCAACGGCGGGTTAATAGAAACATTTAGTGTTTGTTATTGTAACGTCAAAAATGCAAAAAAAAAAAGAATTTATTATGAGCGAAGCCGTGGCAAGTTAAGTAGAATTTAATACTTTCTTTTAAAATTAGCATCCCAAATTCTATTGATGGGCACAATTCTCATCAAAATTGTGCAAAAAATCATAGTAATACATTGAAATTCAGATAAAAACTACCCTGATGTTTGGTGCTCGTCGCGAACATGAATATTTCGTATACAGCGGAGGCCTACTTCTCTAAGTGTGCTTATACTTGTAGAACTTTTCACGGGTCAAGAGAAATCTAGGATCAAGATACAGACGAGAGAAGGAAATATCAAGGCGCACCTGTACCTACTTAGATGGAGATATCTGAAAATAAACCGAGAAAGTCGTAAATCACGGTGAATCTGAAAATTCTAGACCATAATTCTCTCAGATAAAACAGAAGTAAGTTTCACTTGTCTCTGGAACTGATAGTGGTCGTAATTCATGCCATGTCAATTTTCAGCCCTCTCTATATACTTGTGGGAGATGGATAAAAAAAAAAAAAAGCAAAAGCAACAAACAAGAAAATGCAATATTCGGCGTTTCTGGAACACGAAAACTTGGACGGGTAAGTAGAGACACTGTCAACGGGCGTTGGTTTTGGAGTGGAGTGAGGGAGAGAGGGTGGGAGGGGGAGGGGGAGGGGGAGGGGGAGGGGGGGTAGAAAGGAGAGGGAGGAAAGAAAACATCGCGAGTTCAAAGCAAGCTAACTATGAACGGCTAATGTGTCCTGTCTACCCCTCATTCCTCCCACGGTTTTTCATTGTTGTCGAATTTGGCGACATCGTTTTTCTCCCCTTGAACCGCGATGCATCATGCGAAACTGTCGGTTGCTTGTTTGATGGTTCCAACTGCACTGATTGAATGACAATATTGATTCTTTTCCATTGATCAACGATTTTAATAATACTTTTAGGACACCCTGGTAAAATTTTTTGTTGACTCACCAGTTTGTTGATCGGCCAATGTTCCATTCCTGAATATTTTTGTTGACTGAAAGTAGAATTCTGCTGGCTGACCATCAACATTTTGTTGGCAACCAGCAAATTCTAATGGCCAGGAGAATTCTACTGGCGGCCAACGAAAAAATTGCGAAATGGAACATCGGCCGATCAACAAACTGATGGCTCAACAATTTTTTTTCACTAGGGTAGCTTGTATGCTAGTGTTTTATTCCACAATTCATAGGATGACAAGAAACAGAATATGCAGGCCCTTGGTTTACATTGGCGGAAATACCTATAGCTATACCACTTTTCTGAGCTCAATTTGACTGTCCTGTCAGTTGGTATTCTGTCACGCCATGATATTTTTACGAGCTCATATTCGTCCCTGACCTCACAATGGAACTGTCGCAAACTTTTGCTACAGGCTGATTAATATCTACATAGTTGATAATGGGGTAAAACCCTGTAAAAATGGCGATAAGCGCTGCTTTCAAACGCGAGACCATAATGGCAGTGCTTATCGCTTAAATCTTATAGCAATTGTATGCTTCTTCTTCTTGTGTGGTGTCGCAAGAACACTCCATGAGGATGAAGCTTATTGAGATAGGGAAACCCAATGTAAAAGGCGGTAATCACCGCCATTACAGTCTCGCGTTTGGAAGCATTTGTATGAGTTTGGGAGTGAATTTCGTGATTTTTTAGTGCGCTTATCGTCATTCTTGTGAGGGTTTACCCCTTAATCAACTATTTATGAGCCAGTTACAAAAGTTTGCAACAGCTCTATTTGTTGACAAGTTAATCAAATTATTTTAGTTTCTAACCCGTTGCTAGACTATATGGATAAAGTCACAGCTCATTGGTCACAGCAGTAGCCAGGAAATTGTTTTTCTCTCTCTTTGCTTTTTGAACGCGTAAGTTAAAAAAGGATGGAGACAAGGGCTGTCAAGTGACTTCAACCCCTGTTCCTGTCCTTTTCTAACTCATGTATTTAAATGGGCTAAGAAAGAGGAAGGCACATTTCTGGCTCCGGCAATGGATAGAATAGTTTTGCTCCAGGGTTTTCCATTATTGCATGAGAAAAGCAAAACTAACTGTGTAACTGTGAGGAAATATCTGTTACACAAAGCGTTTTTCGTACAGAAATGTTATCGAAACTGGACCTACCATCTTCGGTCAACTGTCATTGATTATTTTAAATCGGTATTTAAATTTTTTGATGAGATATATTTTTGAATGGAAGACTTTGGCTGACCCATTCACAAAAGAAACGGGTCCGCGGTATGTGGCGAAGCGTGCAATTTGACGCTTGGCAGATTGTTCATTTGAAGTCATGAAAAAGATGGAGAGATCGAATGAGTGGTGAGCGTCCTCAGATTTGACCTTTAGTACGGGTTTGAATGGCGCGGAAAAAAATGCAACGTTGCCATAGTTCACGCTTAATCTCTGGCTGGGGTTGATTCCGTCAACTTGTTTCCTTTGAAACATTCCGTACTCGACCGTTATGAGTACTTTGATTTGAAGTGATTGACGGATGGCAATTTGACAATCATGCTTTTAGTTCAGTAGGATTGGAGGGGTGAGGGGTGGTCATGTCGTTTGCGACTGAAATTACGTGTTCTAAGTGTAAGGTTTTTCCTCTGACGCAAAGATAACACGGGAACGATAAGCAGAAGTGTGGCCGTTGCCCGAAGGGCGCTGCGAGGGGGGAGGGGGAGGTGGACGTGTCTACTTAACTGGTGGGAGGGGATCAAAAATTGGGAGAACAGGTGGCTGATTGCACCCTTCACCACTTGAGCCATGGAGCGTATTTGGCGCCCGAGCGAAAAGAAACGCATCCCTCAGGGCTCGGAGTTCGACCGACTATGTACTTACCCGGTCCCGCGGGATCTCCCCGGGGATCTGCCATGCGAGCGCGGCGCGGCGGTACTGCGACGCGGGACTGCAACTCACCCCTTACCCCTCACCCCTTACCCCTCACCCCTAACCCTAACAATATCAACTTTTACAGATGCGAATAATTGTTATTATAAACAAAAGTAGCTATACCGAAACCCCCCTCCCCTTTCGCCCATGTTAGAACTCACCCGTTAATCGATCGAGTATTTTTATTAGAATGATCTGTATCGTATTTCCCTTGACTAATTGATTTCCCCCTCTCCCAACTCGCTCCGTCTCTCTGTCTTCCGGCGCTGACGAGACAAGCTTTTCACCCTTGCTGTTTGTTAATTTGTAGCGTTATGGAAACAGCTTGTACAGGGTCCCTTTCAAGGGCCCTCCTTTTTCATGAGATTATGTGTACACTGTATATGTTTACAAGTTTACAACTGTTCGGAAATAAGTTTCCGACAAACAATCTTTTCGCAAATCTAATTTATCGCAAATTAAGGACGGTATTAAGGGTTCAGCTCAGTTCATAGATCAGTGAGGCGAGGTCCATCGGCCGGATTGACTGCTAGGGGATCAGTTTATCATTTAAAAAAAATGTTGGTAGGGGAGAGGGATCACCGGATCAAATTATGCTTGCACTGTCCGCATTTGTGTCTGATAAAGTTTGAAGGTAGAAATGAACCAAAGTGAAAATAACTTGGTAAGTATATAGATTGACGTGGTAAATTTGTTTCCAAAAAAACGAAAAATTTATTTTGGGTCTATAATGAATATTTGAAATTTTTATGCTTTTGAAATGAAATTTCTTCTACGTTTTACCGGTATGATTTCTGATTGGGTTCGTTGGAAATGAAACAAACCGCTCCAGAGCAGTCCAACACCAATTTTCTGAAGGTTTCCCATAGCCTTTGAGGCCGACCCTTAAAATTTCCGCTTTTTGAATAGACTGAATAAGAATGAAAAACGATGATTGATGGAGACGAGTCACGTGGTTGCCAAGTCTAATCAAAACACGGAACACATCTAATTTGGTTGTATCGGAAAGTGTTGAGCGTCTGACCAATGTCCGGCAAAAAATAAATAAATAATAAAATGTGATTTGGACGTGAAGGCCATGAATTTTTTCCCTCGCCAATCACCTTCTCAAGATCAAAAGAATGAATGTTAGCCTATTCTAGACTATTTAAGCTTTCTGACTTTCTCATTTCAGACTATTTCAACCTTTGAATGTCCTGAGGACCAGTGGCGTACGCAGGATTTTTCTTGGGAAGGGCTCGCACTGATAGAAAATTATTCCCCCTTCCCCTCCACCCCAAAATCGGAGGTCGGGGGGGGGCTTCAGCCCCCTTTAGCCGCCCCCTTCGTGCGCCACTGCTGAGGACGTTGAACGCCCATTTTTCTGCCGTGTTATGCGGATACATTTCGTATATTTTGGTTACCCGTGGCAACCACGAGGTTTATCTTCACCAAACACAGCTTTCCATTCTTATCTGTAGTCTATTCAAAAGTCGAGGATTTCACGGATCGGCCCCCGGGAATCATCTGGAGCGGATCCGGAGTTTCCCTTCTCATTTTCTCTCCACCCACTTAAACACAGTTTAACTTCGGAAACGGTTGAACGATTCCGCACATTTTTGCACCGGCTCATGGCATAGTTAATAAATGGAAAAATCAATCTAGATTTTTTCTACGATTGAGATAGTTCTAGTGCTATAGCAACAATGCGCGAATAGCTGTCTTTGACCTCAAAGCGCCTTCAATTGAGCGGATAGACAACATCATGACCTCCTGCGCCTTCGAAGGAACACATAGGCAACCTGCACTGCCGCAAGGGACGGTAGTGAGGCAGATCCGATTTGATCCAGTTATGCTTTCAAATTGGAATTTCCAATGACGTAAATTTCAGAAAAATATAGAAAGAGGGGCCATCTCTTGGCTTTTGTTTCTATCTCATCTCTCTATTTATTTACCTTGAAGGAAAAAGTCATCGTAAAAGCGATGACTTACAGGAGAAGAGTGAGGTACTCAGGTACACGTACGGTCACTTTATATTTCTGAAAAGTGATTACCCTTTTTGCGAAAAGACAGGGCAGGGGGTCATAATTACGCAGCATTGAGCATGCATGCTCCGTGAAAATTTCAAGTCAAAATTTAAACCCAACGATTAATTTTTTACCTTTAGTACAACTAGAAAAGACTTTTTACCGAAGGGTTCCGCTGAATTTTCGACATTATTTCTCATGTGAACCGCGGAAACAGCCGGAAACGCATGATGAACAAATGGAAAATAACTCGTCGATTGTCGGTTACGCTGTCGGTTACGTAACAGACTATTTCAAAACTACTTAATAAAAATAATATTACTTGTTACAATAATCTCTGATGTTGATTTTTTAAAGCAAACTACGGTAGCTGAATTGAATTAAAAATTACAGGGCGGAACTTTACAGCATTACCTACCTTTTTCGTATATTTAAGTGCCGCTGACTAGGACTACCAGGCAAATCACGAGATCGGATTTGTTGGTGAAAATCGTTTCCAAATAAAATCCATTTGCACAGATTTTGATAATTCCTGTTTAGAACGTTTGAGCATGGTTTAAAAAATCGTACGTTACCCAGTTTCACTCTTAAATAAACTTTTAAGATGTTGTAAAACAGTAAAATCCGTGCGTAACCGACGGACATTTTGGAACCTGGGGACAACCATTTTTCAGGATTTACGGTATGAAGACAAATAATTTTGTAAGAAACGATGGTTTACACGTGTTCTACGGAGTTTTTGGAGCGTTTCCATGATCTTCAAAATTCATTTCAGCCTCAAATTATGGTCAAAAACTTAGGTTAAATACCAAAAAGTGGTGTGGGGGACGCGTAACCGACGGACATTTTGATCCATAAAACAATTAAAAGAAGTATTTAAATAACTTTAAAAGTAATCACTACTATTGCTCCTCATAAAACTAAGTTCCTTTGACTTAAAAATCGAAACATCGAACCTATTTGATCTTCTTTAAAAATGTAATCTCGTTGGGACACCATTTAGCCCGTTTTGAAATTATGACCCGGCAGGTGTCACACCTCTATCCAAAAATGTGAGGAGTGGTGACCTTTATTTCCTGGATTCCTTCTTTTTTCCTTCAATTCTTTGAAAATTACGACTTTATTTTCCAACTTGAGGATAAATATCACTTCCGAAGAAGTAGGGCGGACTGGCGGACTGTTCCGGCGCCTCTTTATTGCAGGGGGCCACGAACCGCTGAGTTTGATGAGCATTCGCGAGCTTCAAATGATTTTCAATGGGAGAATCAGTGGCGTCGCGTGCCATTTGGCAACAATGCAACAGCTCCATTTAAACTCATTAAATATATCGAATTTTCCTTGTGCACTGTGCACCCCCAGAATTTGACCTTTTACATGAGTTTAAATGGATAGAATACATTGTTGCCAGATGGCACGCGACGCCACTGGGGAGAATACCTGTATAAAACTTGAACTGTAACGTTTGCCAAATTTCCCCTCCTATTTTTTCCCCCTTTTGCACTAATTGTAAGTTAAATAGAAATTAACTGTAGAAATACCCCTCGAACTCTCTTTCTCACATCAAACTTAATCTTGGGGGGGGGACCCCCAGTCTAGATCCTCTTAAATTTTCTGGGGGCTACCCCCAGACTCCCCTTAAGGGGTTGATTTTACAGTGGGCTCGTTGCAGAATGTTTTTGCAAATTTTCATCAAAATGCAAACAACTACATATATTTGAAACATTCAAATTTGTCCATATGTTTATACCTATTTTACTAATTTTCCCCATTAATTCTAATGGAAACATTTTATCCTCTATAACTCGTTTACAATTTAAAATATCTAAAAAACAAACCAAAAAGTCCCTCTGAGGATGGTCAGAAGCAACTTCTCAGCAAAATTTGGATGCATATGGACCATTGGTTTGAAAGTTATGTTGGAATACATATAGACAGACATCTGCGTCATCGCAATATTTCCTCAATTTCTAACTTTGTTAGTTCCGAAAAAGTAAAAATCAGATAATTATTTGGTATACGAAAAATGGCAACTCTGTTGAACACGCACATAGTTATTATACTTACAACATCTAGATGTATAAAATCACACACTCATAAACAAAGGGGACTAATGATTTCTAGTTTTCATCTGAGCACTTATCTCAGATGCTCCATTTTATACCGACTAGTTTTGCTCTGTTGAGCAGAATTAATTATGTTTATCACAATTTTCTCAGCTTATTTATAGTATCAGCTTTTTATAGGTAGAGCATTTTGAAAAAAAATAGCTGTAGGTAAAATATAGGGACGCTTTATACACTGTTTCGGTGGGAGGTCCTTCAAGAATTTCCCAATGGGTCTGTTGCACACTTCGGCTAAAGCGTTTTAAAATATCAATTCTTATGTAAAAAGCCGTAAAAATAACAATGACAGCATCAGAAAACACCAAAATTCATTAATAAACTTACAAATTGCGAAAAACACTAGACACTACTCACCCCTGTATCTTTCCACCACGTGCACGATATTTCGCGAAATTAGCGCGGCGCATTCAAATAATCACGGCCGTCTTTCATCACAGCTGACTTCATAAACAAATAAACAGTAAACACGGACGGCGTCTGTTTGAATTTTTACGTCTCAATATCCTCATTTCCTCACAAAAGATTAAGAAAGGTACGGAAACCGACATTTGTGTCGAAAACTTATAAAAATGAAACAATAACACACAGGAGTTCCAAGTATGATTCCAACTTCAATCATAATCTTTGGAACTCCTGTGTGTTATTGTTTCATTTTGATAAGTTTTCGACACAAATGTCGGTTTCCGTACCTTTCTTAATCTTTTGTGAGGAAATGAGGATATTGAGACGTAAGAATTCAAACAGACGCCGTCCGTGTTTACTGTTTATTTGTTTATGAAGTCAGCTGTGATAAAAGACGGCCGTGATTATTTGAATGCGCCGCGCTAATTTCGCGAAATATCGTGCACGTGGTGGAAAGATACAGAGGTGAGTAGTGTCTAGTGTTTTTCGCAATTTGTGAGTTTATTACTGAATTTTGGTGTTTTCTGATGCTGTCATTGTTATTTTTATGGCTTTTCACATAAAAATTGATACTTTAAAACGCTCTAGCCGAAGTGTGCAACAGACCCATTGGAATCAATAAATCAATTCAACATAACACGGCGTTTATTATTATTAACATTTACGACCGCAATTTGAAAAGTTTTAAGCAAAGACTGTCCGATGACCAAAGATTACTTACTTATACTTCAGATATGGCACTAGCTATATCTCGCCAATGTTAAATTTTGTTGAGCGCCTTCATTTAAAAATACCTCGATTTAAATACTCCTCCTGGGAGACCCCGCACTTCGATCGTGAAACCCAGAGACAAATAGAGACCGTGAACTCCCTATTCTTCCCGTGGTTGCGTGCGGTGTCCACTTTTCGTGAACAACTTTTGTCGGGACTCATCGGCCTCAACAATCAACCTTCGCATAATGTTGGATGGTGAAGCTCAACAAAAGGCTGTGATTGGTCCGCGGTCCCGGAAACGGAAACAGGTTTTGCTCGGCGAATGCAAAATACGTGCTCATCAGTCAACATTATGCGAAGGTTGATTGTTGTTTCGATGAGTTCCGACTAAAATTGAACCACGAAAAGTGGACACCGCGCGCAAGAATAGTGCAAGGTCTCTATTTGTCTCTGGTGAAACCTCGTCTTTCTTTCATGCGTTCGCCTTCAATTCTGTAGGTAGACTAAAACGATACAATTACGTACGAATAGTTAACTACTTTCCGCAACACACAAGTAATGCTATCTGAATCAGCGACCCCCGACCCACGCGACGCCATGGAAACCGTGTCTTTCTTTTATGGATGCGCCTTCATTTTTTAGGGTAGACTAAAACGGCACAGTTACGTACTTTCTGCAACACACGCGTAATGCTATCCGATTCAACAATTGCAAATTTTGGAACCAATCCGCCTCTGGTGTAAATGCGGCCAAAAACGTCGGTACTGACGTGTTCTTTCAATTTTGGTTGATCTTCAAAGACTGACCAAACAATGAGGCAATTGCAAGGGCCTGGAATTTTGTGTTTTTTATAAAGGAAAATATAGTACTCTCGATGAGCTGAGAACAATGGTGCCTTTGTTTTTTTTCCAAGTTTCCCGGTTTTGGAGATACCCACGTGTAAGGTTGTAAAAAAATCGTGTGCGCATAGTGATGTCACTAAGTGACATTCCCATTTAAAGCAATGACATTTGTATTGGCCAAAATCTCATCTCCGGAACAATGGGACTTAATTAGAAACCAAAGGCATCTTTGTTCTCAGCTTATCAAGTACTTTCATTTTATGTATAAAAAAATATAACATTTCAGACCCTTGCAACTGCCCCATTAATTGATAACCGCCATAAGCTTAAACGCGACCACGGCGAACATAACCCCTTAATCTTAAACGTAGCAGCATGGTTTCATTAGAGACGGCATTGCTCAAAACTTGCAACGGGGTATTATGGTATGATCAAAGAAGGTATTGCTCCAGTGCGTTAAGGAATCCATTCCCCCATCCGGTCTGGGAGGGTTTTACTTTTTATCAATGAAAGAAAGAAGAGAAGGAAGAATGAAATTGCCGCGGTGCGGGCCACTCGCGCTGCAGCAGTTGGTGAAGAACAAGGAATTGTCGCCATTGTGGAGGCTGATAAATTATTAACGACCCGCCCTCCGAAGCGGGAAAGAGTGCGGTTGCCCGTAGTTACCGGAATGAACCGAACACCGATAAAATGGTAGATCCCTTGCCCTCACTCGGGAATCGGGACTCGGGACTTGAGGTCCCATTCCCGCCGCGCCGCTTTGGACAGAACGCTGACATCAGACGCGTGATTGTGTGTTATTTTATAGCCGAGATATACTTGGCCCTTGGCATTTCATAACCGAGGGGTTTTATTTCAAAAGGGCCTCCTCCATGCTCTCCATTCGAGTTGCCCACTTTGAAAAGGTCACATTTATTTTGCACCAATTTTTGAAATTATTTTATTTAACACTATAACACGGAAAAACATTATTAATGGAATCTGCCATATAGGTACTTGTGGTGGTTGATTTTTGCCTTAAACAAACGCATGGTAAATTTCACTGGACGTCTGATTAATGTCATTAAACGTTTGAGTGAATTCGACCTAACTCTTTGTAAATTTAGCGGAACGTCTGGTATACTTTATCATACTTCTTCATGGTCGTTGCCAAAATCAACCGCAAGATTTCACCAATCATTTTCTATATCTTTCAGGGAAAACGCACACTGCGCAACTTCTATACCCTACATTTTCAGGGACATTTTCCAAGAATACCAAAAATGGGGACGACCCTACCTCCTCCCCATTTGATACCACCACCAGATATTATTCAGCCTATTGGATACAATTAGCAACAAGTTCAGTTCACTGTACGATCGCGCACTCTTTCTAAGACGTATACGATCTCCACGCGAACACTCGTTTTTTCCCTGCGCCTTCATTTTTCAGTTCAGACAATCTCTCGACCAACAAGTATGAGTTACCTGTCGCGTTCCGCGAGGAAGCGACGCGACGGCGACGCCTAATTCTGCGACTTAACGGGAACTAGGAAGTTGAAATAGGTAAAAATTGAAAAGATTTGAGATTGGTTGATGATGATTATAAGAGAAAAAACACATAGAAATTCAAATCGTAAAATGACGAAAAGACCACTCAACGGAGGGCGCGTGTTTGTCGAGTCTATAGAGTTGTCAGCGACTGATTTGTAACGTTTTCGATTTTGGAAGAGGGCAAGAAAGAAAGATAAAGCTATTCACAAAACAAAAGTGATCGGCTTGGAGAATGATAAACAGCTAGATGCGTTACGCATTAATTGAGGGAAGGTGCCCATCCCGACGCAGCATCGTGCGATGGTCATTTGCAGCATAAAAAGATTATATAAGAATGAGGCGACTAAACACTACGTATGAAGCTAACTTCGTCGAATCCGCACTTTTATGATGCTGCGTTTTCATCACGATATAATATAAATAAAATTTCAGTAAACAATGCACACATTGCTATTATCAAGTAGCTCTAAATCCTAAATGTCACGTGACTTCAACCCAGTGGCGGCTCGTGAAATGCGATATATCGATGTCCTCTCCATTTAAAACTATAGAAAAGTATCGATTTCTCGGGGGTTCAATTGCACCCCCTGACGATCGACACTTTTCTATAGTTTTAAATGGAGTACACATCGATATATTGCATTGCACGAGCCGCCACTGCTTCAGCCCCTGTTTCTGTCCTTTTCTAACACATGCAGTCAAACGCGGGCAAAGAGAGAGGAAGACAAATTCCTGGCTACGGCTATGGTCTCTATTGGTTAGCACCAGGGCTGCCGTTTTGCGTATAATCAATGCTATTTTTCAATTCATCGATGATGCCACCGGTTGAGAAAAGATTACATAGTTCAGTTCAGTGCATGACTGTAATACACGAAAATACTCTGATCTATAACCTTTCCTTAATCGGTGGAGACTCCGTTGATTAATTAAAATATCCGCAAGTTTTTTAATGTCATCGGCGACTCCACCGATTGAGAAAAGATTACGGAAGCGAGTATTTTAGTTTATTACAGTCATGCACTGAACTGAACTATGTAATCTTTTCTCAACCGGTGGAATCATCGGTGAATTGAAAAAAAGCATTGATTATACGCAAAACGGCAGCCCTGGTTAGTACTATCAAAAGATTTTTTTCGTGTGCCTTTTGCGGAGTAGACATAAATTCTCGCACCCTTATTTCAGCCCAAGGTTATAGATTAAAGAGGTATGCTCATCTAACTTGTCGCCACAAATTCAACGGCGCGCAGTTCAGAATCACTGAAGGCAAGATGGCCGACAAAAGCAGAAAACATATACTCTTTGCAGAAAACATTAAAGCTGCCCTCTGTAGGGCAGAAAACAACCCAATGTTTTCTGCAAAGAGTAGGTATACGTTTTCTGCTTTTGTCGGCCATCTTGCCTGCAGTGATTTTGAACTGCGCGCCGCTGAATTTGTAGCGCGAAGTCAGATGAGCATATACCTCTTTAATCTATACCCTTGATTTCAGCCCGTGTATGACTGCAAAATACTCCGATTTGTAATACCTACTCATACCGTCACTGATTTAAAAAAAAAAAAAGAAAAAAAAAAAATGTAGATATCTTGAGAATTTAACGGTGATTCCACCAACTGAAAAAAAAATACCCACAGATGCCAGTATTTTTGTGCATTTTGATCATAAACTGATTTGAATTGTGTTGTGTTTTGGTCAAGCGGTGAAATCATCGATGAACTTAAAAATTTGATTAAATATACACCAAGCAGCAGCTTTATGGTCTTTAGACGCATTTCGAGTATTTTAGTTTCGGTTCCATTTTTTTTTTCTTTCGTTTCGACTGAAAATCAAGCTCTATGAAATGTAAATAAGAATACTTACTTGTCACTCAAAATCCATTAAAATTACGGACTTTCTAAGGAGATAAGTACTTACGAAGAGATTTTCGAGGGGATGAGGATCTCGGTGACATCGCTCGGTCGGCTTCACTCTCTTCTCCCTCTCCCTCTCCCTCTCCTTTTCCATCTCTCCCTGCAGAATCGAGCGGGTCTGGTCCTGGTCCTCGCTCCTTGCGCTTCTCTCTTCAGTCCTCAACATCTCCTCATTTCTCGCTCTCTCCAGTTGCACAGAGTTCTCAATACAAGGAATGATAAAAGCCAAATCCGATTATGAGGCAAATGGATGAATCCATCCTCGGCTTTAAACGTAGTGCTTATACAATCTACTGCTACAGTTACGCGCCATGGGCATAGAGACCAAAGAGCCCCGGCTCACCACTTAAAAATCATGTTATTGCTTTTATCTGTAACGCAGCGAATTTTTTTTCTATCCTTTTCTCCATCTTAGAGGTCGCCCCCCTTGTTGTAACTTGTAAGACGATTAACGCAACATCATTTTTACGTTCCGCGCCTTTTTTTTTTTTTACCGTTTCGGAAACTGCGCGTTGTCACCAGTGGCGTCGCGAGCAATCTGGCAACTCTGCTGTGATTCGTCCCTTTAGACCCATGCGAAATATCGATTCAAGGGAGTGCATTGTGTACCTTCAATAGTTCGATCTTTTTACGAACGTTTAAATGGACAAAATTCAGTGTTGCCAGATTTTACGCGACGCCACTGGTTGACACATTCATGCGAATGAGACAATTCGAACGGCTTATTATTACGGACGGATTCTATGTGCAACTGAAATTAAGTTTTGAGGAAAATGGATGTGAATAACTGTGCAACTCTTTCAAAAAATTATTTTTATTGATCAGTTTCTGATACTTACAATCAGATATCGCAACGCTATAGCTTCCTCAAATTTTGAATATGAGTACATATAAAGCAGTGTTTCTTTTGTCTATCCTTCTTATTGAAGGCATTCTATAATACACTATATTCTGTGAATCATATAGTTGGACAAACGGGGTAGGACTAGAGTACCACAAGTACCAGTACTGGGTATTTGAAATACGGTTCAAAATATTTACGTCCCAAGTTCAGATACTCGTGGTACTCAAGTAAATACTACCCCGTTTTCCCAACTCTGCGTTGTAAATGTCAACAGTTTGACGTCACTTTTACTGTTAATAAGAAATTGACATGGTGTGATACTGTGATATTATCACCAGGTCATGAAAACGAATGTACACGAGTGTGGTATTGAAAGGGTTAAAAGGCTCCACGAGCCGCGAGTTGTATCGAGCGCCGCGCGCCGGAAGGAGCCCCATATAGCAATAATGATTTGAGCTGACGGACGCGGAGGTTAGGTTGGTCTGCAGTGTGTACTCGACCTCATACTAACTCACTATTACAAGAAATAGATTTCTAGGCGATCTGATCCAATCTGAACCGAATCGAGCCCCCTTTCCCTCCCAATCCCAATCCCACTCTCACCCACCCCATCCCTACCCCCTCACTCTCTCGCCACAAACCTCGGCCGTCCTTTCGCCATCGTTTCCCCTATAATTCCGCCCCCTCAATCTTCTATCGTTTCATTACCCCCGACCACCGGATTTGTTCAACCCTCAATTATATATTGATTTGAACCGCGTGCTTCCACTCGGATTGAGGGGGAGATTGGGGGAGGGTGAGGGGGCTCTCATCCTCTTAACTTCCGCTTCATTTTCCCTCCACAAACTGCTTATACCCACCCTGTACGTGTATATTAGCAGCTTTTTATACATTGAATATAATGTATTTATATCCGCGTGTGTATTCAAACCCGTACCAATATGTAAGCTGCCCAGTGTGCGACTTTATGTTAGTACTTGAAATAAGTTTAGCGTTAAATTAAATCACAGAAGCTCCGCAACAAAACCTATCTCTTTCTGGTTACTCCCTCCTTTCTGGAGCCAAACCCCAGAATTCTTCCGCAGGCACGTTAATACATTTTGTTTATTTGTACCAGTGGGGACAGTGATACCCAGGCAAGAACAGGCAACACGCAACGCTTCAAATACTTGTTTTAAGTGGCACATCGTGCATTGCGTATTGCATTCCTTGGCTAAGAATCTATGTCGCCGCGCTAATTTGTTAAGATTCACACATTTATGAAGATATACCACAACAATATGTGATATTGACGATTGAGGGGGGGGCGGGAGGATAGTCAAACAAACGATAAAAGTCAGCAGCCATATTCTCGTCGATGAGTGCTAAAGAAATAAATATGATTTAATTTTTTTTAATGTACACAAAAAAAAAAAAAAAAAATGCTACCCGATCAATGATCATAGGAGTGACGAAAGTCCTTCGCCAATCTGACTTTCAAATGACTTAGCTCTACATCCTGAGAAGACCGTCTAAAACTAGAGGAGCTATCCAGAATTCTTCTTGATTTAATCAAAGGGGAAGACTTATGTAATGGGACGAGTAAAATAACTCAGGAATTGAACTGGTCACAATAGATTTCTTTTTGGTATCAGAGTTTTGGGATTACCCTGCACCCAACAAGAAATGAAAAGAGAAAAAAAAACCAAATAATTTTTAACTCAAAATTGAGCTTAAAATTCCTCATCAAACGGCTCATATAAAATGTTCAGGAATATACAGGAAAATTATGCATATCTAAATCTAACATTAAAAAAAAAAAAAAAAAAAAAAAATTGTTCAGTATGTATTCACGTATATACGAGACTTCGAGAGCATACCGAAGATCCGGCAACGCAAGTTTGTACCTGAAATATATTATGTATTTGGTTTTAAGTTCGAACAGAGGTGAATATAGTTTTTAGATCCGAAACTGCCGTGACATGGAGGGGGTGGGTGGGTGGGAGGGAGGGAGAGTTTTGTGACGGGGAGGAGAGAGCCGGTGAATTTACTCTCGATTGACCACAAAACTGGGGTATGCAATTGCTTCCTCGTGTTTGCTCTCAGTTTGTGTTTTAGCCTCCTCCCCCCACCCTTTGACTCCTGTCTTCCTCGTGACCCCCCTTACCCACCTCCACTTTTCACCGATTTACTCGTGGAACTTTCGATGCCTGATCTAGCAAACTTTGAGTTTCAATAAATTGTTTATAATATAGAGTCCGCCAGCCGCACTATATAGCGAAGCGTGCAATTCGACAACGTTGCATTTTGTCCATTGAAACCAGTGAGAAATATCGAAATCAAGAATCTCAACCGCGCTTACTCATTATCTTACTCATTCGTTTAAATGCACTCAATGCAACGTGCAACACGTTGTTAAATTGTACGCCGCTAGCCCTGCCCTGGTGCAAATTATTTCTAATTGCACGGAAAAAAATGACTGGTAGAATTTACAAGACTGCATCGTCGATTTTGGGGCCAGCAAGAAAGTCTTGTAAATTTTACCATAGTATGGTAAATACGACGCACCTAATAGTAAATTAAGCTAACCTGTTGGTACATTTTGCGAACCTGTTGGTACATTTTACCAGGTAGCTAGTGAACATTACAAGACTCTCTGGCTGGCTCCAAAATCAACAACGCAGTCTTGTAAATTCTACCAGTCATTTTTTTCCGTGTGTGAGTTGAAGTTGTTCAATGTTGAGGGAATTAATAAAGTGCATTAAAATTAATAAGTCAATAGCGAAGGGTGCTATTTATCAACATTGCATTCTGTCCATTAAAGCCAATGATAAAGATCGAAATCAAGAATCTTCACCGCGAATCCGGAAATTCGATCCTATTCATTCGTTTAAATGAATTCAATCCAACATGCAACGTTATTAAATTGTACGCCGCTGGCCCTGGCTGCCCAGCATGCTGATTCTATCCCGTCGATTCCCCGCTTGAATGACTTCAAATCTGTCCCGTGCCGCCATTTAAATCAATGGGATTGGTCGATTCTCGCTACCTCGTCTCGTCCAAACGAGCAGAATCAGCCTGCTGGTGCAAGTTTTTTCGAAGTTTACATTGGTCAATACAGTTACCATAAGACTTGATTCTAAGGGAGTTTACAAGGAGGTTCCATAAGGCCAGGGTGCCAGCGAGCCTCATTAAAAAATGATACAAACACTTAAAGTACTTGTTATCAAAAACTTCACCCGCCCTTATCACTTTTTCAAAAAACTTATTATACAATTAAGGGAAAAATTGGAGAAGGTTAAGTAGGTATGTATAGTCAACTTGAATCAATTCGAAATCGAAGGAGCTGCTATGCATATTATAACGTGAGATTAGCTTGTGATAACTGTAGTTTTACCGAATTATTTAATAGAAAATATGTCTTCCAATGTTCGCAGCATTTTCCCAAATCTTCTTACAAAGTTAAAATTCCGGCGTATAAAATGTTCGACGTTTCATGATATTTAGTCTTACTCTATTTCTTTAATATGCACATGCAGAGCAGACATTCATTAAGACTGAGCATGAGTGGCGGCTCGTGCAATTTGGCAGCCATTTTTTCCTCCGTTTGATTCTATGTAAAATAATCGATTATCGTAGATGGATTCAAGTGGAGGAAAAGCATTGTTGCCAAAGTGCCCAAGCCGCCACTGATGAGCACATTTAATTTTAAAATTTTAAGATTCACTTACTGCAAAAGAAATTTTTGAGGAAATGGCTTTTCCTCCGGTCATCTCGCCACACCTATCCCTCAAATCATCAACTTTTTCATGCTTAAATCTCTCCTTTTGACACGACCGAAACACTTGCAAATTTGCATAAAACAGTATTTTTTTTTTACACTACCAATCGAGATATATATTATATGTATATAAGAGCAGAGTTACGGAAAGGAAATTAATTAGAATGCTCGCCATGAGTCTCACCGGGGTGAGGAGAGAGTGTTAGCCACCGAAATGAAACACAGAAAGATAATAATCCGAGTCTAACAAAGTGACGGAGGGAATATTTCGCGCAGAGAGGAGAGGGGGAGAGGGAGAGGGGTGTTGATGTGTATTTCGGTTAAAGGAAGAGCCTTTGGCAAATGAACGAGAAGTTTGGAGCGGATGGGGGGTTGTGGAGGGACACGGGGGGGGGGGTGTTATGGCAGCCAGGAGCAGGGGAGGGGTGGAATTACCAACAGCAACAAGTAATTTAGATTCGCACAAGTCCGCACTAAGCGGCACTAAACTACCCGGTAGAAAATTCTAAACATAAATAGGGGGAAAAAAATATTGTATCACTGAAAGAAGAAGAAAAAAAAAAGAGTTAACGGCAAATAAAAGAGGAGAAAAAAGAAGTGGTCCGCTTCGAGGGGCGAGCAGAGAAAGATAGAAGGAAAGAGAGAGAGAGCGAGAAAGAGAGAGATTCAGCAAGCAGGCGAGCAGCAGGCCGGGAAAGCAGATGTAAAATGTATGTTTGCGTTTAATAATTCCGTCTGGAGGCTTTTGCATTGCTTTTTCTGCATTAGCGCGCAGGCAACAGACCCCTACCCCCTCCCGCAAACCCTCCCTCTTGGAACGGTTGTCCTGAAAGCACATCGCGCGGAGGAAAACTAATTTTAGAAACAAGCCGCTGAAAATAAAATCCTGTAACATATACACACGCTCTTACCCACCCCCTATCCTCTACCTCACCCCGACCATTGCAGCCCGGAAGCCCACTTAGTCCGGCTCGACTATAACCATCCCGCCCTTTATGCGGCCAGGGTCAAGCAGCCCCTCACAAACGAGCCTCCCCAAACTCGAAATAGCAAATTCCAGCCGCGGGAAACTAGACTGGGGAAAATTATAGAGAGAAAGCTGTAAAATAATCCGGAAATATATGACTACTGACCCGCGACCCGGGCCATGGTCTCAAAGAGTAAAGATGTATCAGGGACGGTGGGCACGATAGGTCGCGACTGAGTGTCAAGTGTGTGGTCGTCGTTTGGTACTATTGGAATTGAAGCATGTAGGATCAACTGTGGGAAAATTCATTTTTTCAAACTTTCGGAAAAACGAGAGGAACCGTGGTTTTTCGTTGGCAATTAATGGAAGTTCTTCGACCAAGACTAAAATTAAAGCTATCCTGACATAAGTGATTAGATCTGGAATTTTCATGAGCGAGAATTAAAAATAGCCACGCATGGTTTAATCTGAAATAAAAAAAAATGGATTTCGCCAGTTTTGATCCTATAACTGATTGATTTTTATTCCAAGTTTGAAGAGAGCACGAGTTGCGTAGAAGCTCTGAGAAAGAGATCAACAAATCTCCAAGCTAAGAACTTTGAAAGGCTTTAACTGTGGCGGACAAGAGAGCTTTTCTGGGAGAGGGGGAGGCATGTGCCCCAGAAATAATTATAATAAATGCAATTGAGTTATACGATTTCAGCGTTCTTTATTAGAAAGAGGTTGTTCCAGCTCCCATAAGGAATGGGCTATCGGCAAAAAAATTTCATATTTTCAGAGTCGATAGAACTCGTCAAGACGCGTTCAACGATGGCCAGTTTTTTAATTTTGGTCAACTAGTAAGGGGGGGAGGGGGGTCCAAAGTCAAAACCTTCAAAGTCCCATAACTTTCGCCCAAATCAATATTTTGACTTGTACTTTGCGCCAAAAGATTTGTCTTAAAAAGAGCTTTCGATTGATGTGTATGAAAATTAAATTATACAAATTTTAAACCAATTTTTTTCAATTTTTACAATTTTTCCAACTTGAAATTTTTGGTTTTTTGAGCCTGAAAAATACGCGCAACGGGTTGAGGAGAATAAAAAACTATGGGAATAAAAGTCAAAGCTATGCTCTTTTGAATGGCACAAACCGCGATCCGGGGAAATGCTCCGTTCAAAAGTTATAAGCGCTTAAAGTTGCGCACCTCCGAAATCACGGTGCGTTCAGTGCATGTTTTCAATGGCGCGCGTCACCCTCGCTCACCGGAGATCGGTACGCGCCATTGAAAACACGCACTGAACGCACCGTGATTTCGGAGGTGCGCAACTTTAAGCGCTTATAACTTTTGAACGGAGCATTTCCCCGGATCGCGGTTTGTGCCATTCAAAAGAGCATAGCTTTGACTTTTATTCCCATAGTTTTTTATTCTCCTCAACCCGTTGCGCGTATTTTTCAGGCTCAAAAAACCAAAAATTTCAAGTTGGAAAAATTGTAAAAATTGAAAAAAATTGGTTTAAAATTTGTATAATTTAATTTTCATACACATCAATCGAAAGCTCTTTTTAAGACAAATCTTTTGGCGCAAAGTACAAGTCAAAATATTGATTTGGGCGAAAGTTATGGGACTTTGAAGGTTTTGACTTTGGACCCCCCTCCCCCCCTTACTAGTTGACCAAAATTAAAAAACTGGCCATCGTTGAACGCGTCTTGACGAGTTCTATCGACTCTGAAAATATGAAATTTTTTTGCCGATAGCCCATTCCTTATGGGAGCTGGAACAACCTCTTTTGACTGGTTGACGTACCTATTAAAAAAAAAAAAAATAAAAAAATAGAAAAACTAAATTTCGTATCAATGCAAAAGTAAAGAAAATGTTGATTTAATTTGAAGTGATGGTTGGTGGGGGGGGGGGTTGCTTTTCTTCCTTTATTATTCACTTGATTCGTTCAATTCCTAATTAGGTCAGTTGCGTCACGCGCAATCTAGCAACACTGGTTTTGTCAATTTGAACTCATTTCAAATATCGACTTGAGGGAGTGCACTGTGCAGTGTGCACACCCCCGTCAGTTCGACCTTCATCACAGGTTTAAATGGACAAAATACGGCGTTGCCCAATTGCTCACGACGCGATGCCTCTGACAAGGGGAGGCTCAGAAGTCGCCGCCTCCGATTTTGAAAACAATTGCACGAAAATGCAGCTAAAGTAAAACTATTAGACCCGTGTTTCTCACTTTTCGCCAATGGGCCTTTCTAAAGCGTCAGGAATTTTTTGAAAGTTGCCGAAATGCACGCAAATATTCGGAACGCCCTCCGCTTGGGGTTTTTACGTGTATATCGGAAACTTTCAAAAAATTCCTGACGCTTTAGGAAGGCCCATTGGCAAAAAGTGAGAAACACGGGTCTAATAGTTTTACTTTAGCTACATTTTCGTGCAATTGTTTTCAAAATCGGAGGCGGCGACTTCTGAGCCTCCCCTTGTGAGTCTGATTACAAGCCACAGTTTCAACATGCTATCAGCGTACTCTCGCAAACCCCGGAAGACCCTGAGGGTTCGCGTGCCTCGCTTAACCCTGAATGAAAGTACCTTGAAATCAGTGGCGGTTCGTGCAATCTGGAAGCAAGGTCTTTCCTCCGTTTGATTCTATGTACAACGATCGATTATTGATATAGCAACGCTGCACTATTGAATCGATTGTTTAGCATAGAATCAAATGGAGGTAAAACATTGATGTCAAAATAATTGCACGAGATGCCACTGCCTGGAATCACGGTAATAGGTTAATATCCGAGAGGCTGTATTCCACTGACACAAACGGTCATACTAGCCGGAAATCTTACATTTGATTGATATTGAGCATAAAAACTGCATTCATATTTATGCTTTTTTTGGCCAGGGAAATGGCGTTTGCCGGGTACCATCCTACAGTTTGCAGGCAAAGATGGATATTGACACTTCCACTGCTCTTGCAGCGGAAGCTGACTGTATTTCAGGAAAACGTCCATACAATTCTGATTGCTCTTATCCCATGTATTTTTCCGAGAGCGAAGCCACAGTTTCTTACATGGATCGTTTTTATAAGCTTTCCATAATGCACGTCTTGGTTCATTATATTGAGGATGGGTTTGGACCTGGAATAGAAAGTACATTGACAATCGTGCGAGAAAAAGCTTTAGTAGCACTGACAAAAAACTTTGGTAGAAAAATGACCAGCAAAAGACTTTAGTGGAGGAAACCAAATCTTTTGTTCGCCTAACTAAAGATTTATAGTGGGGCGTGTTAATGAACGAAATAAAAACATGAAAAACGTAATAAATTTAATCATTGAAACGAAAAAACGAACAAAAAACAACAAAAAACCAATGAAAGAACCCGTTGATAAAGAAAGTATAGATGATGCTGATAACGATGTGAAGTCAGCTGAGCCCATGTTCTTGGAAAAAAAAAAAACCAGATGATTGACGATGATTAGATAATAAATATTATGATGGGTGAAGGTTGGAAAAAAATGCGTGATCATAAAATAATATTAAACACCAGAAAAGGAAACAAAATAATATAGTTTAATTTAGTTGAGCAAACGAGAGAAAAGAATAAGTGAAAAACTGAGATTTTAACATTCAGTCTTTTCTTAGCGTATTGCACGTGCACTCTTTTTTTTTTTTTTTTTTTTTAAGAAAAATACCTTCTCGGTCTAATTAGGCTACTTTTGTGTTACTCCTTTGTTTATTTGTGTTTTCTATAATCCAAATAATAGTTAAGTTTTTTAATTTGGTCGTATAACTGATGACTTCATGAACAATGGCTTCTGTTTTGTGCGGAATTGAACGTAAAAACTTTGGTCGATCGTAATATGTCATCAATGACATAGGCGGCGCGTATAAGGGGCTATTGGGGCTATAGCCCCCCCACTTTTTTGGGAACGAGGGGCTAAAAAAAATTTTGAACGAGAAAAAAAGAAATAAGAAAAACAGGGAAAAAGGAAAAAGAAAGAAAAAGAGAAAAAGAAGAATGAAAAAACGTTATCAATTTCTCATCACCATCTGTTTGCTTCATTCAGAAGTTACTAAGGAAACGAGACTGTCACCTTTTGTTTAGATTCTTCAAAAATTTTCCCAACCAAATTGTTTCAAGTGTCTATTTAGTCCAAATTTTCAGTATTTTTAAATTTTAGCCCCTTTCAAGTCAAAATTACAAGTGTTCCAAAAGAAAAAAGAAAGAAAGAAAAAAAAAGAAAAAAAAAAGCTGTTGATTTTTAGCCCCCCACTTTTTGACCCCACGCGCCGCCCATGATCAATGAATCGATTTTTTTTTCTTCTTTTGAAAATGAACGAATATATAGGTAAATAAATATGCTTAAACGTATCAACACTGGGCAATATTTTTTTATTTAAAAAAAGAAGACAAACAGTCAAAATTACGTGAAAAATTTGAGTATTTGAGGGGTAAATGGGCACATCGTGTACTTACGTGCCCAGTGAATATTCTCAACCAGTTTCTGAAACCTTTGGTAAGTGGCGCGGCCGGACTGAGACAGTGAACGCACAGTAAAAAGAAAGCTAGTCTGAAAGAGATCATTGAAGCGCGAAATAAGTAAATGGCTCGGCCTCGGAGAGTGTTTTACTTGCGCTGATTCCAGTGCCCGAATCACGCTTGAATATAAACGGACAATTTCAATAAATGTTTGATAAGTTGCGTAACGGGAATGCTCTGATGAAAAGCCGAGAAAAAATTGAAGAGCAATTAAACAGAGAAAAGTGTGGAAGTCAACGTGACGTTCTAGGCACATCGAAGCACAAAAGGAAACGACGGGAAAAATGAAAGAGAAGAAAAAAACCTTGCGCATGGGACCTGTGACGTCATGTTTACCGTCATTTCTGGGGGGAGATTTCGATAAACATAACGACATTCACATTTACTGTCTTAAATGGTGAATTGTAAAACAATGAAAACTTATTTCAGGGTGAGCCAAAGCACTCGTAGGCATTTTTCTCGCGAGCGTCTGATTGACACGTTTTGAAACAAAAAACGCAAACGGGGAACGGACCCAAAATTTGTCATTATGGATATTTTCAAAAGCCCCTGACACCCCCTTGGATCTTATTTAGGGGGGTGGGGGTTAAACACATTTTTTAAGTCTTATATCGAAATAGCCTTCTATTAAGGCATAAAATAAAGTTCACCCACCCTTAAAGTAGAGGCGATTAATAACATTTTTGCTCCTATAAATATTTTCCAAAAAACCCAACTGTTTTGAGTTATGGGGCTTTTAGGAAATTTTTCGAACCGGCCCGTGTAGCCACACTGTTAAAAATGTCTTAAAAATATTGTCAGGGTCTGAAAGAACATATCAAGAATTTTCGATTCATGTGTCTTCTGTTACCTCAAAATGAAAAAAAAAAAAATAAGGTGTATTTTGTCAAATCGAAATTTTGGGGTTTCAATGGCTCAAACCATGAAATCGAGCCAATTCTGCCATTGAAGCCCCAAACTTTTGATTTGACGCAATACGCCTTATTATTTCACTTCAAGGTAACATAAGTCACATCAATCGAAAGGTCTTGATCTCTTCTTTCAGAACCTGACAAGGTTTATGATAAATTCTCAATAGGGTGGCCACAAGAGCTGATTCAAAATTTTTACAAAAAGCCCCCGTAACTCAACTTTGAGTTTTTGAAAATATTTAAAAAGCAAAAAGTCAGCTTTGAGAGTTTGAACGTTTTTTTTTTTATACCGCTTTTCCGATAAAAGTTGAAAAATGTATTTCCCCCTCTCCCGAAATACGGGGTGCTTCTAGGTGCTGTCGGGGTTTTTTGAAAATATCATACATGAAAAATTTTGGGTCAATTCCCTATCTGACTTTTTTTTTTTTTTTTTTCAAAACTTTTCAATCAGCCGTTCGCGATAAAAATGTCTGGTATGGTCCAACTCACCCTGCATAATATAAATGTGAATAAAGTGTGAACTTAGTCGAAAATTTTATTCCAGCTAGTTGCCATTTAAACGCAATAAAAGGGGAAATAGAATAAAAATTTCAGTCAAAATTTTGCGTTAAAGGCTTTGTAGACAAATATTTTTTCTTTCTATTATTGCTTGAATTTGGTGTTTTACTCCGTGTTTTTTCCCCCCCACCATTTTCTTCTCTTTCCTTTCAATTTAGAAACACGGTCAATCCCAAATCTTGCACCCTTCTCACTTTTTTTTTTTTTTGGAAGTTTAAGTGTCCTCTTTCGCCAACTAGGGCCCAACAGACGAAATGGAAGAGAGAAGAAGAAGAAGGAAAGATGATAGAGAGAGAGAGTTAGAGTGTTAGTTACATCCATGTCCTTCCGAGATGACTGGATCTGAGACCGTCAAATCTTGTTACCTCGGCCGGGATTCGAACCTGGGACCTCTGGGTTAGTGGCCAGTTGCGCTGACCACCAGACCATGGAAGCCGACTTCTCACTTTCTTGAATTTTTCTCAATTAACTGGAATGATTTCTCGCTCCTCCCTCCCTCTTTGTTTTTATGTTTTTTTGTTCTTTTTTTGGTTGTCGGACCAGACTTTGACACCCCCCCCCCCCCCCCCCCCCCCCCCAATTTGAAATGACGTTCATGGTCGCCAAGAAAATAAAACATATTGTCGATCGCGTCAATTTCGCTATCATCAGAAGAAATTAACGGATAAGTCGGATCACAGAGTAATTCACCTGTTTGCGCAATGAAATCAAATAATGTACAATTGATGCTACATTAAAATAGTGTTTTATTCTAGAGATAAAGTCGGAGAGAAAAATAATACTTAGGTCTCCAGGAGGTATAGACTATGCCCGCACTCCGCAGTACTCATCTCAAATTGTAATTGTAAACCAAAAATCTAAAGAGTCGTCAGATATTTTTTAGGTCCCCGAGTCCCCGACCCGATAGTATTTTTTGGCAACCATTCGTGATAGAGGTGTGCTTACAATTTACATGCAAACACGCAAGTGTAACCCCCCCCCCCCCCCCCCGGCATCCAAAAAAGTCATGATATGTATTTTTGACGATATAGCGTCACCATCGAATTCGCAGTATGCATACTTTGGCTTAGCTCGTGTCAGACGGACGCAATTACTTAAAGTGATATCTAGGGTTTTTTTCTGGAGCAGGTGCGCATTGAATTTGCGCATTGACGCGCGGTGCAATAGCACCGCGCGTCTGCACTGTATCTATTGGCAAACGCAAAATTTTTGACGGTCAAGAATTCTAGGTATGGTATATGTGTCTAATCCTCGTGTAGAAGTGTTGGCGCAGTTTACCAATAATCTTTGGCGAATTTTCAATTTTCATTTTGTTCAAACAAAAGAAAAAACTTGCCTCCTTGAAAAGCCAACGCATAATTAATTCATTTTCATTTATTTTAATTAAGTAATAACAGAAATAACGTTGGCAAATTCCAAAGATTATCGGTGTAGGTGATGCACCTAAAACGACCTCTAACAAAACAAACCGACAGCGCACCGCGTGCGCATTCTTGTCTTTGACTGTCAAAACTTTTGCGTTTGCTATTACATTGTAGAATTGTCCTTACATGAAAGTAAAAAACGGACAGTTGTTTGTTTTTGTAGACCGTTTTTATAACCGCGTTTATCACGCGGGTACGCTACTCACCGATTTGCTCCATTTGCAGGGGCAATGGGGGGGGGGGGAGGATGGGCAACAGTAAGACCAAAAACAAAAAATCGGAACTCATTCATTATATTCTAAAACGTTGCGTAGATCTGCTTTTCTCCGCAGTTCCCCTCTAAAAATACATGGTAGTAAGTGAATTGGCTGAAATGCACTTCTTCACTTCTTCCGTTTTTCTATGCATAATATTTGACCGATATTTTTTCTTCCTAAAGTAGGCGGAAAATATTGAAAAAATTAATCTCTAGATGCCGGTAAGTAAGGGTTTGAGCTTTATTGAGTGGTTAATGTTTTCCGAGAGGCTGTATTCCACTGACACAAACGGCCATACTAACTACAGAATTGATATTTGTTTGATATTGAGCATAGAAACTGCATTCATACTTATGCTTTTTTTGGCCGGGTACCTTCCTACATTTTGCAGGCAAAGATGGATTTTTACACTTCCACTGCTCTTGTGGCGGAAGCTGACTGTATTTCTGGTAAATTTCCAAACAATTCTGATTGCTCTTGTTCCATGACTTTTTCCGTGAGTGATGCCACAGTTTCTTACATGGATCTTTTTCATAAGCTTTCCACAGTGCACGTCTCGGTTCATTATCTTGAGGAGGGATCTGGACCTGAAACAGCAGACAGTATATTTATTGACAAAGGAGCAACTATAGCTTTGGCAGCGCTGACAATAATCTTTGGTAGAAAAATGACCCAGCAAAAGACTTTAGTAGAGCAAAGCAAATATTTTGTTCACCTATAACGAAAGATTTTGTGCGCTTTTTGTTAATGAACGAAATAAAAACAGGGAAAACGAATCAATTTTAAGCATGGGGGGGGGGGGCACCCGTTGATAATGAAAGAAAAGGTGATGCAAGCTAGCGATGAATCAGGCTAGCCCATGTTCTTGAAGAAAAGGACGATTGGCGATGATTAATGAATGATGCGCGAAGGATGGAAAGAAATTCGTGACCATAAATAATATTAAATATGAGAAAAGAAAACGAAATAATATTATTTAATTTAATGGAGCAAACGAGAGAGAACGAGAATGAGGGGAAAACTGAGATTTTAACACACGGGCATTTCTTTGAGCGAGCGCACTAGAGGAGGGCTCAACATTTTAATTGTAAACACTGTTTGTAGTACTCTTTGTTCAGAACTACTTGAAAGCTCATCATATGCAAATTCCGATTTGGGCCGGTTTGCACTGATTTCTTGATTGTAAACATTCTACAGAGGCTCGCAAAGTTAGGTAAATTTTCCTCATTTCTACAGGATGTTCCACTGTTTCGGTACCTCGTTGAGACAACCTTCGTAGCTGTATATACTCAATTTTATACTCAATTTTATACTCAATGACAGTTGGCGTTATGTCCAGTCTTCATAGTAATGCATCGGCGAGTTTTCGAATTCTTTGTTTAAGACTTTTTATACGCAGGTGTTTTGGAGGTGGAGGCCACTTTCAAAGCTCAACTGACTCTTCACAGAAGTTATAACATTAAACAACCGCTGAATGAAATATCGGACATCAGCTGCTAAATTGCAATCTATAAATATGCACCGTTGAATCCACAGATGAACCTTTAAAAAGAAATTAAAATATCACATAGTAACCGAATTGAGACCAGAATTATCAGCTGTTTGATTCAACTTAGATATTCACGAGCATTCTAACTTCGCACCCTTAATTTATGTTTAAAATTATCAAGCAACCTCAAGGCCATGTCATACATTACCAGAAAAAATTACACCATCTGAACATCCAAGAATAGACGGCTCGATTGCGATATAAATCGTCAATAAAGACCCAGTAATTATCGAACAATTTCGATCTCAACATATTTACTGTTTTTCGCATTTTGCGAAATATATGAGTAATCCCTTCGAATCCTCTATCGTTTCGCCAACCCCTCCGACCTCAGCTCTATATCAATAGATACGTTAGTTATAAAAATAGGTCGAATGGTCGAGGTGGAATCAGTGTGTAAAATTTCAGCTCGAAAAATCCAATTATCTTGAACTATGAGGTAGGTATGGAAGCGGTCCCGGGTCATTTGCTCTAAAGTATTTGACCTAAACGCAGATTACCTACAGGTTTTTAGTCTAAAAATAGTTGTCCTACACAATTTGATCTAAAGTGTAGTTTATCTAAATGTTTCTTTGCCTAAAATTGTCAGCCGGCATGTACGCCTCCTTCTCAAAAAAGTGTTGCTATAGAGAGGAAAGAAACAGTAAATAATTGTCATACTTAACCTATAAGGAAATGAAAATTCTTCCTGCAGAATTTTATGCATGTCAAAATTATTAATTGCTTTGTTAACAACAAACTCATTTTTTGGTTTCGGTTTCTGTTTTTACGGTTTTCACGATTTTGAAGGTTTATTTTGGGTTTTTGCTCAATTTTTTACAATTTCTACTTATTGAGGCATTTTGCCTTAAAGATTTTAGGTAAAAGGTTTATAGGTAAAATGCGTTTTAGGTGAAAATTGGTAGGGCAATTTTCATTAGGTAAAAAAAAAGTAGGTAATCTGTTTTTAGATGAAAAGTTTTAGGGCAAGCGTCCGGGGACCATGGAAGCCCCTCGGCCGAAACTGATGAACCAGAATGATTGATTTCATATAGCAGAATCGATCTATGAAAAAATCGTTCAAATCGGACGAGAAGTTCCCGAGTAGGTAATTTAGCTTTTAGCCCAAAAATTGGATATTTCGAGGGGGGGATGAGGGGTCTCACCAAAATCAAAATCCTCCGGCTCGTCAATTGTAGGCACAGACTTGGTCAACCAGAGCTGCTAATCGCTAAAATCAGGCAATTACTTATTACTCTTCCGCTAATTAACCGAATTCTGTATATTAATGCTTATAAACTTATCAACTCCAGGCAATACTTTTTTTATCAAAAAAAAAAAAAAAAAAAAAAAAAAAAAAAAAAAAAAAAAAACAAAATTAGAGTATTTGAGTGGTAAATGAGCACACTGTGTACTTACATGCCCAGTGAATCTTCTCAACCAGTTTCTGGAACCTTCGGTAAATGGCGCGGCCGGACTAAGACATTGAACGCACAGTGAACAGAAAACTAGTCTGAAAGAGATCATTGAAGTCTTGAAGCGCAAAAAAAATAACGCGGGGTCGGAAAATGTTTCACTTACGCTGATTCTGGTGCCCAAATTACGACTGAATGTAAACGGACCATTTCTAATTTTGATAATTTGCGTAACGAGCATGATGACTAAGAGCTGAGGAAAAATCGCAGAGCAAATAAATTATTATAGCGGATCCAGAAATCTGCCATTCTCTCTCTTCTCCCATTAGAACGTGTGTGTTAGAAAATGATAGATTAGGAGCGCTGACGTGATCTTCGCCCCCTCTTCTATTATTCTCTAACGCACGCATCCAAATGGCCAGAGAGAGAGAAGGACAATTTCCTGGATCCGCCAGTGAAATAAACAGAGAAAAGTATGGAGGTCAACGTGGCGCATCGTAGCACATAGGAAAACGGCAGGAAAAATGAAAAAGAAAAAGAGAGAGAAAAAAAAAAAACCTGGCTCACGGATCTGCGACGTCAATATGAGCCTGATTTGGGACGATTTTTATAAACATAACATTCAAATATACTTACTGTCTTAAATAGTAAATTGTAAACCCATGAAAACTTATATAAACACATAATATAAATTTGAATAAAGTGCGAACTCTGTTCACGATGTTATTCGAACTGGTTGCCATTTTTACGTAATATGAGGGGAAATTAAATAAATTTTCAGTACCTACACATTTTGTGCCAAAGTCTTGTAGAAGAACATTGTATTGAACGAATTGCAACATTGCCACATTGCATGCTACGCCACTGTTACTCGCCAATTTGCTCCTTTCGTGGGGGGGGGGGGGGGACAAGACCAAAAAACCAAAAATTTGAGCTCATTTAATAAATTCTAACTCGGTGCGTAGACACTAGACAGTCTGCATTGAAAATACATGGTAGTAATGAAGTGAATAGGCTGACATACACTTCTTCACTTCTTCCGTTTTTCTATATATGCGTATAATTTCTGTCCCATTATTTTTCTTCCTAAAGTAGGCGGAGAGTATTGAAACAATGCATCTCTAGATAGCGGTAAGTAAGGTTTTGTACTCATTGTGAGTTCGGGCTTTATAATACCCAGCATCGTGTAGAGTAGCCTCTGATAAATAAATACATGAATTTACGTGTAAATGACAACGCAGCACAGACCCGAGGAGCTAGGCTACGCGAACGAGCGAAAGAGGAAAGATCGGGCGATTGTTTCCTTCAACTCAGAGTAACTGACAACCTGACCCACCCACTTCACTCCTCCTCGGTTGAAAAATGGACAATTTTTATTTTCCCCTTGGAAGATTGTCTTCAATCCAGAGACAAATAGAGACCCAGCACACGCCCACACGGTATGCCTCTCGTGTTAGAAAAGTGAAGCAAGTTTAGCGGTCACAGTTTTGTTCGGGAGTCACCGGCTGCAACGATAAACAGTCGCCTACTGTTGAGTGGTGAGCTCAACAAAAGGCTGTGATTGATCCGCGGTCCCGGAAACGGAAACAGGTTTTGCTTGTCAAATGCAAACCAGGCGTCAGTCAACAGTAGGCGACTGTTGACTGTTGTTTCGATGAGTACCGACCAAAATTGAGCCCCGAAAAGTGGACACCTGTCGCAAGCTTTGTGCTGGGTCTCTATTTGTTTCTGCTTCAATCTCTATCATCTTGGTTGCAATCAGCTGGAGGAGCCAGGGGTGGACTGGCCCGGGTGGTGATCGCCACCCAAAAATCATTCCAGGGCCTCCGGGGGGGGATTTCGGGGGCCCCGAAATGTCATTTGCCTCAGGAGCCACTCTCCAACCAAGATTAATGGTAGAGATGTAGCGTTGACATGTTAGTTATCTTAAAGCATTAAAAAAAAAAAAAAAAAAAAACAAAAAACAAAAAACAAAAAAAAAACAAAAAAAAAAACGGTAGGTATCTATTAATAACTTTCTTCAATGATGAAGCTTTTATTGTCAGTGTTTGCCGACAATTTCAAGAGTTGTAAGAAACACAGCTGTCTAACAGGGTTTCAGCGTTCTTTATTCGAGATTTTAAATTATCGACGTATTTAAAAATAAGAATAAGTAATAATAATAAAATAATTGAAAAACTGAAGTATTACTATTATAAAATCAGTTTGAAAGACATTTCATATTTTCAAATTTACAGAAAAATAAGGAGCTATAAATAACAAGGATTAAGTAAATGTCAATTTTTGTTTGAAGTTTGAAGTCATATTTGGGGGGGGGGGAGGGAGATAGGATTTCCTTCTTTTTTTATTCACTTTCTTTGTCGTTTTATCAGTAACGTCGCGTACAACCTGGCACCGCTGCATTTGTCACTTGAAACTCATTTCAAATATCGACTTGAGGGAGTGCTCCATGCACCCCCGACAGAACGATCTTTTACACAGTTTAATTGGACAAAATACGCGGTGTTGCCAAATTTTTCGCGACACCTATGCGTCTTATTCTGGCTTCGCGGGACCCTGAGTCTGGGAGGTTCGCGCACCCTTAAAAAAAATTTTTGTTGCCGTAACAAGAGTTCTATTTAATACTTTCCTAACTGTAATTGCGGTAATTGTCACCTGAATGCCTGTACATGTAATCGGAATTTCGGTCACAGTTACCGGCATTCCGGTTTGGACAGTATTAAATAGAATAAGTATGTTGCAAACTTTTGCTACAACGATTAAGAGTGTTTCATGTAAAATCACCTGAAAAGTCCATTGGTGGCTTCCGAAAGTCATAAAATGCAATAATAAACTCACAAGAGGCGTTTAATAAAATCAAAGATGGCAGATAAATATCGAGCAATCTATATGCATGCACCATGAACATCCAAGGAAGGCCAACTTTGACAACCTCACTGGAGGCAGAGGTTATGTGTTTGTTTACGTTGTGATTGGTTGTGATCTAGTTGTGATCGATACTGAGAGCTGTGTTGAGAGGTTGGCTATCCTTGGATGTTCGTGGTGCATGCATACAGATTGCTCGATATTTATCCGCCATCTTGGATTTCATTGAACGCCTCTTGTGAGTTTATTATTGCATTTTATGACTTTCTGATGCCACCTATGGACTTTTCAGGTGATTTTACATTAAATGAAATACTCTTAATCGTTGTAGCAAAAGTTTGCAACAGACCCATTCTTGTTTCGGCAACAGTGAATTTTTCTCACAATCAGTGTATATCCCAGGTTGATGAGCTCTGAAAGAAAAAGTACCAATGGGTCAATGTTTTTCGAGAGGCTTTATTCCACTAACACAAACAGTCATTCTAGCTTTAAATCTCATTTGTGATTGAAATTGAGCAAGGAAAGTGCATTCATACTTATGCTGTCTTTGGAAAGGCAAACGGCGTTTTCCCGGTACTATTGTACATTCCGCAGGCAAAGATGGATTTTGACAGTCCCACTGCTCTTGAGGCGGGAGTTGCTTGTATTTCATGAAAATGTCCATACACCTCTGATTACTCTTCTTCCATGTTTTTTTCCGCGAGAAACGATACAGTTTCTTACAAGGATCGTTTCTATAAGCTTCCCACAGTGTACGTCGCAGTTCATTATCTTGAGGATGGGCCTGGACCTAGAATATACAGGATATTTACTACTGTGCATGTAGAATAAAACAGCTTTGGTACCGCTCACACAAACAATGTTTATCTAAGATTGCAATGTGTTTGCAAAAAATGGGAAATAACTTTAATTGTAAAAAAAAAAAATGCTTATTTAGCCCGCAATATTTGTAATTTAGCGAACAATTATGTTGGTAAGTATATAAGAAGTGACCCAAAGGTGGCCAGGCTCTTAAGGTGGCCCACCCCAGCTTATTTCAGTTAATGGGTCTGTTGCAAACTTTTGCTACAGCGCTATAGAATGTATAATCTCATGTAAAATTGCCTGAAAAGTCCAATGGTGGCATCAGAAAGCCATGAAATGCAATAATAAAGTCACAAGAGGCGTTTAATGAAATCTAAGATGGCGGTAAAATATCGAGCAATCTGTATGCATGCACCACGAACATTCAAGGATAGCCAACTTCACAATATCCATCACAACCACCAATCAAAACGTATACAAACACATAACCTCTACCTCCAGATGAGGTTGTCAAAGTTGGCCATCCTTGGATGTTCGTAGTGCATATACAGGGTGTTTAAGACCACCTGGCCAGCTTTTATTGTGGCCAAACTAAGGCAAATATGAAAAATCGGTAAAACACATGTAACGTATATCGACCCCAAAGAATTCGGGGAAAATATTTTCAGCCCCCCAAAACCATCCCTTGGGGGTTATTTAGGGGGGTGGGTACCCGTATCTCGAAAAAATCAAATGGAAAGGGTATGTTTTGACATTGGAATCTAATACGGCATAAAAAAATAAAACTTTTTCATTCCTAAGTTTTTTTTTTCTAAAAACCACCCTTTTTTGAGTTAGGGGTGGTTTTCAAAAAATTTAGGGGTAATCTTTGATTGACCGCTGTGACCCTCCAAATCATTGGATTTCAAAAAACTAAGAAGTTTCTGAAAGGACAGACCAAGGGCTTTCTTTTGATGTATCACATGCCTATTTTTTGTGAAAAAGGGTACAAGGCCCCCTCACCCCAAAATTTTGGGGCTTCGGGGGGCCCTACGTAAAAATTTTCAAATGTAAAGGCTTGTGATACATCATTTGAAAGGTTTTTCAAAGACGAAAAAAGTGATGCCCCCCCCCCCCCAAAGTCGTAAAAACAACCCCCTTCCAAAATGGCGGCCGTTTTAAGGTTAGGGGGCTCAAGGGGGGGGCCTTCAGAAAAATTATCGTAAATTGAACGATACATGGCTAAAAGGATCTTAAAAAAAGAAAAATAATGGTTCAAACTGCGAGTCAAACCGACTTTTCAATCCAAAGTTACGGCCGATTGAAATTTAGGGGTAGTTGGGTTTCCCAAAAAGGCACCCCTAAATTTCAATCGGCCGTAACTTTGGGACTTTTCAGGACTTTTCAATCCAAAATGTTTTACCGATTTTTCACATTTGCCTTAGTTTGGCCACAGTAAAAGCTGGACTTTTCAGGCGATATTATATTGGAATAAACACTTTTTATCGCTGAAGGAAAAGTTTGCAACAGACCCATTACACAAATTGGCGATAGATGGCGTTAGTGCTGAGTAGCAGGATGCTACTAGAGTCCCTATACAGGGTGTCAATTAAAAAAGGAGCCAGGCTTAATATCTCGAAAACGGCTCCGAATTTCGAAAAACGCTGAAACACGTGTTCAATTATTTCGAGGGGGACATCTTTTGAGGGGGTCCCCAATTTCGGGACCCCCTCTGGGGGGCCCCAGGGGGGTCAAGTCCCATATTTCAAATGGGGACCCCCATTTTTTATTTGATAATCGGAAAGAAGGTAAAATTCTAACACTTTTGGCGCAAACCGTAAGTAGATATCGTTTTTCATGTTCGATATATCGAAGGTCAAAGTTCGATATGGACCCATCTTCAGGAATTCGTAACTTTTCTTTAAATAGTCCAAATTTCAAAAACTTTGGGTCTAAAATGCTCTACAGAGCAAGCACTTTGCAGAAAAAAATTCAATTTCAACAGAAATTTAGTCAAAATTTGGTTTTAAGGCTCCCAAACATTTTTAACGTTTTTGGCCCCCGCGGGGGGCTATCAGAAAAATTCCGAGAGACGACCCCTATCGAGTGATACATCAATCGAAAAGGCGTAACAAACTGAGCATTTTGGCGCAAACCGGAGGTCCATATCGTTTTTCATATTCGAGATATCGCATTCTGTAAATCGACATTTGACATTCGATATCTCGAATATGAAAAACGATATGGACCTCCGGTTTGCGCCAAAATGCTCAGTTTGTTACGCCTTTTCGATTGATGTATCACTCGATAGGGGTCGTCTCTCGGAATTTTTCTGATAGCCCCCCGCGGGGGCCAAAAACGTTAAAAATGTTTGGGAGCCTTAAAACCAAATTTTGACTAAATTTCTGTTGAAATTGAATTTTTTTCTGCAAAGTGCTTGCTCTGTAGAGCATTTTAGACCCAAAGTTTTTGAAATTTGGACTATTTAAAGAAAAGTTACGAATTCCTGAAGATGGGTCCATATCGAACTTTGACCTTCGATATATCGAACATGAAAAACGATATCGACTTTTGGTTTGCGCCAAAAGTCTTAGAATGTTATCTTCTTTCCGATTATCAAATAAAAAATGGGGGTCCCCATTTGAAATATGGGACTTGACCCCCCTGGGGCCCCCCAGAAGGGGGCCTCGAAATTGAGGACCCCCTCAAAAGATGTCCCCCTCGAAATAATCGAACACGTGTTTCAGCGTTTTTCGAAATTCGGAGCCGTTTTCGAGATATTAAGCCTGGCTCCTTTTTTAATTGACACCCTGTATATGAAAGAGTCTCGCCATACGAGGTTCCATCTCTGATTGGCTGCTGAAAAGTGAAGGAGAAGAAGGGGTCTATGAAGCCTGGAGGCGCGTCTCTTGTTTACATCTTCATGGAACCATCTTCACTGCTGCCCAGCTTTGAGGAAACTTTCGGCATTTTTTTAGCTTATACTGATGAAATTTGAATTAGAAATTGATGAAAATGTGTTCAGAACAGAATAAAATTCACGCATTACTTTTAAAACAGGTAGTGAAGCCAACGGGTATTGGAGGTTAGGTTGACCTAACAAAGATTATTTCCACACAAATACATGTATAAGTAATCTTTGGCGGAAAGATCGTTGGATAAAAATGTAAACAAGAGGCGCGCCTCCAGGCTCCTCAGACACCTTCTTCTTCTTCACTTCTGTTCACGTGTCTTGACTCTTTCATATAGGTCAGTTGCACTGTCAACAGAATCGACTTTTGATGCTTGATTCTTATAGAATATGCCGAGAAAATAACAATGAGTTTTGTTCTATCGAAATCCGTTCAGAAATAAGCGAGATCTATCCATTTGAAAACGACGACATTATTGCGTCATTTCGTCGTCAAGTTTGGACCGACTTGCATGTTTGCACTACAGCTACGCCTACCTGTGCAGTGCTGCCAACCACTTTGCTCACGAAAGCTCGCCGCCGTATTTCATTTCATTGTTTATGTTCGTAGTTATTGTTTCTGTGTCCGTGGCTATAGTGTTATCAGGGTGTGTTTTATTATTGTTTATCATTTATTCACGGTAAATTGACGGATTTTAAAGTTAAATAGTTTGAAATTTCTTTGGCAATCGTTGTTCTTTTTAAAATGACTCACTCTTGCATCACTGCGCGCTTGGTGGCAAGATACACGGGTGGCGGACAGTGGCGGAAAACGACGAAATGACGCAATAATGTCGTTATTTTCAAATGGATATATCTCGCTTACCTCTGAACGGATTTCGATGGAACAAAACTCATTGTCATTTTCTCGGCATAATCTATAAGAATCAAGCATCAAAAGTCGATTCTGTTGACAGTGCAACTGACCTATATAGGGACTCAAGATGCTACCGCTTCCCCCACTCCAAAAATCAAGAGCATCGGGCGACTCAGTCGGCGCGGAACAGTGCAATGTCCATTTTTGCAGGTCTTCAGCTAATTTTCACGAAAGTATAAACATTAAACAATCGTAAAAGCTAAGCTCTTCAATTGATCCCACCTTTGACTTTCAATTCATCATAATCATTATAATTTCTGGTGTAACTAGGGTCTAGATTCCGATTTTGAACGATAAAATAGCATTATTTGAATACTTATCAATGAAATTTAAAAGGGGGTGTCCACCTTTAGGTGCATCAAAAATATTAGAGGTGGCCACCTTAAGTGCATGTATTGCGCGACGTCCAAACTCTACTTTTTTCAAACGCAAGAAAAACCTCAAAAACAAGCTTTTAAAAAAATTAAATTAACATATAGTCAATTGTCTGAATATTAAATTGACAAATTTAGTTTTTTTTACTCTCAGTCTCAGACTTATACGTGCATATTGGCCCCAACCATAGGTATGGCTACCTTTGGGTCACCTACCTTAACAATAAAATTAATGCAATTTTTGCTATGTAAATATGTATTCCCCGTTTACAGACTTTTTCGTTGCCATTTTTATACATACACTGCCCCGCAAAAAAACCGGCGCACCTGGCGGTCCTGGCGCGCTGGATCATTCCGCTCGAAAATGCGAAAAAATTACAAAATTTAAAATCGTCATAATTTTTGAACTAAAAGAGTTAAAAATATTTCAAGCACAGCGTCGAATTTCTTGTACTCTCTAGTTGTTTACACACAAGATCAAATTTTCTTTCGATCATTTTCCCGCCCGTATGAAGAGTTTTTCCAAACCCTCCCGAAAACTGTTTTTTTTGGAGCACATCTCTAAAAAGTTACTCACACTTCTCACATCTCTTTGGGCAAAAGTAGCATAGATAGACAAAATCTGAGACATGCATCGGATTTATCAGAGTCAGCGCTATCGACCTGCAACATTTTTTTAAGGTCGGAAAATGCACTTTTCCGAGACCATGTAAAGACAGCTTCTGAACACAAAGTTTACACATCCGCTCAAACATACGAAAAGATGATAAAAGTTCAAATCGTCATAACTTTTGAACTAAAAGAGCTAAAAATATTTCAAGGCCAGAGTCGGATTTTTCGTTTTCTCTAGTTTTTTACACATTGGCTCACATTTTCTTTCGGCCATTTTCACGCAAGTATGAAGAGTTTTTCCAAACCCTCCCGAAAACCGTTTTTTTTTTGGAGAACATCTCTAAAAAGTTACTCAAACTTCTCACATCTCTTTGGGCAAAAGTAGCATAGATAGACAAAATCTGAGATATGCATCGGATTTCTTAGAGTCAGGGCTATTGACCTGGTTACCTCAATTTTGTCTACAAAATTTTTTTAAAGTCGTAAAATGCACTTTCCCGAGACCTTGTAAAAACCGCTTCTGTACACACCGTTTACACATCCCACTCAACAATGCGAAAAGATGCTAAAAGTTCAAATCGTCATAACTTTTGGAACTGAAAGAGCTAAAAATATTTTAAAAAAAGGTTGGGTTTCCTCATAGTTTCTAGTTTTTGCTGCTGGAAATCAAATTTTTTGCCGGTCATTTTCACGCCCGTGAGAAGAGTTTTTCCAAACTCTCATACGAAACTCTCACGAATGTTTTTTCTTTGCGTGCTTTTGCTGCACAAAAAAAATGCATTTTCCGACCTAAAAAAAAATTTGTAGACAAAATTGAGGTAGCTAAGTCGAAAGCTCTAACTCTCAGGAATCTGATGCATGTTTCAGATTTTGTCTATCTATTCTAGTTTTGCCCAAAGATATGTGAGGTTTGAGTAACTTTTTAGAGATGTGCTGCAAAAAAACGGTTTTCGCGAAAAACTCTTCTCACGGGCGTGAAAATGACCTCAACAAAATTTGAGCTTGAGTGTGACTAACTAAAAAGTAGTATGAGAAATCCGACCCTGGCTTTGAAATATCTTTAGCTATTTTAGTTCAAAAGTTATGACGATTTGAACTTTTAACATCTTTTCGCATTGTTGAGTGGGATGTGTAAACGGTGTGTTCAGAAGCGGTTTTTACATGGTCTCGGAAAAGTGCATTTTACGACCTTAAAAAAATTTTGTAGACAAAATTGAGGTAACCAGGTCGATAGCGCTGACTCTGATAGATCCGATGCATGTCTCAGATTTTGTCTATCTATGCTACTTTTGCCCAAAGAGATGTGAGAAGTTTGAGTAACTTTTTAGAGATGTGCTCCAAAAAAAAACAGTTTTCGGGAGGGTTTGGAAAAACTCTTCATACGGGCGGGAAAATGATCGAAAGAAAATTTGATCTTGTGTGTAAACAACTAGAGAGTACAAGAAATTCGACGCTGTGCTTGAAATATTTTTAACTCTTTTAGTTCAAAAATTATGACGATTTTAAATTTTGTAATTTTTTCGCATTTTCGAGCGGAATGATCCAGCGCGCCAGGTGCGCCGGTTTTTTTTTGCGGGGCAGTGTATATACAGTCATCTTTTTGTCTGTGCAGACAAAAATCTTTGGTAGAAAAATAACTCAGCAAAAGACTTCAGCTAAGCAAACCCAAAGAGTAAACAAGAGAACAATTGCATTGAGAGCCAGCGTGGTCAATGCTGATAAGAGTCGGCTTCTGATGATTGGGTGGAAATGGAGGGAAATCCTGGTGCAAAACTGTTTTGGCCTTATGGAAATTAACAAGGGGTTTTCGTTCCGGGACGTTTATCTCAAAACCTGTGCAAAATTGTCGTAAACAATTAATACGAGTCGATTTAGCAGAATTTTCCGAACAAATTGATAGGTCACAAGTACCAGTGCAAATTCGAGAAGACTGTCTCTGTTGAAAAGAACACATAATAGTGAGTTACTCAAACACACGGCAAGCATGTAAACACACTATTGTGCGTACTTTTCAACTGAGACAGTCTTTTCGAATCTGCAATAAAGTGGCACTTATATGACCTATCAATTTGTTGAGAAAATTTTGCTAAATCGACACGTATTAATTGTTTAGAGGCGATTTTGCTCAGGTTTCGAGATAAGCGTCGCGGAACGAAAACCCCTTGTTAAAATTCCATAAAGCCTAAAACAGTTTTGCACCAGGGGGGTGATCACGGAGGATCGTTTCGTTTCGGTATCGTTATCGTTATCGTTTGCATTAAATCAAATGGGCTTGCTTCTGCGCAACTCGTTCGCGCAGGTGATCCCCTTCTCACCTCTTCCTACTTCAAACGATCGAGTAAACGACAGCCTCCAACTCATCGCTTCCTTTCGACCGTTTCAATCGTTACGAGAGGCTCAAAACGATTCGATCAGTTGAGCCACCCATAAGGTTACACGTAAACGATAACGATAACGAAAACGAAACGAAACGATCCTCCGTGATCACCCCCCAGGCTTACAGCCAATCATCATCAGAGGCCAGCCCGCGTTTCCGATCCCTTATCTGCGTTGACCACGCAGGCCTTCCATTCAATTGCGACTCTTGTTTACTCTTTGAGCAAACCAAATCTTTGTATTACCTAACTAATAGTTTTGTACGACTAACTAAATAGATTTTGCAGAATGAAATAAGTATACTTTCAACTAGGCGTGCAAAACCTGGTGATTGGATGAACAAAAGATTTGGTTAGCTCTACTGAAGTCTTTTGCTGGGTCATTCATCGACCAAAGGTTTTGTCAGCGCTACCAAAGCGGGGTTTCCTTTCTGTGTTTTTCGTCACATAAACAAAAATTGTTTCCAAAAGTATGTGCTGTCTCACTCGTTTTCACACGGTTTCCCGTAGTAAATTGGATCCTTTTCAAATGTAAAGTCATGCTGTCAAACAATCAGTTCTCTTTGAATTCTATTGCACCAATGGATTCCACGTAAACTTGAAAATATCTGTTCACTTCAACTTAATTCTTGCAAGATCCACGGAAGAGGACGCCTGCTTTTTATGAGCCCTTCTTTCAGAAATCACCTCACTTCTAATGGTTTACATCATAAAATAGCACGTGCTCTCTTTTTAAAAAAAAAATACCTCCACGGTCTATTTAGTTAGAATACTCTCGTACTAGTCTTTTATTTTTTTATAATCCAACAAATAGTTCAATTTTTGAATTAGGAAAATCATTTCGTTTATCTGTTGACTTATTCATACAAAATGACCTTTGTTTTGTCCGAACGTCGAAACTTCGGTCGTGATGTCATATCAATAAATCGGTTTGAATATGAAATTAAAGGATACACTAAAAAAATTAATAGTTAAAAAAGTACAGAACAAAATGATTTGCTACATTAACCTATAATTTTGTTAAATTAACAACTCACAAGCTAAATCAGCAATTCATTTTGTTAGCTTAACAACTGTAACTTTGCCCAACCAGCAAATCAAATAGTAAAAATAACAATTTTTATGCTGGAATAACAAATTAGTAAGTAAAATCAGCAACTTATTTTGCTGATATAACAAGCTGAATTGTTAAATCAACTAATTGGGTTATGTTCTGTATTTTTTTAACTATTTAAAATTGCTAAATTGACAATGTCTATGTTGATAAAAGAACACCATTATGTGGTTGATTTAACAACTATTTTTGTAAACTCAACAAATAAATAGTTAACTTAACAGAAAACCCTGGTTGATTTAGCAACTTTCAATTTTTGTTAAATCAGCAAATTTTGAATTGTTGCTGTAACAATTGATATTTTTCAGTGTATAAATAAATCTGCCATGGCTATAATTGATCAACTCTATAGGTAATATTTTTTTATTTAAAGAAAGAAGACAGCAGTCAAAATTACTTGAAGAATTTGAGTATTTAAGGGATCAATGGGTACTTTGTGTACATGCCCGGTGGATTTTCTAAACCAATGTCTGAAACCTTTGGTAAGTGGCGCGGCCTGACTGAGACACTGAACGCACAGTAAAAAAAAAGCTAATCTATAAGAAATCATTGAAGTCTTGAAGCGCGATATAAATAACCGGCCCGGAAAAATGTTTCACTTTCGCTGATTCTGGTGCTCGAATCACGACTGAATGTAAACAGATTATTTCAGTTTTTGATAAGCTGAGAGCTGGGAAGTTGCGTTGCGGGTATGATGGTTGAAAAAAATTGAAGAGCCAATGAACACAGATAAGTATGGAAGTCAACGTGACATTCGAGGCACATCGAAGCACAAAGGGAAACGGCGAGAAAAATGAAAAATAAAGAAGAAGAAAAACCAGAACCTAGCTAATGGATCTGCGACGTCAACATACCCGTGATTTATGGGGGGGGGATTTTTATAAACATAACATAAATTTATTGTCTTGATTACTAAATAATAAAATCAAGAAAACTGTTAATTAACTAGTAAGTAAAGTGATGTGTGTAGAAAATGTCATTTCAACTTGTTGCCATGTATGATTTTGTAAATGCACATTTGTATACATACGAAATAAAAGGGGAAATTAAATAAAATTTTCAGTCTCTACAGCATGAACGTATAGCAACAATAAGGGAGAGGTTAGGAGGCCTCCTAGCTAGCCCCAAAAAATCCGATGTTGAAAAAAAAAAAAAAAAAAAAAAAAAAAAAAATACAATAATTCCCTAAAAAAAACCAAAACAAAACTATAATAGATGTAAAACGAATAACGAAATATGAGGGGCGTTCAATAAGTCATTGTATCCCCTTGCCATTTCTAGAAAAATCGTCCTATTTTCAAAAACTAAACATATTATTGAAGCTCAGGGTATACCTGTCAAGTTGCCGAAAACCCGGACCCGATCCGCGGATTTGCGCCTGAATGCGACGCGCGCGTCAAGCCTTCCGCCGAAAATGATAACAGCTCCCGCTACGTCTTCGGTTTGATTCACTAGGCTCACACCAGATAAGATGCACCAAATCAGTAGACAGTCTATTATAGACAATATTGCACTGATAAAGCACCTTCAATTGCACGATCTACGCAATAAGCTGCGAGTATGTCAGTGCGTGTGTATCGAGCTGTCGCGATCAAGGAGTTACTTCATGTGTTGAAAGTTGTGAGATTCGTGCCGTGATTAGTTTTCTTTGAGCGAAAGGTGAAAGTTGCAGTAAAATTCATAGTAAACTGATATCAGTTTATGGCGAACAATGTATGTACGGAGCTTGGTGGTGTCCATTTTCAATCGACGGAGGATGTGAAGGAAGCTGTGCACACTTTTTTCTCAACGCAGTCAAAAGAGTTCTACGCACGCGGCATCAGAAAGCTCATTTCTCCCTATGAAAAGTGGTGCTTGGACCTGGAAGGAGACTACTTTGAGAAGTAAAGTGAGTACTCCAAATGGGGCTATTGCACACTTTTTCTATGAGCGATTAAATAGTCGATTATGGCGTAAAAACCTCAAAAAATAACGACGGCGGTACTAAAAACTTCCAAAATCCACTCCTAAACTCAATAAACGCAGTTATTTGCGCGAGCGTAATGGTGGCCGAAGGCACTAACAATGGGAGATTCCTATCTTAATTTCGTCACTCTTTCTATGCTGACAAGGATGATTCACAGAGTTATTAGTCATCAGAGTGATGATCCACATCCGATGAATGGTGCCGCAACACCTAGTGACACCGGTGTTAAATGAAAGTAGTCTCTTATTGGTCACTTCTTGATGGAGTTTCAGAATTGTTAGATGGGAATCTCCCATTGTTAGTGCCTTCGGCCACCATTACGCTCGCGCAAATAACTGCGTTTATTGAGTTTAGGAGTGGATTTTGGAAGTTATTAGTACCGCCATCGTTATTTTTTGAGGTTTTGACGCCATAATCGACTATTAAATCGCTTATAGAAAAAGTGTGCAATAGTCCCATTATAAAAATATGATTTTATTCATGTTGCATAATTTTTGGCTACCTTCTGAAAGGGGAATCTTGTGTACCGAGCGGCGGAAATAGGCATTGCTCATTTTCGGCGAGAGGCTTGACGCGCGCGAGAGGTATAAACGTGCGTCGAATTCAGGCGCAAATCCGCGGATCGCGTCCGGGTTTTCGGCAACTTGTCAGGTATACCCCTGAGCTTCAACAATATTTTTTGTTTTTGAAAATCGGACGATTTTTCTAGAAATGGCAAGGGGGGTGCAATGACTTATTGAACGCCCCTCGTAAAAAACTCTGTCAATTATTTCACATTCTACGATGTATTATTTTTTGAGTAGATGAGTAGCAAAAACCAAAAATTATAAGATTGATTTTTTTTCTAATTTGATCGGTAGTTTTGTTTGTTTGTTTGTTTGTTTGTTTGTTTGTTTGTTTGTTTGTTTGTTTGTTTGTTTCTGGTTTTTTTTTCGTTTTTATGGCGAAGGCGCATAAAATTTCGCTCTACGAAGTGGAGATATCTTGAAATCACGTTTAAAAGCGACTAAAAATGCAGCATTTTCAGGGCGATCGACCCCTTCACCCCTACGGGAGGGGGGGGGGGTGTCCTCCAAGAAGTGGGGTTTCCAAAGTTGACACCTCTCGAAAAATTGTCTAGCTACGCCCATACTCTTCAGTCAAAGTTCGTGCCAAAGTCTTATAAAAATATTTTTTTCTATTCTTTTGCATTTATTGTTCTCCTTTTTCGGTGTGTCTTTTTACACTAACCATTTTTTTCTCATTTCTTTCGATCAATTGTGAAACGCGGTGAACCCCAAATTTTGCACCCCTTCTCACTTTCTCGAATTTTTCTCAATTAACTGGAATAATTTCTCCCCCCCCCCCTCCCTTTGTTTTTATCATCTTTGGACCAGACTTTGACTCCCTTCGCCCCTTTCCCCTAAAAAAAATTTGAAATGACGTCCATAGTCGTCAAGAAATTAAAACATAGTTGATCGCGTCAATGGGTCTGTTGCAAACTTTTGCTACAGCGATTCAGAGTGTCCAATCTAATGAAAAATCGGCTGAAAAGTCCATTGGCGGCATCAGAAAGTCATAAAATGCACTAATAAACTCACAAGAGGTGTTTAATGAAATCCAAGATGGCTGAGAAATATCAAGCAGTTTGTATGCATGCACCACGAACGTCCAAGGATGGCCAACTTTGACAATCTCACTGGAGGTAGAGGTTTACGTTGTGATTGGTAGTGATCGATATTGTGAGGTTGGCTATCCTTAGATGTTCGTGGTGCATGCATACAGATTGCTCGATATTTATCCGCCATCTTGAATTTCATTAAGCGCCTCTTGTGAGTTTATTATTGCATTTTATAAGCAAATTTTAGCGATCGAATATATCATTCACCGTCGTATGATATTCGATGGATTTGCATTTTATTTTGATGATATTCGATTTTTTCGTTGGTCTCACCGGAGACTGTTGAATTCCAACAATTGGAAATTTCGAATTCACCACCGGAGGTAGATTCGATTTTCGAATTAATGCAACCGTTGTCAGAAATCTCATCTTCTATCCTTTTTGACTCCTTTCGCCACGATAATTTCGGAAATGACGAACTTTTCGAATAAAGTTTACTGTACAGACCATGCGTAGAAGTCATTTTCCTGAGTCAAACATAATTTTAGCTTTGAAAACGCTAGTTTTTTTTGTTAAAAATGGCCATGTTATTCAGAGCTGATTTAGAGGTTATGTTATGGAATAATACTATCGCGGTTTTCATTTTCACGAGAATATCATTCAGAAGTTCATTCTCGACTCTCATTGGCTAGATTTTTCACCGATCAGCGGCATCAGTTAACAATCATCAATTCTTGCGAAGTGAATGATATTCGATCGCTAAAATTTGCTTAATGACTTTCTGATGCCACCAAGGGACTGTTCAGGCGATTTTACAATATATTAATCTCTCTTAATCGTTGTAGCAAAAGTCTGCAACAGACCCGTTCTGCCATCAGCATAAGAAAGGAGAATGGACATTCGGATTACAGGGTGAGGGTGATTACCCTCTTTGCACAATGAAATTAAATGTACAATCAATGCTAAATTAAAATAGTGGTTAATTCGAGAGGTACAATCGGAGTGGAGACAAAAATAATGACTGACAACTCCTGGAGGTACAGAAAGTGCCCGCACTCCGCAGCACTCATCTCAATGAATTTAACCCTTTCGGGGCCAAGCCCGAGTATACTCGTTTTTCTTCACCAGTCTCTTTCACATTGTTTCAATCTTCATTCCAGATAAAACTTGACTATATTGATGAAAATAAGTAAGTACAAGATAAGATGCTTTGGGTGCCTTCAATGTATCGTATAGGCAATTTCAACTCCTCCGAGTACGAACAGTTAACTAACTTACCGTTTATAAACGGAAAGAGTGGCATCTTTTTGAAATAACCTGGCCCTTAGAGGGTTAAGCATTGATGGTGGCCTACCTAAGCCAAAAATCTAAAGAGTCATCTGATATTTTTTAGGTCCCCCAATCCCGACCCGACTGTACTTTTTGTTATACTTCAGTTTATGATGTCTGGCAACCATTCGTGATGAAGGTGCGTGCTTTCAATTTATCTGCAAACACACAAGTGGTTTTTTGTTTTTTTTTGTTTTCGTTTTTTTTTTCGCATCCAATAAGTCATGCTATGATTTTTGATGATAGCGCAACCATCGAATTTTTAGTGCATAGTTTTGCTTAGCTCGTGTCAGACGCTATTCCGTAAAGCAGTTTTTTTAGGGATTTTTTCCTAGAGCAGGTACGCATTAAATGCACCGCTCATCTGTAAAGTGTGCATTGTACATTTTGCATGGAAAAAACGGACAGTTGTAAGTATTCCATTGAACGTTCAGCCATATTTATTCAATATAGGTTACGCTACTCGCCAATTGATGTATTTTGTGGGAGAGGGGAGGGGGGAGGACAGAAACCAAAAAATCGAGCTCATTTAATAAATTCTAACTTGGAGCGTATATATAGATAGTGTGCACCGTGCATACCTCCACTACTATTGAAAATACATGGTAGTAAGTGAATTGGCTGCAATGAACTTCTTCCATTTTACTGCATAATTTGAGCATCTTAGTGAGTTTATTTAAAAGAAAAAAAAAAAATGAACCACATCGATTTTTTCAGCAACGCTTGCAGGTATCAAAAAATGGACAGTGAAATCATGTCTAAAATTAATAATATTATGTAGTGAGACACACTTATTTCTTTATTTTGATGACGCACAAGGCACGGTCGTCATAGCACATAAATATGCATTCATAGTTCAAATCTATCCTCATTTCAAAATCACCATAAAAAATACAAAAATTAAGGGGGGAGGGTGGACGAAAGGCTGATACTCTGAGAAACTACGTGATACTCCGCTGAATGATGGAAATACAGAGTCACGCATATACTTACCTTATTCATTATGGTTTTCGTCACACAGATGAGCAGGGGAAAAAAAAAAAAAAAAAAAAAAAAAAAAAAAAAAAAAAAAAATCGGGGGAAGACGCAGTTGGTGGTAATTTGGGTACAAAAAATTCATCTAAAATACTATCCAAAATTTATAATTCGAATTTAATAAGTTATTCACGCTCCATCCCTGTTTTTGAACATGTGAAACAATAACTCCTTTTTAATGATGCTAACGATCACCTAACGTCACTATTTTTGACTAGCGAGGGGTGGCCCCCCTGTATGATCCTTTGAAATTAACTTATATTTTGCGCTTAGATAAGAATACTATGCGGGTTCAAATTGCCCCGAACATTGATTTCTCTATAAATTTATAGAGGCATGTTCGTCATTTTGAGAAAACACAGTGAGCAGGTCATGTGAAGTACCTACCTTATGTATTTCGTCTACCAGTTTACTTGAGCGAATTCACGTGCGTATCTACGGTTCACACAGTGTTGCCATTTTTCGGATGGTTATCCGATCTTTCCCATTTGACCTACCGTAATATTCGGATTATTTTTGTCATAAATGGCAACACTGGGTTCGCACTATATGTCACGCAAGGAGCACGGCGCACAGTCACAACATGCCGATATGTGAAAAGTTCCAATTAATCATTTGACGCAAATTAATTTTTATTCATAAAGAACGGGTAATATATTTATCGCAGATCTATTTCCAGGGATCTATTTCATTCGTCGATTTTTTGCAGGCGCGCAGCTGGCTCGCGTGTAAGTACCTACCGCAGTCAACATTTGCTGGTTAGTCGGTTACGGGTGCTGCAAAGAAAAATACGATTTTAAAAATAAACAAAATAAACTCATTTTAATCGGAACTTAAATACACCAATGGTTTTATTGTATCTCGTTTTATCACTCTGCTTCCTGAAAATCGGACCTGTAAAACCAAAGTGTTTACGAGAATTGGTGAGTAATAAGACATTACGTTAAGAAAGAAAAAAAGGGGAAATAAAGGTTAGCAGAGATTTCGTCCAATGCAAAAATGTCCAATTTTCTATTTTGTCCAATGTAAGAATACGTCCAAAAATGATTTGCCCAAATTTAAAAATGTCCACAGTTTACTTTTGTCCAACAGGAAAATTGGCCAAAAGCATTACGTCCAAAAATGAGAAGATGCGCGCTCTACGCATTCAAAGAGTCTTTTGCTTATTATTGTAAGAGTGACAGTGATAAAGACAAAGGCGGTGCCTCAGCATTGCTTTACCACGCTGCGACAAAATAATTTCAGTGACGGTTATTTTTCCATGCTAAACCAGCTAAACTCTTGATTTTTTAGGGGAAAAAATCACTTTTTATTTGATATACATCGGATTTTGTGAAAGGGTACTTTGGACGCAAGTAGTACGTGGACGAGCGCAAGGAAACCGAAAAAAGCAAATAAATGGAATACAGTATTCAGAGTTAAATAATAAAAAAAATCAACCGAAAAAAATGATGAAAATATGACACTTAATTTTGACATTAGGAGGTTTTTCAAACATTACACTGCTGCATAGGGAAAAAATTCGATCGTTGCCTTGGGAACTCGTCATAATTAACCTCTAATGAAAATAGATATCTTTATTTCTTCATCACTGAGCAAGTATGCTCTATCTACAAACATACCTAACATTCAATCTGACAATATGATAGTTAAATGGTATCTTTTAATAGAAAAATTGAGATTGTTCATTACTTCCAATAAGTATATAAAAGGATGTTCCGTTGATTTGCTGATGTCCTGGAAAGTTTCAAAATATTGGACGAAATTAAAATCGTCCATTCCTTCGATTTAAAATGGACTAAATAAAATGTGGGTAAGTTAATGTACGTTGGACAAATTAGCGCTTTGGACGAAATAATAATGGACAATTTAAATTGGACTAATTTACATTGGACGATCTTTTTTGGACAAAACGTGTATTGGACGAATTAGGATTGGACAGGATCTCTTGGAACTGGAATAAGGTTAGTAAATGTTAAGTTTCACAGGATTTACTTTTTTTTTTTTTTTTAAAAAACATTTAGACTATTGGTAATAAACTTTGAATAATTCAGGGAAATTGTCTACGGCATTTCTCATTCGTTAACTTGTTAGTCACTCATAGCTTCTATACTGAGTTCTACTGACAGTTAGAGATCGAGTGGAAAAGACGTGACGTAGATCTACTCACGCAAACAAATACGTGCACCAGTCACGACTCGTGCAGTATGGCAACAAAATGTTGTCCTCCATCTGATTATATGTAAAACAATCGATTCGAAAGAGAAGCAGAGTTTTTCCAGCAATCGATTGTTGTAGATAGATTTAAATCGAGGGAGACATTGTTGCCAAAGGGGTCTCTTGAAAACTTTTGCTACAGGTGATTGAAGAGATTGATTCTTTTATATTAAAAAAAAAAAAAAAAAAAAAAAATGACACTGAGTCCACTCAAAAATCACAAAATTCAGGGGCTACGGAGGTGTCGGAGGTATCATGAGAGATTCCTATCTAATTTGAGAAATATCTCTATGTTTCCATTGGAGACAGTGAAATATTAGACAAGATTTTCCCTTAATACCTGCGTAGCTTTGACATTACGATCTTGCCGTTACAGCTGTTTTCAAAGTTTATGACTGAACTTTAGGCAGTTTTAGCGTGATTTCTTGAGTTTTGCTGATTTTTAACATCATTCATAGGGGGCTTTTCTTTGCCCCCTTGCCGCTCCGTGACCCATTCCCCGGAGCCGCTTCGCGCCTACACTTCGGCGCTGAGCGCCGCCTTTTACCACTATATAAAATTGAGAAAAGATTAGGGGAAATAGGTCAGTTACGCAAGACAAAAGAGAAGTGACCAGTTCAAAGACTGCGGGATGGGGGGTAGATTGAAGGGTTCAACCCGCTTATCGGGCTGGGCGGAGCGGAGGAGTGAGGACTGAGTACCCGTATATCTCGGCTCATTTACCCCCCGTCGCCACTTCGGCAATTAGTCACGGCACTTCCGGGCGCACACGCAGAAATGCCAGAAAATGGAAAAAATCAAAGGTTTTGAGAGAAATGGGGGAAAAAATCGTGATTTCGGTTTGCTATTCGTTAGATTTTTACTAGGGGGCTTCGCCCCCTTGCCGCTCCGCGGCCCGTTCCCCAGAGGCGCTTCGCGCCTACAATTCGGCGCTGCGCGCCGCCTTTTACCATTATATAAAATTGAGAAAAGATTAGGGGAGATAGGTCAGTTACGCAAGAAAAAAGAGAAGTGACCAGTTCGAAGACTGCGGGATGAGGGGTAGATTCAAGGGTTCACCCCGCTTATCGGGCTGGGCGGAGCGGAGGAGTGGGGAGGCTCTGGCTCTCCCGTACATCTCGGCTCATTTACCCCCCGTCGACGTCGCCACGTCAGCAATTAGTCACGGCACTTCCGGGCGCACACACATAAATGCCAGAAAATGAAAAAATCGAAGGTTTTGAGAGAAATGGGAAAAAATCGAGTTTTCGGTCAGCTAAATTTTTATATTATGTAAGGATACTATAGTAATATTTGCTTACAGCAACATTTTGCAACAGCCGTCACTGGAATACATACCTACTCTTCGTAGCTGTGAAAGGATTGAGCTTGTAGGGTGGTGCAATATTGGTTGGTGGCTCTGAGAAGGACCGCTTTAAACTGGCCAGTCAGCCAGTCCGCCAGTCGGCTGGCTGGTTCCTTCAAGTTCGTTCTACTGCTACAGCCACAGAATAATACAATCAGAACGGAAACTCTAATTCATTTTGATACATTCTTTACTTCGGGCCGCCATGTTCGAAAGTGAGTATCTTCGGCAATCTTCGGCAGATCTTCGGCAACTGGCCGAGTTGTGATTGGTTGTATAGCCTGAAAAAGCATGTCCGCCATCTTGAGAAGTGAGTAGGCACAGTTGCCAGTTTGTGCTGGTAAATTCCAAATCTTGTTTCCATTGGCTCTTATGGGAGTTTCCCTTCTGATTGTATTATTCTGTGCTACAGCGGAGTGATCAGCTGTTTGAGATCACGGCTTATAATACATACAGGGTGTTTTTTTTTATCTCCCCCCCCCCTGGTTTTTTTCTTGCTAATTGAGATAAAATGTTGCGGTTTGGGCTATTATTCATCATTTTGGCTGAATTTTCTTTTTTTGGGGTCGAAACCCCCCCAGCCTCCCTAGGGGGGCCCCCAGGGGGGCTATCTCAAAAATTTCAAATAGCAACCCCTATCTTGTGATACATCGTTCAAAAGGGCATAAAATTCTAAGACTTTTGGCGCAAACCGGAAGTTGATATCGTTTTTCGTTTTCGATATATCGAATTTCAAAGTTCGATTTGGACCCATTTTCAAAAAATCATTACTCCACTTTGGAAAGTCGGAATTAAAAAAACTATGGATCCAAAATACTCTAAAAAGCAAGTGCTTTTCAGATAACGAAATGGTTTTGACATAAAATTAGTCCAAATTTGATTTTAGAGCCCCAAATTTTTTTAAAAATTTTGCCCCTAAAAGGGGCTATCTTGAAAATTCCCTTCCACGACCCTTATTGAATGATACGTCGATCAAAAAAACATAAAAAACTGAACATTTTGGCGCAATCCGGATATCGATATCGTTTTTCGTTTTCGAAATATCGAATATTAAAAATTCAATATTCGCCTATCTTCAAAATTCGATATCTCGAATACGAAAAACGATATCGATATCCGGATTGCGCCAAAATGTTCAGTTTTTTATGCTGTTTTGATCGACGTATCATTCAATAAGGGTCGTGGAAGGGAATTTTCAAGATAACCCCTTTTAGGGGCAAATTTTTTAAAAAAAATTTGGGGCTCTAAAATCAAATTTGGACTAATTTTATGTCAAAACCATTTCGTTATCTGAAAAGCACGTGCTTTTTAAAGTATTTTGGATCCATAGTTTTTTTAATTCCGACTTTCCAAAGTGGAGTAATGATTTTTTGAAAATGGGTCCAAATCGAACTTTGAAATTCGATATATCGAAAACGAAAAACGATATCAACTTCCGGTTTGCGCCAAAAGTCTCAGAATTTTATGCCCTTTTGAACGATGTATCACAAGATAGGGGTTGCTATTTGAAATTTTTGAGATAGCCCCCCTGGGTGCCCCCTAGGGAGACTGGGGGGGTTTCGACCCCAAAAAAAGAAAATTCAGCCAAAATGATGAAGAATAGTCCAAACCGCAACATTTTATCTCAATTAGCAAGAAAAAAAACCAGGGGGGGGGGGAGATAAAAAAAACACCATGTATATACATTCTGGGCAAATTAGTGCGCCCAATCAGGTGCGAGACAATACCTATGTGCGACCTTGATAGGCCACCACATAAGCCCCCTTCTCAGAAACGGAGTCGTACATGGCTGGAAAAAATGAAGGAAAACAAGTGAAATGTGGAGTATTGGAGTGAGATGAGTGAGCGAGTTGCCGCGTGGTGAGGCGCTATAAGAGCGGTACAACGTTGTGATATACGAATGATGCAAAATGCTGCGTGAATGAGGCAAATTTCTGAAAATGATATGAAATGGATCATTGAATTGTGTTCACCAATCATCAGGGCAAGTGTCAAACGTATGACGTTGAATCTCAGACAGCGAACTATTAACTGTTTAGGATGAGAAGAACTTGACGATTCAGGTAGAAACGCTCTACTTTGTACTGGAATTTCCGGTTAGGTAAGTATTACCCAGAGGTCTTGTTATTGCAACAGGAAACTTTGCTCGGTGCAAGATTTGTGCATACTTTAACGCTTAGCAAGCTTTTCCTCCTCAAAAAGTTAAAACATTCGTTTGGCTCGCTTTATGCTCAAATACTCAGAAACATAGCATTTAGACTTGTTTTTTTGTTTTTTCTAGATGGGTTGGCCTCTACCGACATTAAACGAACTGCGGAGATCACTGTGGGAGTCTCAAAAAAATGACTTGTGTAGACAACTGATGCGCTTCTCGTTGAAAAGAACGTGGCGCATAAGCAACGAGTTCTGCGAGGAAACGTTGGACAAATTTCGCCAGCTGCCAGCAAGCGAGCAGTATTACTGTCAGAGGCCATCACCTCCAGCGAAGTGCACTTTGACACCCACCAGACGCCCAATTTACAGGCATTTTAAATATGAGTGCACGTTCGAGGCGCAGCATTTTCACTTTCCCTCCCAAAGAGTCGAAAATCCCGTTAGGTTTCGCGCCAGAATGGAAGTTTGCATACATGGAATTAAAAAAGTTAGACCTCAAACTTGAAAAAAAGAAAGAAAGGAAGAAAGAAAAAAAAATAGCTTATTGTAAAAATAAGTATTTGGGATAAGAATTTCAACTCCTGCTTTTTTGATTGCAATGACAAGAAATCATGTTCTTCTTGCCAAAGTTTATTTACGTTGATTTGACAGATCATTTCGCTGGAAAAAAGCAGTCATAATACCAGATTCTAGTCACATTTCCATGAGCGCAGCGATACGAGAACGACAGAAAGTCAAGTACTTTGACCAGAAAATTATGAGGTTAATACCAGAGCTAGTATTGTCATAGAACTAGAATTTCCCGAAAATTTTCAAGAACTATCGTACGAACACTACAATTCTGGTAATTGTACTATTTCTTACATAAGTTCACATACTGTCATGCTTCTGGGTGATCTTTTTTTTTCAGTGTTGAGATGCCTTGGGCAGCTCGTGCTCTTCTGCAACCATGATTTTTGCCTTTTGATTCTATACAAAAGTATCGTTTTCTTGGAGATTCAGTGAATCTCCTGAAGATCGATTATTTTATGAAGGTTCAAAGGGAGCGAATATTTTGTTGCCACATTGCGCGCAACGCCACTACTTACTTTCTGAGAAGTGGGTTCGTTGAAGTGTTGGGTCGGTTCTGGCGGGCGACCGACAGTAGCGGCTCGTGGGAGTTGCGGCAACAACTTGTATCTTCAATTTGTTCTTGTGTAAAACAATCGAATTTCGATGATGCCACGCTTCACTACCGAATCGATTGTTTAACATAGAATCAAATGGAGGGCCAAATTGTACGAGCTGCCACTGAAGACCGAACAATGGATTGGAGATCAAAGCTGCTGAAAGCGTGCAACCTCGCTGACAAGGTACACGGAAAAAAAACTACGGTGAAATTAACCATACGATAGCTGATTTTGGCACCTGCTAGATGTTATGGCAATGTTAACCAAAAGTATACTATGTTTTGACTAGGTACTAGGTGATGTTACCTGATTGCATGTCGAATGTACTCAAAGTATCGGTAAATGTACCATACTTCTGGTCAAGTTTACCATAACATCTAGCAGGTGCCAAAATCAGCTATCGTATGGTTAATTTCACTAATCTTTTTTTCCGTGTAGATGGAGAACAGGCATGAACAACACTCTGAGGTTGGCTCTGATTGGTTGTGAAAAAAGCGAATCCGCCATCATTTTTCTGACCGCGCGATTCAAATTTAGATTTCACATCTTGAAAAGGAAAGTGAACAACGTAATTGATGATGTTAATCCATTCTATAGTCACAAAATTAACATTTAAAGATAAAAATTACATTTCGCTGTTCAAATAAATAAAGTATTGCTTCAGATAAACTTCCCCTTCAAACCTAACCACAAACAGCAATTCAAGATACACGGTATATAAATAGGATACAAGATGGAGGCGAAGTCGCTTTTTCCCAAGTGGCCTCGCCCCCTGAGTCGAGTGTTTGCCCACACCTGTTCTCCACATACCTTGCCTCGCTGAGGTGTTGCCATTCCACGATTTTATGCGTGCTAATAATCAGTGTCATCTTATAATGAACAAATTACTTTAATAATAGGACCCGAAAACAATACGGTGAGTGCAACGGGAAATTGCGTGTTTTGTATGTATTCAATAAAACTCGACAAAGCTTGTAAAATTGGTCCCTATTGATTCATTTTCCCTCTCTGGTGTTTTTAATTTTAAGAGAAATATAAGAGCTCCTGACTTAATTATTTTCTTTTTTTAAGGGCATTGGGCGTGAATCGCAGTTCATTTTACCAATTTGAACTTTTCGAATGAAAGTTTTAGACGAGAAACTATCAATGTAATAGAGGCCAAATGTATAACAAATATAGTGGATTATACTTGCCATGAAAATTTGATTGCTGACGAATGAAGCTCTAGCTTGGTGCACATCAGCGTGCTATAAGCAATTTCTATGGGATGTAATTTTGAAGACACCGTGGCGGCAGCTGTGATGAAAACCCCTTATTTTACACGGGGGATCGGTTTGTTTGCTTTTTTATTTAAACCTTAAATCAAACCTTGTTTTTAACCTGTAATCAAAAGTTGTGACAGGTCTAAGTATTCGAAATTGGTTTGAAATGAAGGCGAAATTGTTTTAGAGTCTCTGTCTGGACACAGAAATCAATTTGGCCGTTTTTTTGGGACGGATTTACGTAATAAAGAAACTGGCGTGACGGATGGATAGGAACAAGCAACATTTTCTCACCTGTAGGGTTGAATCAAATGCAAAGTTCAGATAGCGACTCTAAAACACTCGCACTTTCATTTAAAACCATAGTTTCTTTTTAATTAATTACAATTTTTTATTTATACGAGGTGTGATCAAAAAGAAACCGAACTTTTTCCACTGTGTGCAGAGAAATGATCCAATCAACGTTTTTTTGGTCTTATCTGATTGCTAATAATCTGACAAACACGCTGGTTTTCACGGATTTGAATTGTCTTTATTTGTTAGGCCGCAATATTGCTTTGAATACAGGGTGTTTCTGTACAATCTGCGATGAGCGTTATCATGCTGGAGAAACCACGAATTTTCGGCCCACAGTTCTGGCCTTTTTCGGCGCACATTTTCTCGAAGTCTACGCAAAACATCATTGTAATAATGGCGATTCACAGTCTGATTGGGGGTAAAAACTCGTGATGGATGACACCTCGCGCATCAAAACAACTGTCAACAGAATCTTCGTTTTTGTTCTGATTTGGCGAATTTTGTTTGGCCTATAGGGGCCGACCTTTCAACCCACTGCGACGACTGAGCTTTTGTCTCTGCATCATACCCATAAACCCATGATTCGTCGCCTGTAACAATTTTATTTAAAAAACTTGCATCGGCATTTGAGCGCTCCAAAAGCTCTTGACTGATTAAAACTCTGTTAGCTTTTTGATCTTGAGTCAGTAACCGGGGAACCCACTTTGCTGCAACTAGCACGAGTTTTTACCCCTCAATCAGACTGTGAATCGCCATTATTACAATGATGTTTTGCGTAGACTTCGAGAAATTGTGCGCCGAAAAAGGCCAGAACTGTGGGCCGAAAATTCGTGGCTTCTCCAGCATGATAACGCTCATCGCAGATTGTACAGAAACACCCTGTATTCAAAGCAATATTGCGGCCTAACAAATAAAGATAATTCAAATCCGTGAAAACCAGCGTGTTTGTCAGATTATTAGCTATCAGATAAAACTGAGAAAACGTTGATTGGATCATTTCTCTGCACACAGTGGAAAAAGTTCGGTTTCTTTTTTATCACACCTCGTAAGGTTAAAAAAAATAAGAGGCAAACAAACCGTCCATGTTGCCTCACTTTGAGAGGACATATCACATGACGTAGTGTCATTTCTCTACAGTTATAGCTCGTTGGTGTAAACGGACATCAGTTTCAGCGCGGCTTTACAGAAGTTAATACCTACTGTTATCCAACAATCCACTCATCACGTCGGTTCTAATCAGTTGCAACAAAAATCGTGTAGAGTTCCAAACCACCTCTTCCACTCTCATGTGATCTTCGTGTAAAGCATCACTTTCTACATAGTTTCTAGCGTCAAATTTTGTAGACAAAGCCTTGTTTCACGATACATTTTCGTTTCAAAACTCGATCGAGCAAAAAATTTTTACAAAAAATGTCTCTGTATACGATTTTGGCGATGAGAGTGAATCATCAGTCCGCATATACAGGGGTGACGAGAGAGAGAGAGAGAGAGAGAGAGAGAGAGAGAGAGAGAGAGAGAGAGAGAGAGAGAGAGAGAGAGAGAGAGAGAGAGAGAGAGAGAGAGAGAGAGAGAGAGAGAGAGAGAGAGAGAGAGAAAGAGAGAGAGAGAGAGAGAGAGAGAGAGAGAAAGAGAGAGAGAGAGAGAGAGAGAGAGAGAGAGAGAGAGAGAGAGAGAGAGATTCGAATACTCAACAAACTTTTCCACCGGATGACGCCATCACTAATGCCGTCAATAGACACGGGAGCCAAAGCTAGGAGGGAGATCGAGCGATAGAAAATCCGGATCAATTTGGCAACAACACCGTAAATGTCAACTGTCAAGTTAACCATATCAAAGCGCGTTAACGGATGACGTTATTTTTCGGAATTTCTCTCCGAAGTACAGAGTACGCGACGCTACACGTCAGATTGTACAGATACATTAGGAAGAGGGGGCTGGTGTGGCAAAGGGCAAGGGGCGGGCGGGGTAAAGACTGTGATCCGGGAGGGGGGGGGTTAGGCAGAGCCAGGCAGGCAGTCGACTTAAATTGCTCGAAATTAAACAGGCAACGAGTTAAATCAAAAGAGGGCGATCGAGAAAGCGAGTTATATCGGGTCGAAAAACGAGGGGTTCCCGGGGACGGGGAGATGGGGGAGGCAGCGCTGTTAAAAGGCGATTTTGAATCCGAGAAGATACTTAGCGACGTCCAAGGGTGGGGGCCTCGGTAGAGCGGGGGCCAGGGGAAGGGAGGATGGGGAGGGGGGAGGGTTGGGAGGAAGGGAATTTCTGAAGATTAAAAATTCACGAGCTGCCACGCTTACCGCCGCGCCACGCTGCCGCCGCATCCCGCCCCTTCGGCATCCGCCCCTCGCCTAGTTTTGACGGCCACCGCGCGCCGTGGAGTTATACTAAACCGCTCTCCTCGATGCTTTGCAGCCTGCCTGCTCCGCTGCTCCTTGCGCCTTTCCATGCTCCTCTCTCCTACATCTTGCTCGTTCGTTTTGCTCGCTCGCTCGCTGCGAGAAAAATCTTTCGAGCTCATCAAATTTTCATCGGCGGATCCAGGTAATGAGGCGGATCTGATAAAAATTTCACGCGGTAACTCTCAAAAATGCAAAGACCAGATTCATCTTTTTTGATTTCTTATGTTTAAGGCCTCCCCCTCCCCCCCTCTCTCACCCTCTCTCTCCCTCCTCCTGTTCCCCCCTCCGCTCAGACTTCACTCACTTGTCGCTATTGAATTGTATCTGGAGAAATCTACAGACAGAAGTCATTCTTAAAAGAATTTAACTCTTAATTGTAACTCTCATCTTAATCGACATCGGCTTAAGTAATTGTGATTATGATTATGATAATAGCTGAAATTGATTTAACTCTTTACGTACCAATCCCGAATATACTCGTTTACCCTCGTTCGTTTCACATGGTTTAAATTCATTATTTTGAAAATATTCGAACGTTGAATTGCTGATAGTTTATCAAAATGCTTCGATGAACGCCTTCAATTTATGATTAAGGCAAAATCAAGGACCGACGCGACGGTAGGAATATTTATCTCTTGAATTAAAGGAGAATGCGGCGAGTTGACTGATTGGCACTCAAAGGGGCTGTAATTTTTCCCCGGCGATTTGAAGTTTTTTTCTTCTTTTTTTTTTCTTTTTACTAGAAAATGCGTTATTCTAAGTCGATATGTATCGCCGCAGTTTGATCAGAATTTTCGGTAAAAATCGTAGTTGACGAAGGTTTCCTGCAGCTGTTTTCTATATATATTTGACGTCTCGATTTATGAGAACAGTAACTTAAACAGCTTTTGAAAAACTGTCGAAATGGGTTAAATTTGGTTCAGCCCGTACGGTTCGGTTCGGTTTGCGGTTCAGTTCGTGGGGCAGAAATTCGATGGTTTGGAGCAATCTCCGGTTCGCAGCTCAGTTCGGATCGGTTCGAAACCCTGATTTTGATCCTTGATATCTTAGAGACAAAGCTCGCTGTTGACATTATATTTGCTCTAAAAAAATCCTTTTTCTGAGTATTTCAAGGTATAAAAACAAAGAAATAGGCTGCGCCATAAGAGCAGTTTGATTTTCAAAGTTTCATTCTCCCTCTAAGCTCTGCAGGGTTTTTTTTTTTTTTTTTTTTTTTTTTTTTTTTTTTTTTTTTTTTTTTTTTTTTTTTAACAAATTGTTTAATATGTACAGTTAGACAACTACATGATTATGTATTAAGCCTATTTATGATAAAAAATGTGTACATTTACTTTGAGATCTGTATAGGGTTGTAAATTTACTGGGGTGCTAAGATAGTATTTTACTTACCCCCCCCCCCCCCCCCCCCCCCCCCCCCCCCCCAATGTATCCCTCTCGCCAATATTAGACATGTGACTGACTATTTTTCTATATCTGCAGTCGTTGCTGAAAAAATCACATAGTGGACCTTTTTTTTTGGGACACGTACCCTATATGATAGGATGTACACTATGAATTGGAGGATTTTGTTCGTCCCAGTTTCTCTTAAAAAAAAAAAAAAATAAAAAAATAAAAAATAAAAAATGGCAAATTCATAAAATTTGAGCTGCCACCAGCTGCTCTATGCTTTTTCTCTTTCTTTTTGTCAATTCATTTTTTATTTTATTTATTATTGTTTTTTAAATTTTTTTAAATTTTTTATTTTTTTTTGTTTTCCGAAAATTTTGCGAATATTTGCCACAAGGCAACTTCTCCCCAACCTTTTAAAAAATAAAAGAAAAAATGTGTATTTTCACTCCGAATTAAACTGTGTGACCTTTCAAATTGTGTAAAGTTTTATTTCTATTTTCTTGGAAGCCATAGAGCAGACTTTTAATGCTGTCGGAAAACAGATGTTACTCGACGCCTGAATTAATTCACCACAGAAGTTTTGACGTATCGACTATACTGTCGTCATTATCTAGTCGTTGCTTCATGCCAACAACAATTACCTACTCGTTCATTCCCAGGCATTGAAAGCTACGCAGTAAGATTTACAAAGCGGTGTTATGCATCAACGTGATAAGTACTTTAGTGCTAAATCTTTTGGTTTGTAATGAGTTCATTGATAACAGCTTCGTTATTTTACCTTGCGATATTTTTATCGGAGATACCGAACCTTTTGGGAGACTTGGTAAGTGGGATCTATCATGGAACAATAATTTATTAAAAACAAACTGTCGATTAATTTCCTCTGTCACCATGTTCCATATTATGAGGGACGGAATTTGACGCAATAGTTTTATGGAATTCCAAAAACACCAACTCGCACGTACAGTCTTACAATTGTACGAGGGAAATTAGCTCAATTTATCGGTAATGGTCTAAATTTTTGACTTTGAAAGATGATCGAAGTATTTGTTTTGTTTTCATAATCTGTGACTGAAAGGGTTGAAAAAGGTCAAGACTGGGCAAGTAATTCGTCTTTGAGCTGAGGAAGAGGAAAATTGACGATAACTTACAGCAGAATATTCTTGCTTATGTACTTTATTGCTTTGAAAATATTTTGTTATTTGAAAATGTTTTGTGATTGTTATTTGAGACCAGTGGCGCTCTTGCCATTTGTCAACACTGTTTCTCCCTTCATTTGAATCTATATAAAATAATCGAATACTGATGAAGCGCTGCTTCACTGCCGAATCGATTGTTTTACGTAGAATCTAATGGAGGGAGAACATTGTTGCCAAACTGCACGAGCCGCAACTGTTTGAGACCATAATTTTTCAACGATTAATAATAATTACCCAGTCATCTCTGACAAAAGGAGTTGTTGAGTAGTGTAGAGGAGTCCCTGATCCCCTTCCTCCTTCCGGTGGATTTGGGAAGAAGTCATTTTATGGGCGCATATATCGTTATTTATACAATTATATACATAGTTTTGTGTTAGAATCGTGTGGTTGGAAAAAGTTCGCAACAGTGGCATTTTCCTCATATATTATATATTTTATATATATAAAGCTGTCGTCCCTCCTAAATGTTTTTTCTATTTCCCGAAAATTGGCCGAAGCGATTTCCCTCAAATTTGACACGATGATTCCTTAGGGTATTTAGAAAAAATCTGTCCGAACAGTTTTTGAAAAAGTCGTCTGTGAGCGCCGCAAAATGAATTTTAAAATAAGAGTGAAAACTCATTTTCGCACGACGCACGGACAGCGAGGTGACGAGATGCTCCGCAGCTCCGCGGCATCGCCTGAGCTGGATTCTCTGATCTGCCCCTCCCCTCCACTCTACGCTCGGCAGAGTCTCACCTTATCAGTTGACGAGTCAGTGCAGCGAGAGCGGTGGAGGGGGGAGGTTCGTTCGTCGCTCATCTCTTGCGCACTGATTACTTCCTTCTTTCTCCAAAATTTTTCTGTCGCTCGCCTCGCCCGCACCCGCAACCTTCTCTCTCACTCCTTACGGACGCTCATCTCTCTCGACTAACGCACTCCCATTCTTCGTATTAACCATTCGTTTGCCTTTCTTCTTCTTTCCTCTCTTTTCATTTTATTCTTTAAATTGTTATCATTTCGACTTAAATCACTCGGGATCGTTGAATAACGTCCCTAATATTTTGCAGTATGCTCTTGATTTAATTTTTTTTTTTATTTTATTATTATTTTTTTTTTTTTTTTTAAGAAAACATTCTTAGCGCATTGTGCATTTATTTTTTCCGTGAATTGTCACCGTTATATGTAACCTTTAAGCACTCGCTTCTCTTTTATAATTCCTCTTCGATTTTCAACGCTTTTATTTTGGTATCCTCCGCGTCTTATTAGTTCTTTTTACGCATTGCCCGGCAATATCTTTTTTTTTTATTTATTTATTTAATACAAGAAAGTGCAAGCGCTTTGCGCTCACATTCTTACATTTTCATCTCTTTAATTCTCAGCTCCAATACTCCGTTTCATTTTATCATTTTTTACCAACTACCAACTAGCCCGTAACCCTAGAATGCTGGCCGTGGAGGGCGCCCGTAGGGTGCATGGAACGGCTAGTACTGATATAAAAGGTCAAATTCCAAAGTGTTACTTTCACACCATATTGTGTTAAATCTTTTTTATGGGTTTCGATAAAACAAATGAAACGTGGCCAGATTTGCACGCTTCGACATGGCTGGTCTTGGTACAGTTAATCTTTAATCAATACAGCTAGATACACTGTCAACTTTTTTTGAACACAACGCTGTGTTCATAAGGTACTTTACTTTTGTTCCAAAAGACATCGAAGTCCATTATATGATTTCTCGGTATTCAATTATCGTTGTAACTTTGTAACACAAACACCGCTTGTGATGTCTCGAACTCGCGGCTTGTATTGTATTGGAACACAGCTCGTGTTGTCTGCAACACAGCTTATGCTGTTGTCTCAAGCGTGTGTTGGCTTCAAAATGGGTTCGTGTATTCTTGTGTAATTTTTAGTACTTTTGTGCAGGTTTTAATACAACAGTTTGCTCAAAGAAACACCGAAAGACTAAGCCACAAATGATGCGCGGCTTGTGTTGGAAAACGCCGCAGATTGGTGTTGCAAAATGGATTCATGTTAAAAATGGGTGTTGAACGGCTGTAATCGAGTTCTGTTGACATAGCGTGGGAAAACTTATCCACGACTACGAGTTTGAAAGTTATTCTTGCTCCTTAACACCAAGTGATACCGGCAATACAAGTAACTGATCAAAGTTTTTCAGTGGCAACGTTGCATATCTTCCGTTTAAACCCGAACCACAGAATAATACAATCAGAACGGAAACTCCCATAAGAGCCGATGGAAGCAAGTTTGGAATTTAACGGCACCAATAGGCAACGCTGTGGTCCTATATCCCAACATGGCGGACGTGTGTGATTTGTGTTGAAACTCATTTATTTCTGTTAATTCTGGAAAGAAATCTTAAGTTTCCGGCCTCACTATTATTCTATTGGCATTTCAGAATGAAAATTTCGCGGATCATGTCCTATATTTTTTTCTTCGCGCGCGAATCCAGATCTAAACATCCTATATCCCAACATGACGGATGCGAAATGAATTTGCTTCAAAATCCGACAGAGTTTCCGTTCTGATTGGTGCCCGAACTATCTAGGATCCGCCCAATACTATCAGATTTGACCTTTTATATGTGTTGTGTTCAAATGGACAAAATGCTACGTTACCTATGATAGCCCGCTTTGCCACTGAAGTTTGTGTAAGTGCATGTATTGATATAAGGAAAATTGGATTATTGATGTTTCATAAATTGACTTCTTTTAATTTTCTTGCAGAAAAGCGTGGATTTGAGGAAGACTCGAGCAGAACTAATATTTGGAAGTCAGACTGATCCCTGCCGGAGTTTGACTCCGCGGTCTTCAAAGAGGAGTGTTGAGGCGGGCAATAGTTTCTGCAAAGATATGCTCCTCAAACTCCAACAGTTAGACGAAGAAGAGAGGCCTAACTGTCGGAATCCCAGCGAGCCTGCCGTCTGCGTCGGGTCGAAAATTAAGAGGTCGTGGGGTCGAACCAAACACACTTACGAATGTTGTATTCAAGTCGAATTTAGAGCCACTAAAATGAGTATGACTACTCCGAGGTTTGCCGCCCCACTAACGGACTGCGTCGCTCATATTAATAGAGATGAGATGGATTCGGTACCACCACCCGTCGATAATAGGAAAGATGAACTTTCGCTGCGGGTTCTCAATTTGTTGCTTTGCAGAAGACTTGGTAGAGTGTGGCCACCTAAGCCACCTAAGCCGCCTAGATAGTGTTCTGTTCTATTGATTTTAACACTATATATTTCTTTTGATCAAACTTCGGGTGGAAACTTGAGCAGTGAAAATGTTCGGCGCAATTTGAGCTCCACTAAGGTTAAAGTTTAACCTAAAAATAAATGGTGTTGTTGAATGCTTTTTTCTTTTCAAACAAATAAGCGAACTATTGAACTTGACCGATGATCTATTTGTCAGCGTGACACAATGATCTTGATTTACGAGCAATTAAATCTATCTTGACATTGTAAAAATCACCAATCAACGGATCAATACTCAGAAAAACCTCTTTAGTAGCGCATACTAAACGTTTGGTAAAAAAAAAAAAAAGCAAAAGCTCAGACTACCTTGCCCAAAAAACTCCAAGCTTTCACTCCCGTTTGTTACTCTCACTATTTTCTAGCCCAGAAGGCTTTCAGTTTTTTTTATCTGATTTTAGCACCTCGCCAAATTGGGTTACACCCACTTATACAAAGAGAATACTTTACGGTGACTTTAACACACGATTAAGCTAAGGGTTGTCAATTGTAATCCTATATTATATTTGTAAGAATGAAGCTAAGTTCCCGGAGAACCGTTGCACCGTTCGGGAGGGGCCTGGTACCGATCGGTCGGGCTCGGCTCCAATGCTTCGGGAAAAATATAAGTTTTTCCGTGCGGGCCCCGCGTCCCTTTTTAAAATGCTAAAAACTTTTCTCTCAAAAAGTTGTGCGAGTGCGAAAAGGATGCGAATCAATTCGTTTTGCTAGGGTGGGAGAGAGAAGCGAGATTTTGTCGTCCTTTATTAAATGCATACGTGCGGACGAGCATACAATTTTGTACGTGTGTGAGCGAGAAACGTGATGCTCGGTAATTTTATTTTTTTTAAAGTTGATCGAGCGAGTTGACGTTACCATGGCGATCGTGATATTCGTGATCATATGTTTTTTGCGCGGAAGAACACATTCGGGTATAGACGCATTTTAATAGCGACTTCATCATATCGATGTATAGCTTCGACTTTTTATCCATGTTTTTACGTAGATATACACAATGGGACAGTCACAGTGCTGCTAGCTGTGTTGAGAAATACATATACAGGCACTTAAGACTTAATGAAAAATTTGTTTATTTTATGTTAAATACGGCAGCACTGTACAATCTTCAATTGATGATGGCTTGACTAGGTTGCTGTATCGCTTCGCGATGTGTAGAGCTTCGATACTTATCATATGTTTCATACGCAGATTTACAGAATAGTACAATCAACGAGTGATGCCTTGATGAGATCGGTGCATTTATTCGATACCTCGAATATAACCCAGCAAATTTGAGCTAGGTCTCGAGAATTTATGAAGGAGCTAAATGATTAGGGTTATTATTGATAAGTTGAGACGGTGCGTGGTTATACCTTTCTTTTTAATAATATACTGTCGAATATTACTGAGTTAAGTAAATAATTGGTTTTCTGTTGTAAATGCGTCGTTTACTTTAAATGTATAAGTGATTCATCCAAGAATACTACTTACTAACGAACCAAGAATATGGTTACAGATATTTTCATTTTTAAGTTTGGCGGTTCACGTTTTGGCGAGGTTATGATGTTTTTAAGGTCTGTTTTTTCCGATTTTAACAAAAAAAGAAAACAAAGTTTCGATAGATCTCTTGAGCTTTGAGTATGTAGTTTTTTATGGTTCATTTGATTATATACCTGTTATTTTTTAATCAGTGCAGTAATATTAGTGGGCCAGTGTGACGTTTATTTCGAAATAGACGGTTCTTTTAGTGATGACGTCATCCGGTGATGAGCGTTCCAAACAAAGACAAACTGTCTCTCTTGCTCTCACGTATAACCCCCATGCTGTACTGCTGTACTCTAATTTTAAAAAAACGTACGTAGAGACATCTTTTGTGAAATATTTTTTGGCAGAAATGAATTCCTCAATTTTAATGCGATTTTGCTATTAACATGACGTAATACTAGGACCTGTGTATACGAATGAGGACACTAGAAAGAGATGGGTATACACATGGGGATTGGAGGTCACGGGAGAGTGGGTGAGATAGTTTGAAACGCTATGCGAGTTTTGTCACAACCGATTGCGACCGCTGAGTGCATTATTGATGTACTTTTCGGCTAACCGTTGACTTCACACTAAAACTCTATGGTGAACTTGAGATGCCCTTAGATGCTGGAACTGGGCCCAATGGACCCGTCGCGTCGTACGCTAAAATCGGCTGCCAGCAGCTGTTCACTGCTCATACTAACTTGAGCTTCGTGAAATGGTCTAAAAAAAACTCTAAAAAATGGTATTTCATCATTTGGGGAGGGGGGGGGGTTGACCATTCAAAAGCGCCAATCCCCAAAAAAGATAAGCCAAAAGCGCTAAAACATACACCAAATGCGCCAAGGAATTTTTGAAAAAGAAGCCCAAAAACGGAAATTTGCTTTGAAATCAATAGTCAAAAAGCGCTAAAAGAATGTTCCCAAATAATAGGGGGTGTAAAGGACCCCACGTCCAAAAAACTTAAAAAATTAAAATCTTAGATGAAGTTTGCTTGAATTTTCGAGCCAACCTATGTCAAAAAATTATTGTCTTTAATAATGGGCTTTTTGAAAAAGGCATACTTTTCCCGCGCAAAGTTTCTCTTCCATTCTTACCTACATAGATTTTTGATATACTGAAACGCAATGTCTTATACTCTTATTGTCATGTCAGTTCAGCGAAAGGTTATCGTAGGTGTGCGATCTCGGTCATGCGTATTTGTTTGCTTACCCCTAACTTCTCATTTTATTGTGAATGCAGGTTTCTCACTCTCGCTGTCTCTTTCTCTCCTTCCCTTCTTTTCTCTGTACAGTTCTAAATCGTATAATCCACATGCGCTAATATAATGCAACCAAATGCGCCGATTCTGGGGGTTTCGGCGTCTACATGAGCGCAAAAAAAAATTGGCGGTTTTGGATCGGGCCCTCTTGAGAACGACTACCCCTAAAATATTTAAGTTTCATGTAAAGGGGTTATGCTATTTGTGCCCTTCCAAATGATGACTCCTGTTTTCTAAACCTTTGGTGTACATGAGAAAATACCACTGTAGTATTTCAGGAATAATAGAGTAAGTTTTTAGATTTCGTTCTTCGGAGCAAGATTAGATGGGCGAATAGCAAACGGAGTTAGGGAGTGGATGATATCGAGTCAAAGTCTTAGCTCGAATAAACAAAAATCACGCGAAACGGAACGCTTTGGCCGCGAAGCGGCCACCGGCCTCTAGTAATTTATATTGTTCTCTTCCTTTACGTGTGATATTCTGTTCTGCAATCAAATCCAAGTACCTCTTTTGATAGCCTTGTCTTTCAACTTTCTCGCCCCCCCCCCCCCCCCCAGCAGAGAAAGCATTTTTTACAAAGTTATAACTAATAAATTGATAAATTAATTAATTGCTGAATTTGTTTGTTTTTTCACCAATCATATTTTCACTTATGCATATTCATCATGTTCACCGAAAACTACAATTGATCAGGCATTTACCTTCATGATGGCTGATTTCTACTCTACAAAAAATAGTTATTTTGATTACAAGTCAAGTTGAATCAAACGGACTGTCAGGAAATCTAGCTTAATATCAGGTCTCCTTTCAAGCTTGTCATTGACAGAGAAGAGATAAAATCCTGAGGGGCCTCAGGTTCTATAACTATATATAGTTATAGTTATAGTTATAGTCTAGAGCCGAAGTATCAAAATTCTGGTCCCAAGTAGAAATCCCTTTGAATGTCGCACATCAAATGCGTCACAAACCATAACTGCTCGTTTCATTTAACCCTATGACTGATCAAGTTGACTTCTTCTGTTGTAAAAATCATGATGGTTGATCTCACCAAATTATTTTGAATTTTGACTCCACCCACGAAAACTACCTCGAATCTTAAGTTTGAAACTCAAGTCCATCAATTGAACGACTTTCTGCAAAGGAGGACCAACTTTTCTGTTTCTGCAGAAGGGAACCAACTACCTATAGGAAACCCGCAGCAGTTGGCTCCTTTCTGCTGACACATAGAAGTTGATAATATAGAAAAGTTAAAAAAAATAATAATAATAATAATAATAATAAAAAAAAAGAAATAAATAAATAGGTTCACTTTTCCAGAAAGTTGTCCAATTTATAGAGGAGGCTTGATTATTCGGAAACCATTTCTCGCCTCTAACTTTTGCTTTGACCTCCTTTAGATATCCAATTAAAAGTCGGACGAAAATCGAGTCCTGTCGAATCAGGATAGGATACACCTTCGCTCGGCTCGGCGCGGCAGCATAAAGGCGACTGGTCATTGGCTCATTTCTAGACAGGGGAGTGCTCAACGCTTAGCTTCTCCACGGTATCGCAACGCATACGCTTATCAAGGGCGATATGATGATGTGCGGTGGCAAAAGGGCGAGGGATCGCCGCGGGGGTGGAGGGGGGAGAAATTGAAGGGGCGTAACATAACGACACCAAGCATCGCTATTTAAGTCCCTAAATCCCTTCATAACATACACGCATAGAGAGATCAGAGGGCAGAGGGCAAATTGGGCGGAGGAGCAGAGGTGGGGGTGAGAGGGTGAGGGTGTAAGGGTGAAGAACGGACTATCGAGCAAGCATCTCACGGGCAATGATAATCAGAGAGTATCAACTCTTACTCGCTGGCACTCTAACCCTTTTTCTCCATATTTTCCCTCTCGGGAGGGAATTTGACGAGGGGAGGGGGTGGGAGATAGGATGGTAGAGAGGGGGTAGGGCGTCGAGGAAAGGGGTTTCCCAACAACCAAATGATAATAGCACTTAAATATTTCACAACAAGATGTTTATTCCTCGTTGCAAGCGCGTAGATTATCATTACTCTCTCCTCCTCCGCCTTCCGCTCCCTTCAACCACTCCCTCTCTCATCGCGAACGCCGATTCCCTCCCGAGATCCCCCCCCCCCCCCCCTACTCCGAGCAATTCATGTAGCCCCCGTTGCATCTCGGTATCTCGCGTCTCCTCTCCCAATCTGAAACAGTTTATTACTCGTTTTTAGTTAAATGTTGTCTCATTTTCCGTACGCAAACGAATTTTCTAATGTTACACGACAAAAAGGGGTTAAAAAGGGTCTTTCGCGCAGGGAGGGAGGGAGAGAGGGGGCGAGGCCACGAAGAAGGGGGGAAGGGCCTCTCGAGGCTTATACTTCCGTCTAACTACCAATTAAAATGTGCGCTGCCGAAGTTGAGAATGCGTTGCGTTTATTCCTCCCTTGGAAATTAGGGCTCGTATGTTTATTAGTTATTTATTGGGCGCGAATGTTTTGGAGGAATGTTTGCGAGTCGATGCCCCTTGCCAGAGAATATTGCTCGCGTTGGATTATTCGGCGAATTCGTTCATTCGAAAGTGCCATAGTGCATTGAATGACGAGCTTTGAGTAGTTTTCGTGTGATTCTACAGGATATTTATAACGCAATATTTATAACGTCGGTATTGTAATTTTCTACAAATATATCGACTTGGTTTGGCATAAAAGGGGCTTAGACGCACTTTCAGCGAAACTGAATTAGTTTACTCTTTATATTCTGTCATAAGCTGAATGGGGTTAATGCAAGGGTCTGATTTTTTTTTTTTTTTTTTTAATGCAAAGAAATTAAAAGTACTTGATAAGCTAAGAATAAAGGTGCCTTTGGGTTTTTCCTATAATAGTCCTGGTTCCAAAAATACACTCGCAAAAAGTTGCAAAAAAATTGTGAGTGCTGTGGTGTCACAAGGGCGAAATTCCCATTCAGTAAAAATGTAGGTATTCTGGACCTAAATCGCATTTCATGGATCTATGAAACTTATAGTTAGAAACCAAAGGCATCCCTGTTTTCATCTCATCGAGAAATTTCATTTGCTGACTCAAAAACACTACCTATAATTCGGACCCCTGTAAATACCAAAAATATTTTAATTTCAGTGAAATATGTAAAAATAGAGTAAAAAATACATTCAGTTAAAAGGTATGTATTTATAAAGAACTTAAATGCGAGTATAGCAATGCAGTTTCAACAACCACCTATAAAAATATCAAACAAGGTTTTAGCTCTTTCACGCTAATCTACGACGATTCGAATTGAGTACTCGGAATGGATCGAAAGTTCAAAGATACAGATCCGGGGAGAAAAATTGTTGTGCTCTCAAGCACGAACAAAGAAGATGATGAAGAAGACTTTATAAAAGTTATTTCAACGAATTAAATAATTGACTAAGATGAAGAAAAATGGTACCCCGGTGATTGATGATTGCTGTATTGACATCAATTTGACCTGCTCAACCTAACTATTGACAGTATATGCTTTGAAATCAATGATAAAGCGTATCCATACAATGGTGGGAGGGGAGTGCTGGCTGGGACGGCTTCCTTTTAGTTTCTCGCGGCTAAGTTAAGTTCGGGCGACAGTTCTCTCTGGCTTTAGTTCACAGTATACTAGTCCTTTACCCTTCAAGGATCAAATCTCTGAGTTGAGAGAAGAGTAGGATCAGAGTTGTCTGAAAGTTACTGTCAAAATGTTGTCAACTTCGTGTACCCAGAACTACAAATTTTTTCCAGCTCGCTATAGACATACCTCGAGTAGAAACACCCAACCTCCCTCCGCTCTCACCCAACCCTCCAGTCAAGGATAATTCGAACAAAATCAAAGCCAAAATATATTTGATCAATTATTGAAAGTCTCTCCCTAATATCCTAAAAAAAGAAAAGAAAAGAAAAAAAAAAATAAACAGAAACTTGACAATGAATCAAGTTTGTGGAGCGAAAATGAATATTTAACGAGAGAGAGAGAAACATGAGAGGAGCCAGTTACAGTGTCAATATGAGGGGGTGAAGGAGAGAGTGTGGATCAACCTTTGCGATAGAGTCAGAGAGCGATATAGGGAGAGAGAGGGAGTGGGCGATTGGAAGGGGGATGGAGTGGGGAAGAAAGAGAGGAGGGGGAGGGAAAGTGAGGATACTTTTGTGAATGAGTCTGACAGCAAAAGAGAGTACAGAGATGGAAACTTGAGAAGATAGAAAGAGATAGAGAGGTATTGTGATGGAAAGGGGAAAGCAAGAGAGGGGGGGGAGGAAGCTACCACCACGAGCGCGAATCAAAAAGGAGAGAGAATGTACGAAATATACAGGTACAAGGTACGCTAGCGGAGAGTAGAATATAAAGTAATTTCAGACGTCAATTAAAGTAGCTATCGGGGGGCAATAATTGGTGCACTGTTAAAGTCAGTGCTGACATTTCACGAAGAACAGAAAATCTTGTCAATAATTCACCGTGATTCTGTCACCCTTTTCCTGCGCGCCTAACCCCCGGGCTCGGGACGGGGAGAAAGGTTGAGTTGAGAGAGGAGTTAGCTGTTCTGTGTGCTGTCACGCCCGCGATTACGAAGCACTTGTGGAGGGCGGGTGGCGAGGGGGCTTCAGGGGGAGGGTGGGTGAGGTAGAGAAAGAGCCCGAGTTGGAGTTCCACTTTTGCCGCCGCCTCCATCATTGCCACTATGACTGCGACATCACTGCAACGTGTCGTCCTGAGGAGAGAGAGAGAGAGAGAGAGAGAGAGAGAGAGAGAGAGAGAGAGAGAGAGAGAGAGAGAGAGAGAGAGAGAGAGAGAGAGAGAGAGAGAGAGAGAGAGAGAGAGAGAGAGAGAGAGAGAGAGAGAGAGAGAGAGAGAGAGAGGAGAGAGAGAGAGAGAGAGAGAGAGAGAGAGAGAGAGAGTGAGAGAGAGAGAGAGAGAGAGAGAGAGAGAGAGATTATTTCCACTTCTCGACTGGAGCAGGGTTTCGACAAATGGACTCTTTGCAAGATTTTTCTGTTGGTAGGTGGATTATCAGATCTCATCTCAAATCTCGCGGCACACATCGTGCGTCGACAATTCGACGCAACCCGCATCACACGTTGAGAGTGCCTATTTCTCGATTTGGAGTAAACATATGAAAACAAAGAAAAAGTGTGTTGTTTTTATGGGTGATTCAGGGGGGTGATCACGGAGGATCGGATCGTTTCGTTATCGTTATCGTTATAGTTTGCATTAAATCAAATGAGCTTGCTTCTGCGCAACTCGATCGCGCAGGTGATCCCCTCCTCACCTCTTCCTACTTCAAACGATCGAGATTACGACAGCCTGCGACTCATCGCTTCCTTTCGTCCGTTTCAATCGTTACGAGGAGCTCAAAACGATTCGATCAGTTGAGCCACCCATAAGGTTACATGTAAACGATAACGATAACGATACCGAAACGATCCGATCCTCCGTGATCACCCCCCAGGTTGCTCCGAACCATCGACGCAGAACTCAGGCCGCACTGCTTGGGAGGAAAAGAACAGTGGCGGCTCCTGCAATTTGGCAACAATGTTTCGCCTTCATTACATTCGATGTAAAAACAATCGATTCAAGATTGAAGAGCTGCTTCACCAACAACCGATTGTTGTACATAGATTCAAATGGACCGCAGACATTGTTGCCAAATTGCACGTGTTGCCACTGGAAGAAAAACGAGTAAGTATGATTCAGGTTTTGGGAGAAAATTTAGATTTATTTTACAGACACTCATTTTAAATTTTTTCGTTGCTCCATTTAGAGGTTGCTCTAATTTTATTTAATCTAAAGAATTGTGATTACCCTATTAGCAAAAAAAAAAAATCCGTTGACTCGAGTAGTTAGTGATTAAAGAGTATTTGTTCAAAGTCAGAATCATGCAATCACAAAAACTCTTAAGAGTAGAAAAACGAAGAAGAGAAAGAGAGTGACGAGATACGCATTTAACGCAAATAAAACGGGTACAGGCTAATTGCGAACTTTTCACGAGGCGTGACAAGGAGATCTTGTCTTTCCTAGTCCAGTATTGTCGTATCGAATTTTGCGATTGCAAACCGCCGTGACCGCAACGTCTGACAACGGCTCTACGAGACGACTAGAGGTAAACGAGATAAACGACTTCTTACTTGTTATTTTTTCTCTCTTTCCGTCCGACGGAACGTAATTTTTCTCCGTTTTCTCACTGTGTCGCACGAAAGGGAGGTTTGAAATCAGCATGTAGGTCCGAAAAACCTACTGGCGGATCCAGCAATCTGGCAACAGTGTATCCTTCCAATTTGATTGCATGATAAAAAATCGATTAGTCACGCGGCTATATTATCCCTTGAAGAATCGATTATTCATCATAAATTCACTTGGGAAAAATGCGCTGTTGCCAGATTGCTGGATCCTCCTATGGAAAAAAATCTATGGTTTGAAAGTTCGCTAAACTTAGAAAATGTCTGATTTCGTTCTTTTCTTATTTTTATTTTCGTTTTCTGTTTGAATCGAAGGCTTCTGAACTTACTGTACAACATTGGCTCTGCCAGACATTTTTTTAACAAGAGGTTCAGGGTCTGAAAGTAGTCATCTGGCGGGGGGGGGGGGCAAGTTCTACCGAGCTGATCAAAAATTTGTCAAAATTATCTAGAAAATGCGCAAAATTACCGATTGTGAAGAAAACGTTGATAGCTAGAATGGGTTCAACAATTCAACAGCCCCCTTCCCCCTACCAGCAACACCACTGCTGTGTACGCGTTTAAAAACTTGACATCAGAGGATTAAAAGCGATTGGTCATTTCAGTTATTTAGTGTCTTTATTTTAAAGTTGCTAAACAACCACTTATGAAGAACTTGATTTTGAAGACTATATATCAAGCTGATTATGGACATTTAGCCGACAAGACAAACGACTAACAGGAAATTGATTAATGAGGCTGTCATGATATTCATTCGATTGGTAGCGTTAAACGTTTCGGAACGTCCTGTCATCGTGGCCCATAAATTACTTTTTGCTAGTGAAATAACAATAATTACAGTGACTAGATAAACCACAGCGTGGTCATTTTGGTCGTGTTGCTGATTGGCTGGTGTTTACGCACCCAAGCGGCCTCTCCCGCCAATAAGAACGGGTGAATGCCTGATTTTCAAAAAAATAAGAACGAGCGGATGTATGAGCGGAGAGGAGTTGAGAGAATGTAAACAAACTGGCCGCTGACAACGGCTGAGACGAGGGATTCTCCTAATTCAATGATTATGGCAAAATAAGAGCTAACGTTGAAGTTTGAAGCTCAGTTTCATAATTTTGACGCTTTAAGCTTTCGATAGAGACCTTATTTTCTAAATTTGGTTTGATATTTATATTTTTAACGATTTTTTGAAAATCGGGTGTTTAACACGCGTTTTTATGGGCGGTGAGGTCGGCTTGGGTGCGTAGCAATTGACCACACTGTGGTTTATCTAGTCACTGTAACATTAATCGAACAATAGCGCTGCAGTGGCAGAGGCCCGCACTGAGCGCTGAAGATTCACCATAAAAGATCTCCTCACGTCATACCTACTGTAGTGGATTTAAATTTAGAAATTCCTCTATTCTCTTCCAAACTTCGAAATTTGGAACAACACCCTCGATATATCCCTTATAATGTCTACTACTTTTGGCTGGATAGTAGCCGTGATCAGTCATATACTTTAGAAGAAGATTTTTCATGAACACATTTTTCACGGCTGTCGCTGGGTCATTAAAAGCATTCTTCATAGCATTGATGTTCCTCGTGTTGAAAGGGTATGGGCCATCCAGCAATTTCATCTTGGTATTGTTCGATTCGAGTGAACCGTCGACAGCCGCTTTGAAGAGGCCGTCGATCAGGAAGGGCTTTAGGAGTTGCATCACATTACCCGAATCCGTCCAGTAAGGAGCAGGAGTTCCGGCCTTGAAGTAGTTGACGATCGAGTACATGTTGTATAGTTTTGAATCGCTATCCTCGACCGGATATCCGGAATACCATTTCCGGATGGTGGGCAGTTCCGATTCTTTGCCCAGTTTTCTGGCCATGTCCTCCACTTCCTCTTCCCTGAAACCGTAGAAATCGGCAATTTCTTCATCTGCGGAAAATGGGGTATTTATCACTTTGTTCACCTGCTCGAACCTGGAATTGACGTCCGGTGGAACGATTCGGACGGAAGCTGTGATCAGAGCTTTATTAGAAAAAAAATTCGCCTGAAACAAAGAAGATGTACACATAACAATCCATTGATATGCGAATTAAATTTTAGAAAAAAAAGAAAAAAACAAGAAATGTTGAGAATAGAGTTTTTTAGGAGAAAAGATTCCGACTAATCTGCGAGTGCGCACTAATTTTTTGTTCGTTTCTTGGTTTTGTAGGAGTCAATGCTTAGAACGGCTGAAGCAAAATCTTGTGAAGGTGGGCCATGAAGATCTTTTAACGAGATTTGGCAGATGACAGTTCGGCTTGTTTAGAGTGCAGTGAATGGGTTTTTGGTTCTGCGCATTGACTTCAATGACGTACGAACCTACGACGCAGCCGTGGAAGATACCGCGGGGAAGCTGTCATCTGGTATATTTCGTAAAACGTATAGGACCATGCCAAAGTGGAGTGTAGGTACCGGTACCCTTGACTCGGTCGGCACCGCAGGGGCGGATTTTTTTGTGGTTTGTTTGCTTTGATTAGTTGGAGTGCTTGATACTTTTAACGGTAGTTCAAACGGTTAGAAGTCTTTTTCTTCTTTCACTCGTCCGATTTTGCGCTCTTGCTATCCGGGAACAGTCAATAAAAAAAAGTAATCAGATTTATACATTTTTCTGCGAAGGGCGGCAAAATTTCAATCTCCTCCTCCTACCCACTCTCTCAATGTCGGTACAGCCCTGGTGAATTAAACGACATCTACCTACCAGCAGCTATTTTATTGTTCTGTCGGATCAAAAAAGGTATCGTTCTTTAAAAATGTTGGTCGTCAAACGAGCTTATTAAGAAGTTATCAAAATGACTCGAAATCAACAACTGCCAATTGCCAAAGCTTGCAATGAAAGGGATTTGAATGCTGTTTACAAATATTTGTTTCTAAAGGTGTGTGAAAATCCACACATTTAACCAGTATCAAAACCGGGGATGGGGAGGGTAACCACCAACCAAATCCCTCCCCTTTCCCTGATAGATGTTATGGTTGCGCTATGGGTAAAATATTATAATAATTATCAAAAATTACCTTTACTAAATTCACGAGGAAGCCTTTGAGAAAATTGTGGATGCTCTCAACGTCCTCAGGGGGTACTTTCTTGTTGCCAACCATCTGAGCCAACGGTGCATCAAAATCATCAATAAGAACGATGCATTCCCGCTCACAAAAATGGGTAAAAAGTAGTTGGGTGAGATCCTTACCACGCTGGGTCAACCAACCGGTTTCGTTTTTGGCGACCATTTGTAGATAATCACTTTTCTCATTCTTGTCGAGGTGCGGTGAGTCAGCAAGGTACGGGTGTTCGCTATACGCCTCGCTGAGGACATCCTGATAGGAGCGCATAAAATCTTTGTAACTGTTACCAACTTTCAGGCGATCAAACCGGAAGTGAGCGACCGGAAACGTCCCGAAGTAATCCTTGATGAACTGGTCGTCTCCGTACGCGAATATGGCCAAATTGTTGTCATCGAACAGTCTGTAGTTGCTAGTTTCGTTTGCGTGCTGAGCTTTGCCCTTCTCGTCCGTCTGGATTTCCAGGAACGTTTTCAGCATATTCATGGCAGTCGTTTTGCCGAAACCCCGCGGCGCTGTGACGTACATATTGTGATCCCTGTCGAAGAACAACTTGATGAACATGGATTTGTCAACGAACGTCTTTGATTTCACAACATCCTCGAAACTTTCCCTGTCCAGCTTGGGAGATGTTTTCTTGCGAGAGTTAAGCTGTTGGACAATTCAATTGGGATTTATAAATGAAGAGTCCAAGGGGCTGATTCTGCTCTTTTGGACGAGACGATACGAGATAGCAGAAATCGATCAATCCCATCCCTGGTAAAAATGACGACTATAACCGTTCCAAAAACGACTATAAACATAGTTGGCCAACTATGGATTTATAGTTGGCCAACTATAGATTATAGTCGGCAACTATGTTTATAGTCGTTTTTGGAATAGTCGTATAGTCGTCATTTTTACCAGGGATATTAGTTTAAACGGCATCACGTGACAGATTTGAAGTCGTGTATCGAGTCGTGCTGGAACGGAGGAGTCTTTTGTTTGAAATGGACGACTCAAACGACTTCAAATCCGTCATGTGACGCCGTTTAAACTAACGGGATTGGTCAGTTCCTCCTATCTCGTCTCGTCTCGTCGAAAAAAGCAGGATCAGCGGTTGTAAGTGAAAATGTCCAATGAAAAATGTCCAACTACAGGACCGTCCAATGTAAAAATGTCCAATCATAAAATGTCCATGAAATTTGGTCCATGAGCAAATTTGTCCAGTACCCAATAATGTTCTATGTTAGAAATGTCCACCTGAAGAAAAGTTCTAAAACGTTGTTGTCCGGTATGTGAAAAAGTCCAGTCATAGAAACGGGAAGTTAGGTTGGGGTGGGTTGTGCGTAGAAGTAACGAACAGGAACTGGCATTTTCAATAGACAGTTTCATTTTTAAAGAAGTTGAAAAATTTGCAACTGTTTGTAAATTTTTCCGGAAACTTATTACTTCCAAAGGTTGCCGGGGTAGTTCTTCAAAAAACATATTTGATTTCAACAATGAGTTTTCATGAATGTTTGTACTTGCTTGATCCATACCAGAGGGCGCAAAGTTGGAGTTTATGGTCACGCGCTTATGGGAGGCAGTGGGTTTTATGCAGTTTTTTGGGTTTCTCGGTCGGGGGGGGGGGGGGAGAAGGGCCTTCTGATGAGGCCCCTAATAAGTTGAGCCAAAAAAAATTTCGAATTTTCGATTTTTTTTTTTTTTTTTTTTTGCTCAAATTACTAAGAGCCTCATCAGAAGCCCCCCCCCCCCCCCAACAGATAACATCAACGGATAGGCCCAAAAACGAGTAGAAATGCCCGAAAAATCCCAAAAACTGCATAATCCACTGCCTCCCATGAGCGGCTATCGCTTGATCGCATGATTCGGAAATAGTTCAAATTGGATCTAATTCAGATCTCCAGCCGATGGCATGGACTTTTTTTTTAAGGCGGGTATTTCTTACATAGGACATTATTGGGTACTGGACATTTTTATTCATGGACCAAATTTCATGGACATTTTATGATTGGACATTTTTACATTGTACGTTCCTGTAGTTGGACCTTTTGTCATTGGACATATCCAATTTTTACCGGATCAGCCCCTAGGGGAAGAACGATAAATGTCACAAAAATCCATTTTTGTTTTTAAGCTGAAGGTCCAGGGGAAATGACGTTTAAAGGTTACACTTTCCCGTAAGAATCAACGTATTTCCATCCACCAGAACTGATTTATGTCTTGCGCTTCAGTAGATCTCTATTCAATTTGTACTTTTGTATCCCATTAGATGACCATGCAAACTTTAATTTTGCTTTTCGTGATAGTTAGCGTTATTCCTCTGGACTCATTAAATGAGTACCGTCAGATGGTCTAACACGAGCCTGACTTTTTTTTGATAATGCACTAACCGGCTCATGTTACCCCCATAGGCTCATGTTAGACCATCTGACGGTACATGACATAAATTGAATTGATGAGACGGTTTCATTGGTGTATATATCTATAGGAATTTCTCTTCCTTTCTTTTCGCCCATTTAAACAGTCGTGATAGAAACGGGTAGAGGCATGGATCCACCACTGTGTCAGATGATAAGTGCAATTAAAATACAGCACGAGTAATAGATTAACTCTATTTATCAATTAATTCATCTGATGTAAAATAAAGTACCAATTCAAGCTTCGGTTAATAATTTTTCTAATGATATCCGGAAATAACAAGTTCTAGGTTTTCTGCTGGAGAAGACGAGGACTTAGATGCCCCCCCCCCCCCTTAACTTTGACATTCGCTTTACCTAAAGGTGTAATTCTAAGTCCCCCCTCAAACGGGGGGGGGGGGATTCTTTTGTCAGTGGATAAATAATATTTTGATTTAAGTCAATAAGCAATTTCAAATAAGGCCAGGGGACCAGGGATGGCCATTTTAAATGCACTATTTGTCAGGTGTCGAAATTTACTTTTTGACTTGCCAAAAATAATGTAATAGTATATTTTTCTAGTCCGTATTTTTAGGTCATGAGACCTAATTATTACTACAGGGATCAAACTGATTGTGAGAAAATTAATCGATACTTTTGCAGAAGTATATTCAAACGATTACATCAATTGTTCATGAGTCATCACCGATGTTTGCTTAAACTCTCCTCATTCCCTATCTATTTTATCACGAACCTCCTCATATTATGAGAAAAAGTAAACTAACTACAAAACACAACTCAACAAAACTCTGGCTCAGTTTTGATGCCTATAAGTTTTCATATGCTTAGAAGGGAATTCAACAACTCACCAAGCTCATTGTGGACTGCAAGAATAAAATAAAAATCCAGACAGTTCCTCTCATTTTAAAAAACAAATATGTTGCACGAACACCACTAGAAATAAAAAATAATAATAATAAAAAAAAGACTGCTATTTACAGTAAAAATTTACAAACTATTTACATTGTAGTTAATCAAGGTTAAGAGAATATTTTCAAGATTATATACAACATTTTAAAGCGTGTCTCAACTACGTAGCAAAGAATCGGCTGAATGAGAGTCATCGATAAGAGTATTTCGAGTCACTGCTGCCGCAATAAAACTTTGCTGGAACGAGCTTCTCTCGTAATCAAAACCAAAAACGTGAACCTAAACGGCTTTGAAAAAAAATAAAAAAAAATTATGAGATAAGTGAGTATGTGTTCGCATGCGTGCATTAAACTTTTCTCATACTAAATTGCTTTCATAATAGAAGTCTGTTATTTTTATTGAATTTACTATGGTGGTCAGTTCACGTTTCATACTTTATAATGTTACATATGGCTTAGCAGTATTTACAAACAGGGTGTGCCGTGTGCGTAAATCTCCAGCCAATCTCTAGAGTCGAAAAAGTAAGTTCCCTCGAAAAAGAATTAAGGAGAAGAAAATTTTACGAAGGTTCCATACTCTCCTCTGCATGGGAGCCAGCAGAAAAAATTCCAGGGGAGGGCAAAATTGTTGAACCCCAATGGAAGGTCTAGGGGACACCACCCAGTGATATGCAGGTTTGGAGGACTCCCTGCCCCCATTTAAAAAAAGGGGATGAAATCAATTTTTCTTCCAAAAGGTACAATTTTAAGCTATTGAAGGTGTACGAAATCTTAATAATAACTTTGACTTGTTTGATATTATATGAATAAAGTTGCAACAGGTGATAATGGTAATTAGAAAAATGCTTACTACTACTATTCATTGCAAAAAACGAGTTAAAATTAAAAAGTAGGTTAACTGAATACAAATTTCGCAACAATTACTCCTTATTTGATTAAAAGTTTATCTTCTTTTGTTCCTTTCATTTATTATTGTAAAGTTTTGACTGTTCTGCATTCCAGGGTGGGGGGATTACCCAACTTGCCCCCTGCTGCGGGCGTCCATGCTCTTGTGGTTGTTGGTTCCAAATTTCCAACTTATCGTAAACAAGTTTAATGAGAATGTTATCAATTTTTTTAAAAATATAAAATCGGGTGATTTGTTAATAATGAAATGTATGGCCACATTCAGAGAATCTCTTTAAAAATGGTAAGCGGAAATCCTAATTGTTTGATATCGCCATCGGATTTTTGAGGTGGAGATAGCTCTTCCAACCAATTAAAAAAAAAGAAAGAAAGAAAGAAAAAAAAAATGCTTGACATACACTCGTAGGTCTTCCATTTTAAGCAATATTTTTACAAAACCAAGCTCCTTTGACTTTCTCATGTTACTTCTGGCGTCCGAACGAAAATTCTGTAGTAAAATCGGCTTCGGTGATGCCTATAAAATAACTGTGGGGGGGGGGATTTCACGGACGTGTTTTACTTTTGTTCGTTCTGATCGGACTTATAGTCCGCGCGCAACTCATGACACGTCTATGTCATGGTATTGCAGATCCGATTTTTTGAAGGCGTATTATGGTAGTTCAAATAAATGACGTTCTTATTTCCCAGCATCACAATTATTTCTATTTACGTCACACTATTGCATTGACTCGCGACTCATTGAGTGTCTAAACATATCCCACATTATCGCTTCGTTGCGTGATGCGTCACGTCGCGGTCGCATCGGGAGAAGTGTAAAGTCTGTGAACTAGCATGATGCGCCTTCAAAAAAACGACTCTGCAATACCATGACCAAGACGCATCATAAGTTGCGCGCGACGACTGGGAGTGGGCATTGTCATTATAGACTGTTCTAATAGAGCTATAATTTGCTATAATAACTCGTAGTGATTGCTGTCCGAAGATTTCTGGTTCCAAGCGCAAACTTTAATTCAATGTATCTTCCCCCTAAGCGCATTTTTGAACGGAAATTTAAGCTATTAAACCAAACAATTTATGCGACCTTTTTGTGATTATGGATTCCTTGTCCTAAAAAATGATTAATTATGCCTGGTTCTACGACTAAAACTCCCAAAATTAACGAGAAATTACAGATTAAACGATGCATTTGAAGGTTGGAATCACCCGAATGTTGTTGTTGTTGTTGTTGCTGTGAATTAGCCGGGAATCTGGCAAAAGTTTTGGATAATTCCAACCTCCAAATCCATTGTTTAATCTAAAATATCTTGTTGAGTTCGGTAGTTTTAGTCGTGAAACCTGGCATAGTTACGCATTTTTGAGGACGTAGAATTTAAACTAGCAAAAAGGTTGCATTAATTGTTTGATTTAACTGTCTAATTTTTTTTTTTTTTTTTTTTTTTTTGGGGGCTCTAGATCACACAAGAATCGAGTAACACGGGTGTCAACGTTTTTATACTTCAATTAACCCTTTAATGGATTGATGAAAGCCCTTTTAATCAAGTTTTATGTGCTTCGGAGAAAGTAAATTTTCAAAAAAAGCAAAAAATTTACTCAGCCTTTACCTCTAAAACGATCTGTCTGAGGTACCGTCTTAACAATGCGAAATGAGACAAAAACTTTAACTTCAACTGAGTTGCGATCATAGTAGCGTACGCAGGAATTCGTCTTTCTCTCTCTTGCCCCATTAGAGCACGTGTGTTAGAAAAGGACAGGAACAGGGGCTAAAACGTGACTTCAGCCCCTATTTCTTTCCTTTTCCAGCACCTACATGCAAACGGGAGAAGAGAAAGAGAGACATATTCCTGCGTACGCTACTGGTTGCGATCGAAGCTTAATGATGATTTTCGGCGGATTCAAATCAGCATGCTCGCGTACCCAGCATCATAATTTTGACTCTCGAATAGTTTTAATCTCATTTGAACCCATGCCAAAGTATTGATTATCGGGATATCGGGAGGTTTGATCTAACCACTTAATGCATTGATTCTCTTTTTCACTTAATATTAACGTCCATTTATTTTGTCGGAGATATCGATTCATTACTATTGAAGGCAACATACAATTTTTCGCAGTGCATGTGTTTATGAGACACCCTGTTGTAAATTAAAATTATTCACGGATATTTCTTGCCCACTTCTGCCTTAAATACAGCTGTAAGATGATCGGTTAGTCACAACTCGATGATTCTCGGTTATTAGAGGTAGTTTCAGAAGTGTAGGCGGACCTAGACCGATAATCTTTGGAATTTGTCAACATTATTTCTGATATCACTCGATGAAAATGAATAAAAATGAAATTGAAAGTTCACTTTTCAATGAGGGAAACTTTAAACACAAAAGAATAAAGTCAGGAGCAAATTCGGTATTGATTTGAAGGAATGAAAGTTGAAAATTCGACAAAGATTATGGTTTTGGTCCGCCTACACTTCTGAAACTACCTCTAGTCGCGAGTAAAGAGTCCTCGCATGATTGTGAGTTTAGGTTGAAGTGTTTAAAAAACCGAGAACTTCCAATAGTTTTTGTTCGATTTATGAATCCGTTCGGACGCAGAAAACGAAAATAAAAAAAGAGAGAAGGAGGGGAAAAAAAAGCTGCCTAATTATCCTGTAAAATCGTTGTGGGCACTGACTTAATTTTTATCGGTCGAGTGTTATAGTCAGATTATCCAATTCATTAGTAACTTAATATTTGTCCGCTTAATCAAATACCAGTTAAATTGAACAAGTGGAAAAAAGAGGGAAAAGTTATGAACGAGAGTTTTAGGAATAGACGAATTAAAAAACAGGCTCCGCTGGCAATTGAATGAATGAAAGAGATTTTGAATTTTTGATTTTTTTTTTTTTTTTTTTTTTTTTTGGTTGCAGCGAATACTTAATTCAATTTTCCCGCTTCGTTCCACTTCCACTTCGTGCGATCGCACGTCACTTTGCAATCCGATTTGCTAGCTAAAAGAAAATTCATTTGGCCAAATAATTTGATTTTTGTTTTTTTGTTTTTAGTTTTCCTCAGTGTAAAATAACGCCTCTTATTGAAAAAATAGCGTTTAAAAAGTATGGCGGAAAATTTTTCATCCACAAGGTTGAAGCTGACCGAGAGATTCAATGAATGCAATTATTCATCGTTGTTCCCGCGTATCCTCGAATCAGATTTTTCAGTATTAACTCAGTTAGGACACAAACCGGTATTGCACCGATAGCGAGAGGTGGCTTGTGAAAAATGCGATGTATCGATGTCTCTTCCATTTAGAGCTATGAAAAAGAATCGGCCCACAATGGGTGAATTAAAATTCAAAGAATCAATACAAAATTTGACTTTGTTTTACTAAACTAATTCCTCACCACAGAAAAAATTAAAAATTGTCTGTCTCAAGCACGCCAAAAACGTGGGAATCTCAGAGTTGGACGGAAATAGTCAAAAGTGGGTTCACAAAATCATTCGAAAGTTTAAATCAAAAGGAATATATATACTTCTTAGGACGGGTATTACGAACCTTGGTTTGTCCAAACCAATAGTTTGACTCAACCACAAGGCAATCCGGTAGGCAGCCAAACTACTGGTTTTAAAGGATGAGAACAAAGGAGGCTCAACCCCTAACCAGAAGGTAATCAGAGGTCGTAGATCTCTAACCACTGCCCAACTATCACTTAACCAGATGTCGTAATATTGGGCCTTAGGCTCGGTATTATGACCCTTGGTTTGTCCAAACCAATAATTTGACTCAACCGCAAGGCAATCCGGTAGGCAGCCAAACTACTGGTTAAAGGATGAGAACAAAGGAGGCTCAACCCCTAACCAGAGGATAACAAGAGGTCGTAAGACGCCACTCCTCAGGGGCGGCATTTCAGATTTTCCTTGGGGGGGGGGGCAAGAAAATTTGGATGACCTTTTTTTTTTTTTTTGGCCGTGCATCTTGAAAAAATCTCTCTGACTTGAATGGGGGGGGGGCTCCATAAATTTGGATGACCTCTTCTTTTTTTTTTTTGCCGCGCATCTTCAAAAAATCTCTCTGACATGATTTTTTGGGCACATTGAAAATCCTTGGGGGGGCAATTGCCCCCCCTGCCCTCCCCCAAATGGCGCCCCTGCCACTCCTCGTATACCTGAGGTGAGAGCTCAAACCTCAGGGGCCAAACTATCACTTAACCAGAGGTTGTAATACCGGGCCTTAGGCGCGGCCCAGTTCTATGGGTTAGGTGATAGTTTGGTGGTGGTCATAGAGCTCAAACCTCAGATTATGGAGGAGTGGCGTTTTAAGACCTTTTGTATTGTTATGGTCAGGGGCCCAGCTTTCTTCGTTCTCACCTTTAAACCAGTTGTAGGTTGGCTGTCCACCGGATTGCCTTGTGGTCGAGGCAAACGATTGGTTTGGACAAACCATGGTTCGTAAAACTGGGCCTTAGCATAGCGCCGAATAAACTATTTTTTTTGATTTCTGTCTAAATCATTCAGAGACAATATATATTAGTATAATAGAGATCACGCACTACCTATCTTGCCCATGTTTGCGCGCGGTGGCAACTTTTTTTTTCGGGGTCTCGACAGAACACTGCAAACATATGGACCATAAGTTGACTGCTGAGAAAAGTCGTTGAGATTTTTGCCTAGTGAAAACCGAAGCACCGAAATTGCATCAGTCAACGTATGGTCCTCCCTCATGCTCCCTGTGTTAATTCCTGTTGAGTTCCGAAAAATAAGTCAGCCACCGCGTGCACGGCTAGTGCGACAGTGCGTGGTCTCAATTATATATTGTATCTGAAATTGTTATGGGTTTTGGGGGGGGGGGCACATTGGAAAAAATCAATAATAAAAAAAAAAAAAAAACTTACTTTCCGAGATAACCTTATTAAGTAAAAAACCACGAATTCGATTTAGGCGTGTCTGATGATATTCAGCAAGTGTCATTCGTTGTAGCTTAACTTCTGGTTCTCACAATCAGAAAGTGACTGATGAAATGGAGTCACTTCTCTGAAGTATCGTAGCTGTCCCTGAAGCGATACAAAAAGCGGAGCGTATGAAAGCGTAAAATTAAGATGCGAGGATTAATAAAGAGCGCTTGAATTTAGTCGGGTTGAGCATTAGAAGCTTAGGGCTCACACCAGAGTTGCCAAATTTATTTCAGGGGCCCAAGAAACGGAATAAAAATGAAAGATTCCATGTATCTTCTTCTGACTTACGAAGGCAGAAAGAATTTACCTAAAGTCCCACATTTAAGTAGTTAACATGTAATAGTTTGTTTTTAAATGTAATTTTAAATTGTATCAATGAAAAAGGAACTCAGATTAAAAAACCCACTTTGGTAATGCTGACAAAACCTTTGTAAGAAAAATGATCCAGCAAAACATTTTAGTTGAGCCAACGCAAAATCTCTTTAGCTAGGCGCACAAAATCTTTAGTTGGGCCAGCTAAAGTATTTTGCTGGATCATTTTTCCTATACCAAAGGTGCTACCAAAGCGTTTTTTTCTGAGCAGTTGCATCATTGGGAGAGCAGGCGGCAGGAACCCCCACGGCGAGGCCACCTCTGAAAAGCGACTTCACCGCCATCTATAAATTTTGCGACTTTTTAAGTTTTCTAAAACTATTGAAGGCCTAATGGTGATTATGTATAATTTTGAATTCAGCACGTATGTTCTTTTTATCTCTCAGTTAGGGATCATCTGATCGACATTTTGTGATGGAGGTTAGGTTAGGTTTACCGGCACTTCCACTGCCGTAAAAATTCTCAGTTTGGTTTGCGCGGTAAGAAAAATGGCTGCGCGGTCGCTTTTTTGGCGAACCAATCAGAGTGGACCCCAGAGTGTTGTCCTTATACCTGTTTTCAATCTACCTTGGTGGTATACATGCCTTTTTATCATAATTTTCGATAGTTTGCACGATATAATTTATAGTTCTACGTTGGTTCTGAGATACATTGGTCTGCGGCGCCATCTTTTGTCCCGAGTTTACAACTAGATGCAACACGGAATCACCTTAAGGATCGATTCTTAGCCGTCTTTTTTTATGTTCACAACGATTTTGTGAACGTGGACACTAAATGTGGTGTGAACTCCGCCTACAAAGTCACGTGGTTTCACAATGTCGTTTGCGCACTGCGCAGGACATCCTCTTCATCCACGATGGTTCGCGTGCTTCAAAGCATGTGGACGATTGTGGTCCACAATCGCGCTCACAGCAGTGCTACCAGCCGGGGAAAAGGGAAATCCCGTAGTTTTTGCTCAATAAGCTCCGCCCATTCACAGTCGTCCACAAAATAAAAAACGGTGACCGTGGACCGCAGCAGTCCATATCAGTGGACGATTGAGAACATAAAAAAGACGGCTCTTATCTAAAGGTTTGTATGCAGAGGGGGTATGTGAAGCAATTCACAAGCTGTCGCGCGCATGCCGGCACTGGCTCGTAAACCAAAAATATGTTTACCTTACATCTGACAACATTTTCTCTCTAAATTATCTGCTCGCACTAATTGAGGCGCGATGCGCTGTTGAAGCCTTTGTAGAGTCTGAGAGCGACAGGCGAATCTAGTGAACGTTAACTTCACCACCGATGGATAATCCTCGACAGAAACTTGACTATAATAATAACAACAACAACAACATCAACAGAGCGGGAAGAGGAGTGGGGGGGGGGGGGAGAGTAAAGCATACTGGCTGCCGCTATGACATAATCCCCCTTGGATTACACCTGGTAGGAGGAGGAGATTTAAGGTTAGCTCGATGATGGTGATGAAAAACTTATAACTTGCCACACTCGATCGCACCGCTTGATATGGGAGTTACGGGATACACTTCACGGTTCGAACTTTTAAAAGTTTCAGCCTAATTTTGGAGATTGGTGGGATTAAGTGCGATGACAATGGGAATAGAATTTACCAATCTCTTGTTAATGTTATCAGCAGTTTGAATAATTTACCATGACTTCGAAGGTATCTTTCAAAGGTTTCAAACATATTTGAAGACTACACGGAAAGACCATGTCGAGTTAATTCAGGCGTTGTCAAACTTGGGCAACTGATTCTTCACTTTGTTCCCCATGTGGCCCGCACCAAATAATAATAAAAAAAAAAAGGATTAAAAGTTAAGACAAATTAGAAATTTTTGTCTTGTTCGTCTAAAAAATTGCCATTTTCGTCACTTTCAATCTCTTTATTTCGAGTGAGCCACTGAAAAAAAAGGTGAAGAGTCAGTTGTGGCGTCTTGAACAATGTGGCAACAACCGCGGTTTCATTCCATTTAAACTTACGTAAAACAATCGATCAGAAAAAAAAATCATTGAATCCTCAAGAATTAAAATGATACTTTTTTGTGGGTTCAAATGGCAAACAGCATGGTTGAAAAATTGCACGAGCTGCAGCGCCACTGGTCAAATGCAAAATTTTGACAACGCCTGATCTGACTCAGCATGTTCTTCCATAATTCCGAGTTCCTAAACCTATATTTGATCAATGATACTAGCTGAGGTTAAACAAATAAAAAAGTTCCTCCCATACTTAAGATTAGAGGCTGATGTAGTGTTGTGATATTATGATAGATTTTATGATAGACTGATCATTATTTGTTTTACTATAGCTTGAAACGAAAACTTACACACTTTTTCTTAAAACTTGGCAAAGTCGTAAACACGCTGAGAAAAAAAGGAAATAGATTTGAAACTTTTTTAAATCACAAGTAGCTCAAAACAACGAACTTTTAAGAACGAGTTAAGTTATTGTTACAATCGCATTTACATAATCATACAAGATGAACTAATTTACGCATCAAAGAAAAACTCGATTTCGTTTAGCACAATGTGACGCGAGGTCACTCATGAAAAAGCTCTGTAAAATTATTCAAAATTAAAATAAATGGATCGATCAAATGATTTGCTTTAATATTGACGATACAATACGTATATGCTCTCAACGCCAACGTGAAGGAATTGAAAGAAGATGTGGACAGTTTCTGCACTCTAAAGCGTTATATATTGAGAACATTTTTAAAAAATATTAGACGGAATCATAAAGCAGTGTACTTTTGCAAAATGATATAATCAATAAAGGAATAAATAAATATTAAAAAAACATGTTTAATAACGGCTCTGACTCTTAAATTCTTCGTAAATGGCTGTTTTATGATGATGATATTCAACCTCCTCCAGTTCGATTGTGTGGGTCATAATTTTCAGGTGGTGGTTCTGCTATTGGCTGAAAATAAAAATAAAATTGAAATAAAAAAACTTAGTAAAATTATAATCTCGAATTTGAACCCTAGCTTAGGAAAAATCAAGATGACATAAAATACGCTCTGGTTCTTTGATCTTGTATGAGTAGGTAAATGCGATTGTAACTATAACTTAATTCGTTCATAAAAGTTTGTTTGTTTTGAGCTACACTATCGTGATTTAAATAAGTTTCAGATCTATTTTCTTTTTTTCACAGCGTGTTTACGACTTTGCCAAGTTTTAAGAAAAAATCGTAAATTTTCATTTCAAGCTATTCTAAAATATATCAACTTTAATATCAGTTATTTGAACCCATTTGTTAGAAAAGGATATCAGATCAATCATAATGTGACTTCAACCCCTAGCTATCCCGTTCTTTTCTATAACACATGCTTTCAAATGGGAAGCGAGAGAGAGAAAGAGAGAGAGAGAGAGAGAGAGAGAGGGGAGAGAGAGAGAGAGGGAGAGAGAGGGAGAGAGAGAGAGAGAGAGAGAGAGAGAAAGAGAGGGAGAGAGAGAGAGGGAGAGAGAGAGAGAGAAATGCATGCATCCGCCCATGCATCAAATGGGACTCCCACAGTAAGACCAACTCATTTGACCACCATATTGGATTTTTCTCAAATAACGCTGCAGCAAGAGTTTACAACAGCCCATTGTAGACCAATTGGGTCACTCGTAGATGGGCTCAACGATAGGTTTAAGGAAAAAGTAAATAATCAGCCTGCAGGTTTCATTTTGCATGGTTGGTTCGACTTGCGATCTCTGTGTGAAGCGATGATGATAACTATTAACTACCCTATGCGACTCACGGCACGGCCCACGGTCTTCTTAGCAAACTATCAGAGGCATTTTTCTCCCTCTGACGTATCTATGGTTGTGATCAAAAACCGATCGGTGTTGGATAAGCTCTCTATGAGAGTCCTCGCAAGCCACCCTCACCTCGTCCTTCTACCCATCCACCCCTCCCCCTCCTCCCCCTCCTCCCCCTCCTCCCCTCCTCCCCCTCCTCCCCCTCCTCCCCCTCCTCCCCCTCCTCCTCCCTCCTCTCCTGCCAACGTAATGTTTCTCGTTTTGTTTGTTTCAATTTTTTCCCCCTCGCCCATCAACAACCTCGATGGACGATGCGGTGTTTGTAATTATGAGTCCAACTTTCCAACTAAGCAGCGTTGTCAATGTTTGAGACGGAATCCCCAATGACTAGTTCAAATCTATGCTGTGGGGCGGCTAGTGAGTGGGATATTTTCTAGGGTCTGAAATTTTGTTTTTGTTTTTGTTTTTTGTTTTTGTTTTTTCTTTTTATGAAGAAGATAAAAGTAGTTGATGAGCTGACAGTAAAAATGTGCTTTTGGTATTTTTCCAAAGGATTCTGGTTCGGGAGGTAAAATAACGTTAATATGCAAAAACTCCACGGAAAAAAAAGACTGGTAGAATTCACCATCTGCAAAGCTGATTTTGGAGTCTGCTGTCTATCATGGTAAATTTTACCATCATATGTTAAATGCAACGTACCTTGTGGTAAATTCGTTGGTACATTTCACCACAAGGTATGTTGAATACCATATGATGGTAAAGTTTACCATACTTGATAGCAGACTTCAAAATCGGCTATGCAGATGGTAAATTCTACCAGTCTTTTTTCGGCGCGCGCCTGCGCGCTCGCGTGTGTGTGTTTTATGACGTCAAAAGAGAGGAATTGTCGTTTATTTCAATGTGTTTTGGCCCAAAATCGAAACTCCAGAACTATGAAACCTAATTTGAGACCAAAGGCATCCTTGTTTTTATCTCATCGAGTACTTTCATTTGCTCATACTTAATATAACATCAAACTTTAGGGGTAGGCTCTTGTTATTGCCCCATTGTAACACCTCCTCTAACGAGCAATAACCATATATAGACTTTCTGGAAAGTAATTTTAAAGACACCATGGAGGCAGACAAAGGAGGACTCATTAATCTGGCAACAGCGAGTTCTTCCCATTTGAATGTATGAGAAGCAATCGATTAGTAAAAGAGTCATGGCCCCCTCAAAAATCGATTGTTTCTCAAACAAGAAGAACGCAGGGAAGAATGCAGGGCTGCTAAATTGCTAGGTATCCGCCAATGGAGGCAGTTTGCCACGATGGAGATCTCTCCTATGGACTTTGCACGGGCTGGGTTTGTTTCTTATTTTTGAACCTTACATTAAAATTTATGTGACATCCATTTGAAATTAGTTTGAAGTGATGCAAGCATATTTTGATTTGGCTATCCGGGCTATCTTTTGAAAGGATATAGACAATAAAGAAACAGACTCATATAACAGATACAAGCAAAACTGTCGCATCTGGATAGTTACATTAAAATTGTATGTTCATTTATTGCAGGCCACTCTAAAACACTTGCACTTTCATGCCGAATAAGTTTTTACAAGTTTTGATTTAAGATTAAAAAACAAAATTAAAACATTCGCAATTTTTCCTCTGCCGGTAAAGTCGTTACTGTCTTTAAAAAATTGGCAGATGCATCATGTTAATTTAAGAGTTGTTCCGCTGATTGAGGAAATATTGCACATATATGGGAGCAGTGGCGTGCGTAGGATTTTTCTTGGGTGGGGCTCGCACTGATAAGCGTTTGACCGAAAATTATTCCCCCTTCCCCTCCACCCCCAAAAATCGGAGTTCTAGGGGGCTTCAGCCCCCTTAGCCCCCCCCCCCCCCCCTGCGTACGCCACTGGATGGGAGTATTTTTGTGTTTTACAGTCATCAACTGAACTGAAGTGCGTAATATTTAAATAAATCGGTAGTAAAATCGATGAATTGAAATACGCTCTGACTCTACTGAACTTTTTCAATGGTTCGTTGAAAAACAAGCTATGTTCTAGTGTTCTACTGTGCAAGAATCGTTAGTTATTTTAAGTAATAAGGTCTGGCAACGCTGCAACTATTTCTCTGCCCTGCTTCTGAGTGGATAGTTGTGTGTGGCGTATATAAACAGGATACGTATGTGTTGTATGCATTTATCTATAGTTGTGGTTTTGAAAAGTGGGTGGGCAGCAGAGAAGATGGCTGCACAGTGAAAGCAAACACTCGTGCTTTGCGGTATGGCATACAAACAATCAGGTGGAAAAGTGAACCCCTTCTCTTCTGCCACTCTCGGTCTCAGTCGTGACTCGGAAACTTGGAACTGGGAACTCGCGGAAGTCGAAATTGATTACCAACTTTGCAACGAACGAAATGTCATTCAAACAGCCTTATCAACTCGGCTTTGCCGGTCGCTTTGAGAGGTCTATGCGCAGTGATTAAGACTGAAGAGAGTGGGCCAGAGAAGCTATAAGGGTTGAAATAGAGTCCCTATGTGTAGAGAGTTAAGGTGATTCCAGGCGAAGCTTGTCCAGATTTCAATCCGATGAATAGGGCCGCTAGAGCTGCTCAAAAATTCAAATTTTTTTGACTAAAAGTGATGTTTACAGCAAAAGTACTTTGAGGAATGTCAGCATCTGAAAACATACCTCAGTTAGATATCCTGTAAATTTCAAGTTTAAATACTCAAAAATAAAGCCGGAAATTATGAAATACGAAAATTCAAATAAGCCTCAATGAGTGCGAGTGAGGCAGATAGACATACCATCATTCGCACTCACTCGCACTCACTCGCACTCATTAAGCTAATGGTGAAACGAGTTTCATTATTTACGGTTTTAATTCTTAATCATTTTAGCTCGTTTTTGGCTCAAAATATCCTTTCAAAAATTTAGCAAGTGATGACATTGTTGGATTTTGCGTTTTTTCTAGGGTTTCAATTTAAAGTGCCAAAAACACGTCTTTTCCCAAAAGCAACTATAGTGGCGATATCCATCGGATTGAAACCAGGAAAAGTTTCGCCAGGAATCACCTCCAGACAAATGAAACCAATGGAGCCGCCATTGGATGCGTTTTTGTGCATTTGTTTACATTCTGAGAGTCGTTGTTGTGCGGTTTGGTAAAATGCAAAGATTACAGTACCATAAAATTTCCAACTGTGTAATCTATCAGCGCCTTTGCTGATCGACATCTATATACGTTTTTAGAGATTCTTTTTGGCATTATAGACATTCTTAAGGTGCGTAATGATTAAAAGTAACAGGTACATCGACAATAATGATACCATAAGATCTTTTGCAGTCCCATTTTTTCTATGGGTCAAAATTTGACAGTCAACCAGGAATGGATTGAGAAATTGAGCAACTCTCAAATTAAAACCCTCTCAGTGGTGTTACATGATGTAGAAATCCCTATATCAGACACTGCAAAGGACATTTTGACCTCTTACACATTGTGCCACCAGTGTCACACTATGGGAAAACAAAAACGGGCTCAAACATTTTCCAAGAGACTGACAGCACTCATATTATAAGACAATTAAAAATCGAAATTACGTCGGTGGGAAAATTGGCCCCCGTATCGAAATCAACCCGTATTACGAAACTTTTGGAATTTGCTTTTAGAAAAATCCCATTAAAATATAAAAAGAAAAAAAAATTAAAGATATTAAAAAAAATTGTTTTCCCCCTCGCCATTTCTAATGGTTTTATAGCAAGTGTAAAAAATAAAAAATGAGAATTGTGATGGAAAAGAAAAAAAAAGCCAAAATTTTGATGTCCTTATTTTTCCCATGTATTTGACCACCTAGTGAATTGAAAAATTCATATTTGGCTGGGGGGGGGAAATCTCATACTTTGAAGGGCTAAATAGGGACTCTATAAGGTCACATACAACCCATAAGCTTCTACGTCACCATGCAAGCCTCTCGCCTCTCTGTCTCGCTTCTCGTCACAGCGTATCCTAAGTCTTCTCGATTTCGGTCGTTAGCATCTCATAATAACAATAGTGAACGACGCTCGTCAAGTTCGAGCTGTTTTTTTTTTTTTTTTTTTTTTTTTTTTTTTTTTTTTTGCTTCACGAGGAGTTTAAACGTCAATGTTTGCAAACATTGAGTCATTGCAATGTAAAAACAAGTCTCCGGGTTCACATTCACATCGCGTTGCGCCGCGTGCTTGAAGCTAAAAATGAAAAAGAAAAAAAAAAAAAAAAGAGTTGAAGAGGCCACTTGAGGACAGGAGGAGAGGCGGGGGGGGGGGACAAGAGGGTATGGACACTCTTGGCCGGGTTAAACGGCGAACAATACTCTTTGCACAACAGCTTGAGCCCTCGGCCTGGCACTCTCGGAGTAGTTGCTTAAAATGTGCTTGCCTCTGGACTAGAAAACTAAAACTGTGTACAGAGACGTCCGTCCCTCCAAGACTTGGACGCTCGACGCTCGAGCAAGGAAGGGCGCATGCCTCGAAAAATAAAAATATAGAGTGCCCACTTCAGGATTTCGAATTTTAATTGTGTTCACACATAGCAAATTAGGAGTGCACGTTAGTTGGTTTACGCTTTTCTTCGCACAATGGGGGCTTGATATCTTGATTTTTTGGACAAAAAATAAAAAAATAAAACGAAAACAGAAACAGAAAATGGACCTAGCTCAAGAAGCGTATTTAAGGCGAGAAATTTGATACCTGCAACATACCTGCCTCACCTAAATAATTGGCTGATGAACCCTATGATAAATTAGAGAGTGTGAGGATCTAAGGCTCATGAGTTAATATATTTTCATGATATTTCATGTATTCATGCTATGAGTATGTATGCTCTGAGAGGAGTGAGTTTAGCATTTTACATCAGAATTGATAGCAGAGTTGGGCAACCAATAAACAGTAATAATGAAATCAGCCTGACAACAGAGTTGATGCGTGAGATACGACAGCATCGTCTGTGCGGATGTATAGTCAGTTGACCAAACAATATATAGAATAATTTGCTTTTATTGCGTTGCTAAACTCTCCAGATAGTCTGCGAATAATGTTTTTCCCAGCTCTGATTGATAGTCCATTTGCCTACCATTAAATCTTACAAAGGCTCCTTTATAACATCTGAACGTTCATTTTAAACCCTGTTCGGAGTATTAGGGGAAAAATGGTCCTCATGTTCCAATTCCTTTGAATAATATTTCAAATTATACTATAGTAAGATATTGTTTCAAAGGCCGTTGTGTGTTCTAATCTGTCGTAAAGTTCCTGCAAATAATTAGGTATGCAATTCCACATCACCCGAGTTAGGTCAGTTACGAGAAGGAAGCATGACGAGACTTAATCCAGAATTAAATATTGAAAGGTGATAATGGGTCTGTTGCTTACTTTTGCTACAGCAATACACGGAAAAAAAAAGATTAGTAAAAATAACCATACGGATACCTGATTTTGGCACCTGCTAGATGTTATGGTAAACTTGACCAGAAGTATGGTACATTTACCGATACTTTGAGTAAATTTGACATGTAATCAGGTAACATCACCAAGTACCTAGTCAAAACATAGTATTTTTCTGGTTAACATTACCATAACATTTAGCAGGTGCCAAAATCAGGTATCCGTATGGTTATTTTCACCGCAGTTTTTTCCCGTGTATGATACATTGATTCTAAAGTAAAATTCGGCGAAAATAACGATGCGCACATTAGAAACTTTCAAATTCACCCAATAATTCAGAAAGTCACTTTTCGTTTCATACAACCCGCGCGGACCATCCCGTTTATGTTTATCAACAGAACTTTAGAACATTTGAATGTTATATTTATTGTTTAGATACGTACATATCTTTTTATTATTTTGGAATCTTTGATGAGCCAGAAAAAAACAAGACACGCAGAAAATGCTGCCAGTATTTTATGATGTATTTTGAAGGAAATTCTACTATTTTGTGGTGATGCTGTCGTTCACGTATACATGGTGCGGCACCACCGTCTATGTAGTAATATGCCGGAGCAAATAGGGTCTATACTCTGTTCAAGATAAGAAGACGGGTGAGAATTCAGGTAGTAATGCACTATTTAGCAACAGTGTGGCTATGCTGGCTACTCCAACCCTTTGCAGTGTCCGTTGTTCTCCCGATCTCTCTCTTGGCACGGAGGATTTCCGAGAACCGACAGACTCAACAATTTACACACGTCCAGTAAAAATTGCGAACGGTCAAAAATACGAAAAAAACGGACGAAATTTTCGTCCTAAGGGACGTAAACTCGGCAAAAATAGTCGACTTCGAATATTGATGACTCTCAGAAATTCGTATTTTTCAGTTGGAATTAAATTCAGAATATTTCGTCTAATATCGAATATATGAGAGTCATCAATATTCAAAGTCGACTATTTTTGCCGAGCTTTGGCCCTTTAGGGCGAAAATTTCGTCCATTTTTTCGTATTTTTCACCGTTCGCAATTTTTACTGGACGTGTGTAAATTGTTGAGACTGTCGGTTCTCGGAAATCCTCCTTGCCAAGAGAGAAGTCGGAAGAACAACGGCAACTGCGAAGGGTTGGAGTAGCCGGTATAGCCACACTGTTGCTAAATAGTGCATTACTACCTGAATTCTCACCCGCCTTCTTATCGTGAACAGAGTATAGTGTATAACTCGAGCTGTTTGGAATTGAACTTATTTCCAGAGTTAATGAGTGGTTTTTGAACGTTTGCAATGTGCGCATAGTTAATTCTGCCGGATTTTTTTCCCGTAAGAATCAAAGGTTCTATAATTCTATATTTTGTAGATAAAATAAGCAAAAGACTCATTGAAACAACGCAACTTGCCGAAGCAGTCTTTTGTCGGAAAGTCTCCATGATTTACTTCCGTAAATATCTAGCTATTTCTGACGAACAGTATTTCACGTGTCCTGTCTCACTGTGCCACCCCACTTCCCAACCCTCTTCATACCCACCCCTTCCTCTCCATCCCTTCGCTTCTCCACCATTTGTTCCTCCAATGCTCTTCAAAAGTTTAAGCCTTTTACCCCCTCTTTGACTCACTCCCGCGAACCTCCATCCTAAAAACCTCGTTTATTTTGTGACCGACTCAACACCCACTATGTTCGGCATTCGCTCGGCTTCCACCTCCAAGCTTTTTCTCGGTAAGTCATTAACGAGAAACGTGACATACATTTCAGAAGTGGTGCATGGCGGTGAAGAGGGGGGGGGGTGTAATTCATCGAGGAACAATCCCTCGGTCAATCAGTTTAATCCGGAAAATATGAAAAGCGCGTTGACCGTATAAGAAAATAATCAAGCCTCTTTCTATTATCTTAGATTCGGAAAGTGTTCAAGAAACCACCAAAATAAAAAGTGAAAGTAAAAATGAAGAGGAATAAACTGATGAAGAGAAATATACGAATAACAAAATACATAGACACACAGGAAAACTAAGTTTTTACCTAAGTCCTCGCAAATTATCGAAGCTCTGCTGAATGAATGAAAAAAACATAAAAAAACTAATGAACAAACAAATGGGGGGGGGGAATAATTAAATAATATAAAGAAAATTATCATTACATGAAAATATACATCCTTTGAGAATTCACCAACCCAACGCTCTATAAAGTCAACCAATATCTGACAACAAACAATAAAGTTCAAGTCATTAAACTTTTCAATTGTTTACATCTTTTTTTTTTTTTTTTTTTTTTTTTTTTTTTTTTTTTTTTTTGCAAAAGAATTGGAACCAAAAGGAGATCATAAAAATATCAGAATTCATTCGAGTCCCATTTAAAATGGGAGCAGAAAGCAATTAAACAGGGATTTTGGTGTACAGCAAAATTCTGTTTTCATCACTCAGAAAAGGGAATAATTTTTTCTCTGACGGTAAATTCACATTTTTTTTCACCCTCTATTTCCCATGCGCCCCCACAAGTTTTTATTGCTCCGAAGCCCAGCTTAAGAGTAAACCTCACAAATTTAATTAATGTCAAGAATTGTAGAGTAAAAAACCTTAAAAAGTGTGAAGCAGCTCCATAAATAAAGTTAAGACGCGAGGGTGGAGCGGAATTTAGAAACTTTAAAAGAATACGGGGGAAAAAGAAGATTGTGGTTGGAGGGAGGAGAGGGAATGGGCGGGCGGGCTGGGCGGGGGCGGGGGGGGGGTGTAAACAATCTCCCGAGTGTCCATGAACAGCTTCGTTTTGTTGGCATCGTTTGGCAGAGCTGGTTGCCTAGTGAACGATGAGGGAGTTGGATAAGGTGCGCTTTAATTGACGGATGAAGATTTACAAAGATTAAATCGTAAAAAAAGCCAAATTGACGGATCCTCGCCCCTGTAATCTGTATTGACGGTTGGGTAGAGAGACCATACATTCTTTTTTCGTACATACATAAAAAAATTAAATTAAAATTCGTCAAAATTCATTTTTAACAATCTCAAAACTGGGATTTTCATTTGGAGGGAGTAGACAATTAGACATTAATTTAAACTTCTCATTCCTCAGGAGTTCGAAAGATCCATACTTAAACTTTTAGCGGGGTAATTATAAGATAGTCAAATTACACTCCTTTAACTTTAATGTTCAAATCCCGCGGAGTTAAAATATTTTAATTATAAAAGCGAGAGGCCTAAACTGACCAAACAGATGCCCGAGCTGATAAAAAATCCCACTTTTAGATCATTATTGTTCCATCAAAATCTCAATATTTAATAATGCAGCTTAAATTTTGGACATTCTCGCTTGATCCGATTTCCCAGGTAACATTTAGGGGGGGGGGGCTGATAATAGCAGGTTCAAATGCGTTAAGAGCCACGTCATCGCCCCACCCCCGCGCCCCGCCCCGGTGTGAGTTAAGGATTCATGTATGTAAGTACTTGGGTTTAAGAGAGTCAAGAAAGACAGCCTAGATAACTATTCCTACGCGCCTGTAACCATTTCACATACTCTGAAAAATGAAGGCGAAATTGATAACGATCCAGTAGCGGACTCAGGAGCGAGAAATATGTTTTACTTTCCCTCCGCCCATTTTACACTCATCTGTTCAAAAAAGACAGGGGCAGGGGTCAAGGTCGTGTGATTGCTACTTCCTTCTCTTACTTCTATTTCTTAACAAATACTTTCCGATAGGGGAGGAGAAATACATGTCCCTGATCTCGCACTTGTTATAAGCTGACTTATATACTTGTTATAAGCGAACTTATATAAGTTATATGTAAGTTTTCAGAACGGGTTTCAGGAGATCAAAATTCAAAATCATGAGCCTCATTGAGGGGGGGGGGCAAGGATTTGACACATCTCAAAATTTAAGGAAAATTCAAGTTGTATAATAAAAGAAGGTCTTATTCAGCGCGCACTTATGGGTAAATAATGCTTTCAATTTCTGGGAAGAATGTGTGGAAAATGTGTTTTTGTCCAAAACTTTCGTAAATAATTGTAAGTGAAAATTGACTAAGGTCATCCAGGTCATTTTAATATTTTGTCCCCCCCCCCCCCCCCCCCCCCCAAGTAAAATGTAAAATGCCCTTCCTGCCGCGAAATTCCAGTTTGCTCTAACTGAGAATGAAAATCGACTTTTTATATCCATTTTATATTTTTATTTGATATTATAAACTCGTGCCACCGTTTGCCTACCGTTAAGGCGTTAACTGATTGGGCAGAGTGGCATATGCTTCATCTTCGCACGCACGCAATGTTGATTTTTTGTTTTTGTTTTTTGTTTTTTTGTTTTTTTTTTGGAGCACGTATCTCTTGCAAACAAGTGCTTATAATAAGTACCGGAAGTGCTTGTAATTGAAGGGTGATTTCTTTCCGCTAATGCGGGAGGGGGAGAGGTGAGCTAGCACGCTTTATTAGGGGAAAGTGGAGAGAGGGAGGGCCGGCTTAATACTGACCACCTGTCCCTAAAAAAAAAAAAAAAAAAAAAAAAAAAAAAAAAAAAAAAAAAAAAAACCTAGAACGTGTTGCTTTGTGGGCGACATGCTCCGTTGAGCAAATCAATCTTTGCTGCAGAATAACCTCAGTCTCGTGCTTTCTGTTTTACACTGTCAAGTACACCTCTGCTTACTTGAGCTAGGAGCTCCTTTCCCCCGTCCCAGGAATATAATATTTAATAGGACACATAACATATTTCAGACCTATTGAAAAAAACAAAAATAAAAACCCATATTTCCATTTGATTTTCAAAACTGAGGATCGAGGCGCTCTGAACGAAGGACTGATAGATACCTACCCTTTTCACAAAATGTTTATACTGCATTATAGAACATGAATTTCCACTATTTTAGAGGAGAAGGGGGGGGGATGAACTAGCTGAGAATCTTCAATATCTTCCGAACCGATTGTTTTATATATATATATATATATATATATATATATATATATATATTGCGTATACATAGAATCAAATAGAGGTAAAACATTGTCACCAAATTGCACGAGCCACCACTGCCCACTGGTAAGAGCCAATTCATATTGATTCCCTTCAGAGCTGCCGTTTTGCGTACCTATATCTAATGACATTTTCAATTCGCACCGATGATTTTACCGGTTGAGAAAAGATAACACTGTTCAGTTCAGTTTATGACGCTCGTAAATACTCTGATCTTGTAATCTCTTTTCTCAATCGGTGGAATCGCCGTTAAATTATTAAAATATCCGCAAGATTTTTAAAGTCAGCTATGACTCCACCGGTAGAGGAAATATTACAGTTCAGAGTATTTTCGTGTTCTAACGATCGCAAACTGAACTTATTTGTGTAATCTTTTCTAAACCGGTGAAATCATCGGTGAATTGAAAAAGCCATAAATTATACGCAAAAACAGCGCAGCTCTGATTCATTCCCCTCATTGCAACGTTGTTATTCTCCTTCTCAAAACACCCACACCTACACCCCCCCCCCCCCCGCCCTCACCCCTCCCACTTTTTCACCGTCCATCAAGCTCTCCCTGCAGACATCAAGCCTCGACTGACGCGTCGCGACCGGTGCTGCAGGTCTACCTGAAACCTGTCAACATGTCACCGTCATGTTTGTCTAGCCCTGCTCACGAGTCCTAACCAGTGGCCGCCTCCTCCATGTTTTTGTGTTTTGGGATACTTCCAGAAGCATTGTTGAGGTTTGAATCGGAACGGGCAAAACGAAAGCGCCGACGTCATCGTGGTGACGCCGCGGTCGCTGCACCCGTGTCCCTATCGCGCCACCGCCGCACTATGGTCCAGAAGTCCGGTTTAGGAAGACATTAGTTTGCATTAAAATCGCCCAATATCTTGAAAACGGTTCATCTGACACCAAAACTGGTTATTACAAAAAAGATAGAACTTAAACCGTTTTAACTTTATTGTAATAACCATTTTTGATGTCAAATGAGCCGTTTTCAAGATATTGGGCGATTTTAATGCAAACTAATGTCTTCCTAAATCGGATTTCTGGACCTTAGTGCGCCGCACCGCCGGCAATCGGCCATGTGACTCATATGTGAGGCACCTGTCAATTTAATTGATATGATTAGCCAGAAAAACCGAATGACTCGACCCGAAGTTCGTCTAAGTTTGGGAAACTGTAAATGGGGAGAGGGTGAAGAGGTTGAGCTTCAATAATTTTTATGGTTCAAGGTTGCTCGCAATTGGGAAGACAGGTATAACACTTATTGTTAGAAAAATATCCTTATGTCGTAACCAATGAGCTATAACTTTAGAGTGGCAGCGGATTGGTCCACCTTGTGCCACACAGGGTAGAAGGAATCCCGGGAAAAAGCGGAATTTGGATGGCAGATTCCTAGGTTTGAGGTTAAGTTTTGTAGGTCGTCTCCAAGTCGTTTCCGGCGATGCCCGAGTTTGTTTACGGAACGACCGGAAACTACCTACAAAATTTAACCTGAAAATCGATTTTTACGGCAAGATGGCGGCGCCCTAGGTGACAACAATGAACCAGCGGAACGTTCCTTGATGTGCCTATCGAAAGTTATAGCTCATTGGTCGTAACAAGACTTCTGTTTAATTCATATTTACCTAACCGGATATTCCGGTGACTGACCAGAACTACCGTTACGTTTACCAGGATTCTGGTTACCTAAGTATCAAACAGACGACTTGTTACGGCAACAGGAAATTTATCTCATTGTCAGTGGAGGTGCGTTATTTATAGTTTCATAATGGGGCTCTTGCAAACTTTTGCTATGCGGGGGATTAAAGAGTTGATTCTTGCATAAAAACCTGTAAAAATGACGATGATTACACGAAAAAATCACAAAATTCACTATCAGAATCGAGCTTAATGGCGGAGAGACGTAGGTATCGTGTGGGATTCCTATCTAAATTGAGACGTATCTCTGTGTTTCCGTAGAGAAAGAGACATAATAGACAGGAATCTCCCATGATACCTACGTTGAGCCGCCATTACAAACTTGCCTTTATAGCAGTTATGTGAATTTATTACTGCATTTTAGACCCTCTCAGTGTGATTTTCGTGATTTTGGCTGGTGTTTACAACAGATTGGTCTATTTATTTGCTTATAGAATCAGATTGGTCTATTTATTTGCTTATAGAAAAAGTTTGCAAGAGTTCGCATTAAAATAATTATGATCAGAGTTATATACTTACCGACTGGAAACTTTGCAACGTCGAACAGCGACCCTAAACTTATGAAACCGGACTTTATAGACCATTTTAGTGATGTAGCAAGGATTAAAATTGGATACAAACAATGAGTATGTTGCAATCTCTTGCAGTCTTGCTACATTGTTAAGGAGAGTTGACTCCTACGTGAAACTGCATTTGCTTGAAAATCACATTAACGTCATTAAAACGTCCCAAAATCCACCCATAAACCCGAAATAGGCGTTTTAAAAGAAATCCAAGTTGAATTTTGATGGTCAAAGTTGATAATCAAAAGAGTGGGTCACAATGGAGGAGTCCCATCCAATTGCAGCTTTTTCAATGCTTAATCGCTTTCTTCGACAGCATGCTGATTGCTGAAGCTTTCCTCAGCTTTCTCGTGAAATTACCCATAGTTTGATCCAAAATGTCGAATGCAGATTCATTCTAGTAATTAACCAGTTCTTTTAAATTCTATTACTTGATTGAATTTCCCGCAAATTAAAATATCTTTTCACTTCATTTTTATCGAATAATAATCCCACGTTAATTTACAATTACAATTAATTACAACAAGTAGGTATATCGAACGAAGTCCTACGTTTTTTCCTTATCAAATTCACGGTTGCTTGTATGGTCGATCGCAGACATGCGACACTTAAGGACGCTCCATTGTTCAAATCTGCCCTCAGTTCCCTGACGCATCGAAAGTGCTGCCATGGAGATGAAAACGCATCATAGAATTCCGTGCCTGTAAGAGAATGCCTTTAAGTGCCTATATAAGTGAAACGAAGACAAAACACAGGACTTCTTTCGATATAACGGTGATCGTAATTAACTTGTGCGATCTTTCAAGAAATAAAATGAATTGAAAATTTGAAAATATATTTTTTTAAGGTATGTATTCTAATCTAATGGAGCAATTTAATACTCGTATGAGAGAGCACAGGTTGTTTACCCGTATGAATTTGCCTTAGAAAAAGATCCGATTTCAATTCTCATACGGAAAACCATGTGAGCGATAGTGAGATAGATCATTTATTTGAATCCAATTTTTTTCGTGACGTCACTGCAATACTCCAAATATTTCAGTACCTACCTCCGTATTTTTGTCAGATCCATTTAGAACTAGCCATTCATTGACTGCTCATCTATACTTACGGCATTTTCTAACTGTCAACGTGTGCAACAGGCCCATTTTAATATATTGTGTAATGTTTGTTGACTTCTGATTGTAGCTTAGTGAGTTAAAATCTCTCATCATACTTCGAACAAAGTCTTAAGAACATATATTCTGTAAGAAAGAACTCACCACAATTCTGAACCCTTATGAATTTTTTCCCCTATTTCCTTATACCGGTTTCAAGCAATGTTTGATTGTTTCATTCAGAACAATAATAAAGGAGAAACACGAATTAACAAAGATTAAGAAAATATTCAGTAATTATTTATAATTTTATTTTGATACATAATCAACTTTATACAGATTAGTATATTACATTACAGCAATGAGAATATGTACATTATTCAATTTTGTGACGAGGTCACCTTTGCATTTCAAAATATTCCGACAGAGTTGCCTACACAGTCTTACCAAACGTAACGGCTTTCAGCCGTTACGTTTCCAATAAGAGTCGATGTAAAATGTACGGCTCCTAACCGCAAATCTTGCGACATTATACCTACATGTTGCTCACCGCACATTTTTCTCTGTATCACGTGGTGATATGTATTTCAGAATAGGTACTCTTACAAGTTAAGCAACTCATATGAGTCCTGTAAAATGTGATTTTCATGTTCAACAAATTTACAGCATAGAAAAAAAAGAAAGAAAAAAACTTCACTAATGCACATTTTTTTTTGTAATCCTAGGAGAGAATGATATGTAAATTGTATCACCTAATTTGTTTACGGTTCCTCTTGTATTAAATTCGAAGTAATTCACTGAAACAAAAAGTCAAGTACAGGAGTAGACAGTATTGAAACTATTGATTTTATTAATTGGAAATTTGTTGTATTGAGACCGTTAGTTGGAAATCGAAACCAATTTCAAATTGACAGGAGACGAAGTTTGGACCATAAATTCGTCTGCTACGAATTGCTCTCTTGAGAAAATGTCTCTCGAAGCCTGAAAAGAAAGCCAAAAAAGACGATGCGAGGGATTGGTTTCAGAGCTGAAACAGTCAGGAAGCGCCGTTTTTTCGGGCTTCGTGGACGATTATTTTGATCACAAAAAGGAAGAGCCGAAAATAGTTTTTTTTTATTATTTGATTTACTTTCTCCAGGCCATTTTAAGTAAGCATTGCATGCAATGAAATGGAACATTTTGAAGTTCATGTGATCTCCTTCACGAGGAAAAACATTATGAGCGATAAAAGACAAGAATGTGTGTTATTTCGATTTCGGATTTTTTCAGTTAATGTCCACGAGTGAGGATTCCTGATGTTACAAAAGTGGATCAAAAATCCGGGAGCCTATTGAACATAAGCGATTGTATGCAACAGTAGATGCTATGAACGTTGTCTTTTAGGTCCTCTGGAAAATCGGAAAAATGGCGTTCACAATATTCAGCCCAGCTGGTGAGGGCGAGGACTAAGGAGTAGGTATATATAGGAAGTAAAAGCAGCCACCCTCTCAAAAAGAGTAATTAAAGAAAATGAAAAAGAAACGAATGGAAAGAATTAAATTGTTAAGCAACAATTGAAGCTTTTTGAGTATGTGAAGTATTATTTGATTCAAGTTTCTATTAAATATCTTTAATACAAATATAATGTTCAGGGCGTAATCTCAAGACGGTTTAGGATTCACCAAAAATTGTTGAAAATTTCGATGTTTGAGGAAAATTTTCACGCTATTTAACGAATTATTACGTGTTTACTTCCACCGGTTATGTAACGTCAAACCACAGTTTGTATTTGTTTTACTTTCTGAAGGAATTGGTTACCTTTGGAAGTTTTGGGATATAGGAGGGGAAAGGAGCAATAAGGTCGTCCTATCCCCATGGATACGCTCTTGCATAGCCGTAGTTATGCAAGATATTGTCTTTCTCTCTATTAGCTCATTTGAACGTATGCGTTAGAAAAGGACAGAAAGAGGGGCTGAAGTCACGTGACAGCTTCAATATCCATCCTTTTCTAACACATTCGTTCAATTGGGCTATGAGAGAAGAAGAGAATATCCTGGCTACATGCACTCTTGTATTTAATGACAGTTGAAAAACCAAGAAGAGGAACGATAACAAAAACAGAAAACAAGAACGCAATGAACCTAAATAAAAATATGTACAAATCTTGAGCAACTTTCATATTTGCTTTGAAAATATAATTTACAAATTTTAAATGGCACCTATTGACCGTTTTTTAGTATCATGACCTCACTGATCCACTGAATCAGCATCTTATGGGTCTCTTCAAATTTTCCGCCTATTGAGTCGTTACCATCTGACTGGTCCATTCGAAAAGCCTGCTCTTCACAAAAACAGTCTGTTTATCAACTTGATTGTGCCATGAAACCTCGCTTGACAAAAAATGGGCGCCTTCTTGTTAAGTATGTAAAGTAAATGCCGTTTGAGTGTTGCTTAAAAACTGGTTTAATCCAACTATTGAAGTTACCGCAAATATTAAATTACAACCTGTGGACGCTTTAGTTTTATTTTAATATATAATTTCCAAATAATTTCCAGGTTCTGTAAATTCAGTTGGAATGTCAGAGTAAAAAACAGCATGACACATTTTTATACATTTAATGGTTACTTTGTTCCTCTACACAAGGATATAATTGCTATAACTTCGAAAATTAAAGCAGGGATTAAATTGAGACAAGAAAACCTTTTGCACTATATTTTTCATAAACTCAAGTTTCTCTCTATCCGGAAATTTAATGTCGGCACTATACAAAATTGCAGGAGAAACGATACTGCAAAACCTGCAATGTATAACTTCTTTGCAATCAGCACAAGGACCAGTTAAATTACCTAGTAATAACTGTCACTTTTAAGTGTTAAAATTGATAGTTTGTATCAAACACGTTTAATGATAGGGATAGGGGGAAAAATGTTTACTTTACACATTGTACAGTATCAAAAATGAATTTACATAATACTATTTGTCTATTCTTACCACTAACTTATAGATAGCGATTTTCTTTCTTATTAACAATCTAATTAATTTTGTACACTAAGATATTACATATATAAAAATACAAATAGTAACAAATTTACAGATCGGCAAATAAATTGTTCAAGAAGACCTCAACGCGGGGTGGTTCAAATCGGAGCTACCGCTTTGTGAATATTTAAAGACATTTGTGAATCCACCGATGGTTCCACCGACGATTTCACCGATGGCTCCATCGATTGACCAATATTACATAGTTCAGATCAGTTTAGGACTGTAATGAATGAAAATGCTTGCATCTGTAATTTTTCCTCAACCAGCGGAATTCACCGCTAAGATTATCCTCAGCCTTTAATGCCAATTCCTGCCACCAGAGCGCTACCATTCGGCTAATGTCAAAATTACAGACCAACAGTAATTTATATTTAAGACATCGGAGTGTAAGTTAATAGGTGATCATCTGAAGATAGTCTCTGTAAAATCTCTCGTCTGTAACTTCCAAAATAGAGTTGAAAGTAGTGAAAGTACCAGTGGCATAGCGTGCAATTTGGAAACGTTGAAGATCGTCCATTTGAACCCATGAAAAAGATCGAACTGGTGGCTGTTCAGCGAACACTTTCGCATTCGACCTCATACATGGGTTTAAATGGATACAGTACAACGTTGCCAAATAACACGCTACGCCCCTGGAAAGTACAAAAAGCAGAATATCGCTGATAGGTTCTAGCATTGGGTTGCGATATTCAATTTTTTGGTACTTTTAGGCTTATTTTCGAAGTTATTAAGAGATATTTTGCAGAAATATTTATCAGATGATTATCAAGTAACTGAAAACCCGTTTTCTTTAATGTAATTCATTTTTGGCCAGTCACTTGAAATGAATCGAACGCGGTAGTGATCCGCTGGCAAAAACCGGCACAAAAAACGCTGAAGATTCACCTCAAATTATCAAAATAATCCGCGAATTTATTACAGTCATTCGCGACTTCATCGGTTAAAATAAGATTCCAGATCAGAGTATTCGCGTGCATTAAAGACATTACCGTCATATACTGAACTGAACAGTGTAATATTTTGGTCAAACGGTGGAAGCATCGGTGAACTGAAAAATGACTCTAAATACAAACAAAGCACGGCAGTTCTGGTTCAAATTGTGATGAGACCTTGTGAGCTGGACTGTAAATATGCGCGTGCTAATCATTATGTTTATAGACTTGGAATTATCAATGGCGGCTCGTGCGATTTGGCAACCATGCAATTTTTCTATTTAAACTTTAGTAAAATAATCGATTCTTGAGGAGATTGGCATCCTCTTGGCAATTCGATTGTTTTACGTTCGTTTAAATGGGAAGGACATGTTGTTGCTAGATTGCAAGAGCCGTCACTGGGACGTACGGACAACGGACATGCTATCCCTAACCAAGCGGCAGAAAACCTGTTAAAGTTATTATTCGCTCGTTATTTTTAATTAGGCTATTCTATCATCGTATAACATGTAGCCTCCCAACTTTGACGCCATGGACATTTTAAATTTAGTTCCGAGCGACACCGCTTTTTTATTCGATTTGAAATGCATAGGTGGAAAAATACTTTGATTATATAGAATTCTGAAATAGAACCATTTAAGAACCTGGACCAAGTAATCACAATTGAAGTAAGATGTTTTAGTCGCGCATGTTTCCTTTAGCCGCGGCTTATGTAAATCATGTAATCTGGCAACCGTGCTTGCCATTTAAATCCATGCAAAAAGATCGATACTAGGTGAGGCACGACGCCTCACCAAATAATCGATTATTTTATGCGGATTAAATAGAGCGAATCCATTGTTGCCAAATAGCACAAACCTCCACTGGTTTCCTATTCTTGCGGCGCGACGAGCTCTTATGAAAAGTGGCACGTTAAAAAAACAAATTGTTTTGAAGCTCGATTGTCAACGGTTAGCTGCAATAGTGTAATTCGTTTATTTTGATACGATTACTATTGTGAAGCGTGGTATTTCTATATCACCAAGAATTCCTGGTTACATTTTCAGTTCTTAGTTGATGAGAGAAAGTAATTCTTAATTCAGCTGGTAACTTCTCTTTCTGTGACAACTCAAAATGGGGTGTATGTTCAAGAGAAATAACATTTTTTAGGTTGTTTAAAGGGAGGGGGGTTGAAAATGAAAATAATAATGTATGAAATATCTGGATGGTTGAAATGTTACCCGTGAGAAAGTGGTAAAACTCCGGGTTTTTCATTCAGACAGTTTGCTTTGTGCACTCGTATCATATTTTAGGTTTTGTTTGTTTTAATGTAATTCACTCTTAATTTATTTCATTTGTCTGTCCAACGGTATAATGTGAAATCAAGGAGCAGAAACTCACTAAACTTTGCCTCATGTCCTCACGACGTATGATACTCTTCTTCTAGCATTATTACGTGACACGGCACAAAATTTTACCGTGTACGGAATCAGTCAAGGATAAGAAGGTGGAGCGGGGGTTGGAATGATTACATTGCGCCAAAATTGCGCGAAGTATAATTTGTCAAAACTTTGTTTGACACTTCCGAAGTGAGAGGGAGGGTAAAAAGGGTTTCATCTCCTGCGTAACCCTTTTTGTTTACGTGACATTTTGTGCCTCCTCTTCGCACTCGCGGATTCAATGGTATAATACGCATTGCTCTGTTGCCCCATGGGACCGTAATCACGAAAAAAAAAAAAAAAAAAAAATGTTTGTTGAAATTTGGAATCAGTACTGAACCCACCCCGCCGGCGAGATTACACGGAGAGTAACAACCGATCAATTGTTAAATCAACCCGAAAAAAGTGAATATCACATTCTCTTATTGGAAAGCTATAAAAACGTATGATTTGAAATTCGCTGCTTTTTTTCAATTAATACTTGTTATGTACCATTTGTTGAGCCAGTGTTACCCGATTGAGTAGAAAAAGCCGTACGTTTTACATTGATTTAAATGGGGACGATACGGCTGTTTACCCTCGACCTGGCAACACTGTGTTGAGCCAACTTATGTTTTGATGCGTTGCACTTTCTGAAAATTTCATTTTTATTTGTTTACTTTCTGATTCTGCAAGGATTCTTATTCTTGCAACTTCGCAACCTTGAATTAAGAAAAATTCGCGATGGCACACGTACTTGGCTCCAGTGGTGTTTGCGTCCAGGGGGGGAAAAAAAATGCGTCGTTTCCCAATTGCATGTTATACCATATGCTCCTTATAAAATGACAAAACAGCAAAATTAATGCTAATTTGCGACGGACATATTTTGATACCTTCATTTCTAAAGTAAGATATTAAAGAGAGATTTGGATGGTCCTAGACTTGGAAAGGTGTCCGGCGCACTTTCTAAAATGAAAAAAAAAAAAAAAAAAAAAAAAAAAAACTGAAGAAATATCCGCCCCATCCGTCAACATAGCTTTCAATTAATTTTTCCTCAACTTTTGGATTTTCTTAGGTTCTGTTCCTTGACATTTAATTTTATTGTTCCTTGAACATGAGCGTCGCCGCCTCGAAAATCTTGCCAATTTATTTTGAAGTTCACGGCTTTCCATCTCAAACAGCTCGATTAATTTCCTCATGAAATAATTGAATTTTTGAGTCACTCCTTGATCATCTCATTTTTGAGAGAGAGGGCTTGTCAGAGAGGATCATTTTTCATAGCGACGAACGAAAACATAACAATAAGGGAAGGAGCTGTCCGTCGTATCTCATCAAACATTCAACCCTCTCTCATCTCATAGATTTGATAGAATTTTCTCCTAAAATTGGGAATTTCATCGGAATGAATCGATTTTATCCAGCTCAAGAGTTGAAGGATTCTCTCTTTCAGGTGCGCATCGGTATTCTTTCAAGAAAGTTATGGCACAAGCAAAATAAAGCTGCACAGTATTTAACAAGAACAGTGGCGTCTCTTGCAATTTTACAACAATGCTTTTCCTCCATTTGAATCTATGTTCAATAATCGAATGCTGGTGAAGCGCTGCTTCTCTGTTGAATCGACTGTTTTACATAGAATCAAATGGAGGAAAAACACTGTTGCCAAATTTCAGCCGCCATTGGACCAGAACAAAACGGGAAACAATCACGTGTTTATTTACATGGGCCAGAATTGTTTACTCGAATATAGCAAATATTTAATAAATTCAGGTTTCCAGTAACGTTCCTTCCCAGGGTTATTTTGAGCTGAGGATTTAATCGCAGCTGAACAAACACCCGTGTCTTTTATTAAAAAATAATGCACTTGATTCTAAATTCCGTCGAGAATCTGACAAACAATCAATGCGTTTTGAAGCTCTTAGAGTCCGTTTCCAGTAATTTACTGCAAAATTAAATATAAGTTGAAAGAAGAAAGGATTCACAACAAAAACTAATTTAAAGAACAATAACAGTAACAATTATAATATTATGAAACAAAAAGAAATAATAAAAGAACAAAAAAAGGAACAAAAATAATAAATGTAAAGAATAATAAGGGAACAGGTACTTATTTTTGAAAGCTCACCATAAAATAATAATATAATACAATTCCTACTGATTTCAGTACCTGAATGATAGGTAAAGAGGTATACGTCTCAGAAGTCTAGAGAAATATATTTTATAATGTTCTTGTGACAAGAATGTAGATTTACTTATTTTTAAAGACGATTGCTGAACCAAGGGAGACAAACTTATAACAATTTCTGAAACCATTACTGGCGGACGATCACCAGTAAAATTGACATTTCTTAAGCCCCTCAGAGTTCTTCTAACTTGGCTAATTCTCGAAGGGTTTCCTTAACAAAAATAATGAGAACTTTATGGGCATATGCCTTTCCTTTCTATAATTAGTTGAGATAAAGGAAGACTAATTTTTTACATTTTTTTTGAGCACCTGATTAAATAGCTTCTTCATGTGCTTTTCATGTACTCACATTTACAATTTCCTTATTAAACTTTAGTCGGAAAAATTTCCTTTCTCATAGATAAACGACTTTAATCTTAATTAGTTGCAGGCCATTGCAGGACTGATCGACTAGAAACTGACTAGATTCTGTTGCATAAATTATAAAAGGAAATAGAAGTTCTCATAAAAATACAATTGAAGTTTTTTGAACATTCATTAAACATAATAGAAACTAACTAATTTTAAGACTTTGAGATCACATTAAATCGTCCTAAATGCCATGAAGTTCAAACATCCAAAAATGAACTTTTTCTAAACACATACTAAAGGAGATCAGCATAGCTCCTTCCCTCTTTTAGGCAAAATTCGACAAATCAAATTCCGAAGGTTTTAAATGACATTTAATATACTGGTATTATGCAGAGTATGAGTACTTCGTAAGTTTTAAAACAGTAAAATTGCTTAGTTTTCATTTGAAACGGTAAATTATTTCAAATTTTTTGATTGCGGTCCGAAATACTTCGCAGAGAAATTACTAAGTATAATAGTCTCATTTTAATTTTTAGATTTCATAATAATACGAATTTAGTAGATATAAGTATTTAGTAAAAGACATAGTTTTTCAAAGTAGCTCAAATTACTTATTTGGTTATTTTGAGTGGAATGTTTTTAGTCAGTGGATGATTTACCCGTCAATTGAGTGATCAAATGTGGGTTGAACAATGGACAAGTGACTGTCTGATATTAACTTGAATGCTTGTTTTAGTAGGGGTAAAAATAAAAATCGAACTTTGCGTCTATTGAGAATTAAAACTAGCAGATCATGGAAAATTTGTAAATGGGACCTATTGACCAGAAAAAAATTGAAAATAAATAATCTATTTTTTTCTTCATCTATTTAACTCCAAACGTAGTTGTGATCCATTCAACCCCGGGTGGATCAAAATCCAGCTTCTGAAAAAGTGTCAGATAATTTGTCATAAAAAATATCGCTAAAAACTTTAAGCTGCGATGCCAAAAGAAAGTTAAGTGGTTCAGTACCATAATTGGAAGTAAAAAAAAAAGAGTGAGATTGAAGGTGATGGACAGTTTTGAACTTTTAAGGAACAAAAAACCAAATTGCCTTGGTGGTGGTGGGGAGGGGGGGTTATATTTTTTAAAATAACGTTTCGAGTTTTTTTTTTTTTTTTTTTTTTCATGATGGAAAAGACGGATTCTTTTGTAATAAACAATTATTGAAACTTTAATTATTGTGAATTTCGTCATGGTAAACCATTAGATCATAAGGAATTATTGAGATACACATTATACAATAATAATTAATTACACATTCTCATTTTTTTCCCCGCGGTGGGAGATGTGATGGGAAAAGAAATGTATCAAATTGGAGGGGAAAAGTAAAAAAGGAACGAAAAGATTTTCAGGCGAAGTTAGAGTACACCTCTCATAACCCTTTCAAGAGTGCTTTACTCTAAGAGAAACCAATAAATTGATTCTCGGTGGAAAAAGTTCAATTCAGAAGTAGGCATGTGTCACGCATTAGTAACTGAGAACACGGAATTACTACACATGTACTATCACCCGATTCGCGTAAGACTTCGATAACTAGTATAATATCTCCTGGTCACTTACAATCAGTTTGAAATCGTCATCTTTAAATTCACTAGTTGAGAACATTCAAGATTCAAATCGCATCACAACTTTGGCAACAGTTCTATTTAATATTGCAAGTTATGTCCAATGTTCGATTTTATGAGCTATAGGTATTTGTGTAAACGAAAACCGATATTTTCTATCGCTTAATTGGTCCATTGAAGAAAATTATAAATTTTGTCATCAATTTACTATTGTTTAAATTGACTAGAATCTAGAACTCAAAACTTGAGCTATCGGGGCGGCATCAATATTGCTTTCTGCGTCTAATAATCCGTCAACAAAATAATGGTTGCAAGTCCTTCAGCGACACGGACATCATAGACACTAGAAATGAACCCCGTTTGGCCCTTTAGAGACTTAACAAGCAGGACTGCCTATTTTTAGAGTGCAGTTGAGATCTCCGAATCCAACGACAGTTCCTCAAGTTACTGAAATCAATTGAATGATACGGCCATATTTTATGCAGAGATGTCGCTTTGCGTGAATGTAATATACACAGAAAAAAAAGGATGTGCTCCAGACACGATCTGTATACACACCAGTGCGTAACGTGCTCAGAGCACAAACATTTCAGGCCCTGGACACGACGGGATGCGTTTCAGACGCAAACTCAACCTAAATAGATTGCGCTCAGAACTCGTTCCCGTACTGGTGTGTACATTCGTGTCTAGAACACGGAAAGTTTGTGTCTGGAGCACGTCCATTTTTTTCTGTGTAGACTCAAAAAATCAACGGCGATTCCACCGGCGGACAAGGAGACTATACAGATACATTAAGCAGTTATACTCATGAACTGGAATCTGTAATCTTTTTGCTCACCGATGGAATTTGCGGGTCTTCAATGGCATTCTACAATCCATCGGTGATTCAACTGCGGTTGAAGCAAAGAAGACATTCGCCAGTTGAGAGGTATGAAAACGTCTCATAGATATACTCAAATGATCAATCTTTGCTTCATCCGGTTGAATCACCGATGGATCATAGAATGCCATTAAAGATCTGCAAACGGCAGCACGGTCAAATTCACGCCAAACGGCAAACTTCAACTTATGAAAATTACTTGATCCTGTATAACAACGAGGCTCTTGCAAACTTTTGCTACGGGGGATTGAAGAGTTGATTCTTGCATAAAATCTGCAAAAATGACGATGAGTACACTGAAAAATCTCGAAATTCACTCTCAGAATCTGGCATAATGGCGGTTCAAAGCAGGTATCATGGGAGATTCATATCTAAAATGAGACATATCTCTGTGTTTCCGTAGAGAAAGTGACAGATTAGACAGGAATCTCCCATGGTACCTGCGTTGAAGCGCCATTAAGATCTTGCCGTTAAAGCTGTTATGTGAGTTTATTACTGAATTTTAGGCTTTTTTGGTGTGATTTTCGTGACTTATGCTGGTCATTACTTCAGATTGGACCATTTATTTGCTTAGAGCAAAAGTTTGCAAGAGCCCCAATGGACCATCGTTGTGTTTGGGAAATCTCTCAATGAGGCAGTTGCAAGGGTTTGCATTTTGGTGTTGTTTAGAAAGGAACTGAAAAAACTTGACGAGCTGAAAAAAAAAAACAACTTTGGTTTCTAACTAGATTTCTTACTTCGGGAAACTCAATTTTGCCCCAAAATACAGGTTTATTTAAATATGGGAATTCCGCGTTGTGAAATAAGACGCAACAACTTTTTGCAAATTTACACGAGTGTATCTCCGAAAACGGGAAACTTACGCAGTGGCGGCTCGCCAGGTGAGGCAATTGAGGCGACAGGAAGCCATCGCCTCACATTTTTTTAAGTTGGAGAAAGAAAAAAAATTAAAAAAATAACATATAAAGGTTGAAATGGTTATTATTCAATCATCCTTTGTTTCAATAGTCCAAAAAGTATGAATAGAACATACAATTTTCAAAAAAGTTTATGTAAAGAGCGTTTCAAAAAAAATCCTGTGCACCTCTCATTTTCGTCGCCTCACCTCCACAAGCCGCCAGTGAACTTAGGAAGAAACTATTCGTGGCAGAAATGGTCCGTACATGACCATAAGGTCCATAACTAATTCCCTATGCAGAGTATAGTCATACGTATAGTCGTATACTCATACGATATCCATACATTTCCATCTAGATCCATACTAGGTTTAGGGAATTGGTTATGGACCATTTTTGACAAGGATACAGACATTATAGACACTCTTGTTCTCAGCTCATCAAGTCCTTTCATTTTCTTCATTAAAAATACAAAGATTTCCGACCCCTTCATTACTTCAACTGCCTTATTACACTTAAATCGACAGCCCTGCCAACAAGTTTATCACTTAAACGTCGCGTCGCGTAGCTACCTAGCTTCGTTTCGTCTACGGGAACTGCATTTGTCAGTGCTGAGCGGCAAACTTCATTCTTTTCTGCTTCTGTCGCTGATTGCAGAACCAGACCCGAACCACGTTCTTTTTCAAATCTAGCTTCTCGGCGATGGCCGCTATCTTCTCACCAGATGGCCTCGGCTGTACAGCGAAATAGGCCTCAAGTGATCTTTTCTCCGGGGCAGCTATCGAAGTCCGCTTCCTCTTCTTCTCACCTGCCGGCAAAACGCTAGGAGCATCAGGATCTCTCCGTTTGTTTTTTGCTTGCGCCTCAGCCTCCTCAAGCCACGCCTGGAGGATAGGCTTCAAGGCGATCATATTATTATGCGATAACGTTAAAGATTCGAATCTGCATATGGTCGATTGAGAGAGGGCCCCAACGCCAGGCAACTTGAGATTGGCTAGAGCTTTACCGACGTCAGCTTGCGTTACGCCGAGCTTTATCCGCCTCTGTTTGAATCTTTCTGCGAAAGCTTCCAACTCTCTCGGATCCGTGTCGGAATCTGGGTGCTGGAGTTGCGTTGGCATTCCAGGATGGTGAGGCGTTGGATGGTGATGGTGGGGCGGGCCTCCGTGATGGTGGTGGTGGTGATGGTGGTGACCCTGCATCATGCTGTTCATGCTCGGGTACATTGAGGGGGTGTGGAGTTGGGGGTGGCCGTGACCCCCACCCCCTTCGGACATCGGGGTTAGTGTGGTCATCGCCGATGATGAGATCGGGTCCAGCATGTCCAATCCGTCCATCCCTGGGTGTCCCATCTGGAACATGAGCATAGTAATGAAAATTATGAGGGAGGAATGATTTGGTTTAAACAGAAAAACTAATGTGGGGACGGATACCCAGAAATTTCTCTCTCTCTCTCTCTCTCTCTCTCTCTCTCTCTCTCTCTCTCTCTCTCTCTCTCTCTCTCTCTCTCTCTCTCTCTCTCTCTCTCTCTCTCCGGCCATTGGAACTTATGTGTTAGAATAGGATAGCAGAGGGGGCCATCGCCATCGCTTTACTTTAGCCCCTATCTCTGTCTCTCTGTCCTTTTCTAACGCAGACTTTCAAATGGGAGGAGAAAAAGAGAGCCACATTCCTGTACCTGCGTATGGAGGAAAAGAGCAGTAAGTACTTAGTAATGATCATTAAAGAGAGTGAGATCCAACACTTTTGCGTCCCATCCATTTAAACGTATGCAAATGGTCAATTTCGAGGGTGTTCACTGATTACTGCAAACTACCTTTGTAATTTTTTATGATTTATTTATTTATTTATTTATTTATTTATTTATTTATTTATTTATTTATTTATTTATTTATTTATTTATTTATTTATTTATTTATTTATTTATTTATTGATTGATTGATTGATTGATTGATTGATTGATTGATTGATTGATTGATTGATTGATTGATTGATTGATTGATTGATTGATTGATTGATTGATTGATTGATTGATTGATTGATTGATTGATTGATTGATTGATTGATTGATTGATTGATTGATTGATTGATTGATTGATTGATTGATTGATTGATTGATTGATTGATTGATTGATTGATTGATTGATTGATTGATTGATTGATTGATTGATTGATTGATTGATTGATTGATTGATTGATTGATTGATTGATTGATTGATTGATTGATTGATTGATTGATTGATTGATTGATTGATTGATTGATTGATTTATTTATTTATTTATTTATTTATTTATTTATTTATTTATTTATTTATTTATTTATTTATTTATTTATTTATTTATTTATTTATTTATTTATTTATTTATTTATTTATTTATTTATTTATTTATTTATTTATTTATTTATTTATTTATTTATTTATTTATTTATTTATTTATTTATTTATTTATTTATTTATTTATTTATTTATTTATTTATTTATTTATTTATTTATTTATTTATTTATTTATTTATTTATTTATTTATTTATTTATTTATTTATTTATTTATTTATTTATTTATTTATTTATTTATTTATTTATTTATTTATTTATTTATTTATTTATTTATTTATTTATTTATTTATTTATTTATTTATTTATCTATCTATTTATCAAAAATTTATTTATCTATTTATTTTTTTATTTACATCGATAGAGTGCAACGTCGTAAGATTGAACGCTACTCCATTGTTGAAGGACTGGATGGAAAATGCGGTTAGTAGTTTTGAAAAAAGATTTGAAAAATCTGATTGGACAGGTTCCAGAAGTATTTAAAATTAAATCCTAAATTCAAATCGCTGGTTTCTCGAATGAAGGTTTTTGCTTCTTGACTACTATTTAAAATTTTTTTGAAAGTTCCAGCCAGCCGTTACATGTTGTAATTACCGAACACTGAGGCACCCTGGCACCTGACACGTGTAACCTAAATCGCCCGAAATAATTATGCGGAAACATTCGGAAAATTTTCAAGAGAGGCAGATGAATTCCAAAGTAATAAAAGGAAAAATAAAAGTAACCCAACGGTGATGTTTGTCGGTATCTACCAACGAATTATACATTTTACTAGAACGACAACAACCTAACTTATCCTAACCAGCAGAAAAGGAAAATCTTCAGGTTAGAGTCAGAGTGTACACTTCCATTACTCTGGTTACCTGATACCCACCAGATTACCGCTCAGGGTGAAAACAAAGCTCGTTTGTATATATTTACCGTTGATCCTCTTTATCAAAACTGACCCATTCAGTTCAACGTAAAATAGGCTAATTTATTCATATAATCTGGCAACGCTGAGCATAGGTTTGTGTAAAAACAGACTTTCGGTAATCGAAGGATCGCGGGAAAGCTAGGAAAATTTACTTAAAGAGTGATAGATAAGAAGAGAGATGGAGAGAAAGAGAGTGAAAGCATGAGTGAGATAGAGAGAGTGAGAGGGAGGGATGGCGAGAGAGAAAGAGAAAGAGAAGGGGAGAAAGAGAAAGAGAAAGCGCAAAGGGATTTGACTTAGACAAATGAACGGGGGTGTCACGGAGCGGATTCTGCGACAGACGGAGATAGTAGCCACTTGATGTCAATGGGACATTAATGATGAAATATAGAGGACGCGCAGGGACGGTGTAGTAGCAAGGGATGGTTGAGGGAGTGAATCATTTCGTACTGCTCACGAGTCAGTGCCTCTCTCTCTCTCTCTCTCACTCACTCTCGCGGGGGGCCCTAGGGACATTCCACATTCGGCATCGGGGTGCGCCCTTCCTCGCCGCGGATTCTGCCTTGATGCTCTTCGCTGCTTGCTCTATCACCTTCCAAAACATGAACGCACTACGTCGGGTACACACACTCGCTAGGCGTTCTACAGTGATGTCGGTTCGCTAGGAGTCACTGAGTTTGTTAATTGACCCACGGTGGAAAATGCTGGCGATTATTTGCCAAGTCTGACAACCCTGGCGCCCTTAGAGCTGCGCCCGCGCTCGCGGATGCTTCGGTGCGGCGAAAAGGGTAATGTTATGTTGTATTATAACAATTCCAATCAATTATTCATTTATATTTCTCTCTCCCTCTCTATCTCACTTCCTCTCATCCCCTCTCTTTCAATCTCTCTCTCTTTCTCTCTTTCTCTCCTTCTCTCTCTCTCTCTCTCTCTCTCTCTCTCTCTCTCTCTCTCTCTCTCTCCCTCTCTCTCTCTCCCTCTCTCTCTCTCTCCCTCTCTCTCTCTCTCTTGCTTCTCGTTGATGCATGTATAGTTTTGCGATGATGCACCCTCTCAACCTCTCCTCCCCACCCCTACGTGTAAATTCTCGTTCTCCAAGAGCAGAGTTCATCTTTTAGTCGTTCTCAGATCTTCTACACTTTCGGTGTAATCGCACTCTCTCTCACACCCTTGCTCTCACAGACATGCTTACATGTTACAACATACTCTAATCGAGGGTTGGCTCAATAAAAAGGGGTGGGAAGGGGGTAGGAGGGAGGGGCGGGGGTGGTGGGTTGACTGTGTAAATCGAAGGGGGTTGGAAAGCAATTGGAATTAAATTAACGTTCCTTGGGAGTGAGCGCGCGTCACAAGTCATTCCTACCCTCTCTCGACTGTTTTCCAGTCGTCATCCCCTTTCTCTTGTATCTTTCTCGACCTATCGTTCCGATGCAATGATCTAGAATTGATTTTCGGTCGGGTTAGATGTCCGTATTGCAGATATATAGTTGCTTGAGTGGTTTAGATGCTTTGTCTGCGTGCATAATATGCAAAGGAATCCCTATATAGATCCATGAAGGCAGGTGTACCACAGGGCTGCCGTTTTGCGTATAATCAATGCTATTTTTCAATTCACCGATGATTTCACCGGTTGAGAAAAGATTACACAGTTCAGCTCAGTGTGTTACTGTAATGCATGAAAATACTCTGATCTGTAATCTTTTCTCAATCGGTGGAGTCGTCGATGACTTTAAAAAACGTGCGGATGTTTTAATTAATTAACGGAGTTTCCGCACCGATTGAGGAAAGATTACAGATCAGAGTATTTTCGTGCATTACAGTCATACACTGAACTGAACTGAGTAATCTTTTCTCAACCGGTGGAATCATCGGTGAATAGAAAAAATAGCATTGATTATACGCAAAACGGCAGCTCTGGTGTACCATGACTTGCAAAAGAAAGTATCCTGCATGGTAGAAATTCTCATTCTTTCGAATCTCAGCCAATTTTAAAGAATTTTGCGGTTTTCAAGTATTTCAGGTTTCTCAGAAATACTACTTGGAAGCATTCCTTAAAAAATCCAAGATTCTTTGGAAAATAATAGACAACTTTATCAAATACGTTTTGGATGAAAAAACTTTTTTTTGGGCAGGTCAGAGTATACATGGTGGCTCATATAAGTAATATTACCGGGCCGCCAGATAAAAAGATAGCTCCGGCCCACTACCCTAACTATTCCAACTCCAAGTAAAAACAAGCCTAGTTTTCAAAGAAAACTCAACTGTTAAAGACAACATAAAGTTAAAGTTTAAACATAAATATTTGCGAACAGCTAAAGGCTTAATTGAATAAAAGTGCAATGAATAATGTAAATTAATTTATAATGAAGTTGAATTTTGCCTGAATTCATTTGTCTTTCATTCATTCTCATTACTGTCTATATTACATCCTCATTTTCCAATTCTCAAATCGATTGAGCATATTCTTTTGAGAAACTGGCACTTTTTATTTAGGTTTTAGCTTCATTTAAACAACGAAGAAGAATTAATCAGAGGCGCCGCGTACAATCTGGCAACCCTTCAATTCGTTCCTTTAAACCGTGCAAAATATCGATGTGATCTCATTTGTTCTGGGTTTATACACGGAAAAAAAACTACGGTGAAATTAACCATACGATAGCTGATTTTGGCACCTGCTAGATGTTATGGTAATGTTAACCAAAAGTATACTATGTTTTGACTAGGTACTAGGTGATGTTACCTGATTGCATGTCGAATTTACTCAAAGTATCGGTAAATGTACCATACTTCTGGTCAAGTTTACCATAACATCTAGCAGGTGCCAAAATCAGCTATCGTATGGTTAATTTCACTAATCTTTTTTTTCCGTGTATGAAGTTCGAATTAGTCTAATTTTTTTACAGTAAAATACGACCAAAAGCAGTGAGACATGTTTTAAGATTTCAGGCTTTGTCATGACGTGGGTATTTAGAGAAAAGCCTCCACAAAGTTGTTTTAAAGCAGGTCCGACGCTGCGCAATAACTTGTCGGAGAGTGCATCGTATTTTTAGAGTAAACAATTTTGTATTCTAAAAATAACGTCCTGATGATATAAAAATTGCTATTCTTAGTAGCTCCAGGCTCTATATTTATCCATGAATTCCCTGTGGAAGATAATGACCAAAAATATCTCGGATTGCTTTCTCACAATCACTGATGAGAATGCGGTCACGCTTACAGTTTCTAACCTTTGAGCACTTTTTATGAACGTCCGAGTTTTAAAAATACTCGCCGAATGCAAACTTTAAGAATGCATGGGTACACATACTTTTATTTCGAGCTCAAATCCCAGTGGACTTATTCTTATTATAGAGGTTGAAGGGCTCGACCGTCACGACGTTGTCGGATTTTGAGAAAACTTTAAATATACACTGAAAAAATAAATTAGTTGATTCTATAATGTTAAAAATGGTGACCGCCATTGGTAAAAGTTAATTTAAAAAACGGGATGCTAAATTAACAAAACTGTTTTGTTGAACTAACAACACGGATTGTTGAACCAACAAAATTGTTTTAAGTAAATGCGCGCGCCAATTTATTGATTCAAAAAAAGGTGGAACAACCTATTTTGTCAGTTTAACGCAATAATATTTTCTTAATTCAGCATTTCGTTTTGTTAGATTAACTTTCACCATTTTCTGGCCACCATATTAAAACATTGAATTTGTTAAATCTAATACCAACTAATTTTTTTGTCCAATGATTCTTTCCAAAGTATGCTAGTTTGAAACACGTGTTAACATTTTTGTTTAGGAATCGAAATGTGAACACGAGTATTGCGATGGAAACCGTTAGTCCGTTATAACACTACATTTTCGCGCGTATGAAGTTGAATGAAGGTACCTTTTTCATCTCATTGAATGCAATGGACATCTGCAGTGGCGGATCCACGGGGGGCACGGGGGCACGTGTCCCTTCTAAAAGCCTCAAATTTTGCCTCTTTTCAATAGAAAATAGCCTAAAATTTCTTCCACCGACGCTTCAAATTTCAAAATTTCACAGGCGTGCTCCCTCTTTGTGTCCCCCCCCAGAAAATTTTTCTGGATCTGCCACTGACTTGGAAACTTTCCTTAGCAACAACTGGAATAGCTAAATAAATTATAATTATGGAATCTAGGGCTTTATACAGTTTTGCGGATCTTATAACCCTGGTAAAAATGGCAAGTACAAGTTAATACAAGCTCTACTAACGTTGATACAGTTTTTACTAACATGTACTCACTTTGTTCCAAAGAACAGAAGTTAGTAGGAAGTTAGTAGAGCCTGTTTACCATTTTTACCAGGGAAGAGGGTTTTGTCAATTAATCGATGATTCCATCAGTATAGGACAGAAAAAAACAAAAAAAAATAAAAAATAAAAAAAAAATAAAAAAAAAATAAAAAAAAAAAATAAAAAATAAATAAATAAATAAATAAATAAAGAAAATACACAATTCAGTTAAGCTGTGTGACTACAACTCACGAAAATACTTTGATCTTTCATACTTTTTCAACCGATGGAATCATCGGTGAATATCAAAATTCCATCAAATATCAACGTTTTTAAATAACTATAAAGATTCCACCGGTAGCCGAAAAGATTACGGATTAAAATAGTTTTATGGATTACCGTCATACTGATGGACTGGACTGTGTATTATTTTAGTTTACTGGGAGAATCATTGGTGAATTAAAAAACTTTCCATACCAAACATTAGCAAAACTGCAGCCCTGATGAAAGCACTTGAAAAATTCAAAATCAACTCGTCAATTTTACAGAGCCTTCAAAACAAATACGAGCTCGGAGAAAAATTTTGATGGAGAATGTCTGCACTGGAGGATATAGGAATTTATCTTTCTCTCTCCCCTTCCATTTAAGGGTGTGCAGTAGAAAAGGATGGAGATTGGAGCTAAAGTCACGTGAGGCCTCCCTCTGTTATCTTTATCTAACTCATAGGTACGTTCAACTGACCGGATAGAGTGAGAGACAAATTCCTGTATCCGCCCATGAATGCAATGGTATAGATCCAGGGGGCACATGAGCACAAGACCGGCCCTCCTCAAATACACACTTGGTTGAAAAGTAAAGTCATAAAGTCATGCAAACATTATAAGTCGTTTTGAAAAAAAGAAAGATTAGTATATAAAAGGACAACTTTGAGCGAATTTTGAGGGGTTTTCTACAACTAACCGTTTGGATCATCCAAAACCCATAGATTGGGTCTTAATAATTTAGTCACTCAAAACCTTATTCTAATAGCTTCAAAAGATTACAAAGCATAGTTATAAGTCTATGACTGTATTAGACTGGTTTAGAGCGAAGTCAGTTTTATGTGTATGTGGTGTAATCTTATGTGAAATATATATGTGATATATGTGTAATCTTTTGCCAAAAGCTTGTGAAAAAACATCCGAGAAAAAGTTTCGAGAAATTTCTTTAAAATATTTAAAAATGATTGTTTAAAAAAGGTTGAAAACTAGATTTTCTAGAAAAAAATTAAAAAATTATAGATTTTTAAAAAGAAACTTTTGAAATCTGTCGGAAATGTTTTGAAAATATTATTTCGGCAAACATTTGTCATGAATACTCACATACTTCAAAAATATTTCTGAAACTTTTTTGAAAGTTTCCGGCGAGACTGACAGGATTTTAAAAATATTTTTAAAATGTTATTTTCATACTTGAGATTTTAGTCAACCTGATTGAACATTTAAGGAATCTTCCTTTAAGAGATCGAGGTCGGATGTCGGAGGGTCGCGTGCTGAAAAGATTTCGAGGAGGAGGGGTGGGGTTCGATTGTCGACGTAAAAGGGGATGCTAGCTAACGAGATTTATGTTTGGTGGTTGATTCCTTCAGCCTCAAACGGATCACAGATCAGGCACGGGACCTCTGACAAGATAAAATCCATTAAGTGAAAAAGAAATCCTCCTTATTGAAGTCGATTTAATGTACTTTGACTTACACCGATCACGGGATAAGAGCGCGATGGTATATTAGTTCAATTCCCTCTTTCAGTCTTAACTTTCATCAAAAATAAGTAGTTTGGTAAATGGGTTTCCTACGCACTTTTGGGCAATTTTCTTAAAAAGTAGCAAGTGAAACATCTGGCTTTTACCGCCTATGTGACAAAAGTGTTCGCAGGGTTTTAAATTTTTGAAAAATTGAAAAATTTGAAATTTGAAAAATTAGACATATGTGTGCGTCATAATCGAGAATTTTAATGTATAAGTAGTAAATAAATAGATCTGTCAAGTTGAAATTTAGCCATAATTTTAATCGAAATATCCTAGTATTTTCGCAATTTAAACTTAATCGCGAAAAATGCGAAAAAGTAGAACATGCGCAAAATCGCGACGAGTTAAGTGGAAACTGATATTATTTTTGAAATCAGTGTCTCAAAGTCCATTGATTAAAACATCTAAGAATCTCTCTCTCTTCCCCCCTCTCCGTCCCCTCCCCCGAGCAACCTTCTCTTCCCTAACCTCCCACCCCTGTCTCCCACCCGTAAAAATATGTAGTTTACAAACCTGATGTGGCCTTGTGTTTGGTCCAGGATGGGAAGTAGGCATACCGTGATGGTACATGACGTCATGCTTTAGCTGAGGTAATCCGGGCCCAGATCCAGTTTGGTGTTTGCCCATATCCACCGCGGCCAAAGCTTCCGCCCTACTAAGAAGTCCATCATTCAGACCTCCAAAAATATCACCCTGCAATCAAAAATATATGACCATCCAATATAAAATTACAGCTTAGAGGAAAATGAATAAATAAAAGCACATTTAGGCAAAAAAGGGTCGAAAAAGTTGGAATTTTAAAAGAACAAAGTTCTGATTAATGAACTACAAAGCATATACTCACTCATCAATTTGGTTCAAATAGATGCTACATCGTAACCTTCATGATGGGACGGCACGTTGCAAAAAGGATTAAAAGAATGTAAAGATTTTATAGTCTACAAATCTTTAAAGAATATTAAACTTTTTCTTGGACGTTGGGTTACGCTTTTCAAGCTTTCATTTTTCTCCAGGCACCAATAGTTATAAGTTGTTGTTCTACTTTTACTAGCGTTAAATGTTTGAACAATTGGCACGAAGTCCAAGTATCGAAGATGTGACTGCGAGGGTGACTAAAACTGAAATGGACCTATATACAAATATAATAATATGCACTGGATTGCGTGTTATTTTTCAATCTATGCCATCTTTGGTAATTTGAGTGCTTTTTATTTTTTGTTTCTCGGTCAAAAAGCCTACAGTCTTGTTGAGAAGCCACATTCTCATATTCACAAGATGGGGGGGGGGGACAAAAAACAAAACAAAACAAAATAAAAAACAAAAAACAAACCAAACAAACATGAGAAACAACTTGGAAGGAGGGCATGATTTGAAGATAATAATTTTGTCAAATGACTCATTATGCATTAATAAAAAGTCTTGTTGGTATAGAGTGAGAAAAAAACAGTGATGTATGGTAAAAGGCCCAAGTTAGAACTTAGCTCAGTTCTAAGCTTACCGTTTAAATCTGATGAAGTCTGTAGATTTTCAGATCCTCATTATCATCCAAGTACCGTAACGGTCATTTGTTTTTCTGAACGCGAAACAGATACAATCGAAAAGGAGACAGTGAGTAAGCAGGAGTCACGAAAAAAAAAAAAAAAAAAAAAAAAAAAAAAAAAAAAAAAAAAACCTAAAGATGGCGCTTCATAGTTTTACAAAAGCGTTCATATTTACTTACTCAGAACGTGTCATAATAGATCGTTTCAAGGCGCACAGCTTTGGCTAATGAGTGCATGAAGCGAGTGCCAAGGTAATCAAAATACAACTCACAAGAGCTACCCACTTCTTTTCCTTTTCCCTGCATCTATACAAAACTCCTCCTTTCCTAGCTTTTGTCGAGCATATCTTAGGTCTGAAGGAAAGCGGGGGTGAGGAATTAAGGAAGTCTTTAAGGCAGCGCAGGGTGTGGGCATTAAACGTGTGAAAAAGAAGCAGAGGAGATGCTTCACGGTGATAAAGTAAGATGTGGCGGAAACGTCAACGCCGTCTTCTCGGGGACTCTATGCAACTTGCTCTGCGCTGACGTATCACCGGTTGCTTTATAATGCTGCAGCAAAAGGTGTATCATCCCCCTTCTATATCCGTCCTCCGATTCTCTCTCTCTCTCTCCACCCCCCCTCTCACTCTCCCTCTCTCATTCCTTCTCTCTCACCCTCTCTCTCTCTCTCTCTCTCTCTCTCTCTCTCTCTCTCTCTCTTTTCTTCTCCATTTCTCTCTCATCCTCTCTCTCGCGAGATCTCCTCAATTGTAGCTCTCATTTTTACCCTTCGCACTCTTCTCTCTCTCTCTCTCTCTCTCTCTCTCTCTCTCTCTCTCTCTCTCTCTCTCTCTCTCTCTCTCTCTCTTATTCTTTTTAAAGAAAATCCATTCAGCGTCTTTTTATTTCGTGTGCCTTCCTGAGCCCGGGACTCTCGACCAAGCGATTATTTATTTATCCTTCGACATCCCCCTCCCTCAACATCATCACCTCTCTCCGTCTTGTCACTTCATTCACCACACACCTTTCTTTCTCTGCGTACTTCCCTTGCCTCATTCCGGTTGACCCTCCTTCCCTCGTTTTAAATTTTAGCGACGAAAGATTGTTTTGATTCCCGGGACGCTTAAAAAAAAAAAAAAAAAAAAAAAAAAAAAAAAAAAAAAAAAAAAAACGATAAATAAGAAAATAATGAGCTCTTGGGGCCATCCTTAGCCTCGTAAGGAAAGGAAACAATTTGTGTTCGTGCAATTTAAATTTTTGACCCTCGTGGTTGTTTTTTTTTTTTTTTTGCGAAGAAAATGAGGCTATCACTTAGCTTGGCTCGACTCGTGACTTTTTCTCTTATTTTTATGAAAGGAGGCAAGAGGTGGCAAACGAGAAATTTTGAGTGGATTAGTTTCTTTATTTGTGCGTCGTGAAGCGCGGGCTATCGGTTTTGAAGGAGTCTTGCTAAATAAAAAATGTACTTGTGATGAAAACAAAGATTCTGGCTGATATTTACATTAAACCTACACCTGTCGCTTAGAATTTTATCAAGTAGAAGTGGGAGACAGAAAATGGGAAAGGGAGGAGGTAAAGAGCGATGGCCCATTCACGGAAAAAAATAGTTGGCGAGACTTACCATCATGATGACTGATTTTGGCACCTGAGAAAAAGATGGCAAACTATATCAGATATTGGGTTGAATGAACTAGACACTATGTAAATTAAACTTAAGTCCAGGCATACCTAACCCAATATACCTGGTATAGTTTACCATCTTTTTGGCAGGTGACAAAATCAGTCATCATGATGGTAAGTCTGGCCAACTATTTTTTTCCGTGTTCCTTTGCTTGGATGTTGATGGATGAAATTTGATTTAGACTTTCTTCGAGTCAGTTTATATTTAGTGCATTTTTGGAAATTAGGATCCAGTGCAACCTCAAACTTTCCTACTATCCTTAAATATTCAGTTTCTATTCAGTATCCTTAAAAATGACCGCAATCAGTAGGTACAAATTTCTCTCGAAATTTTACCAATTGCTTATGGCTTATTGGGACAGAGAAATATTCCACAAAGCACCAACGATGTTTCTGCAAATGTTTATTAGATAATCATTAATTTTTTCAATGCCCCAATCTCAGTTAAAAACTATGCTGTCATCATGAGAAAATTGAAAATTGAGTTTGAAACGTATCTTGGAATTTCATAAACCTCGACTAAACCTGGAAAATCGGTTTCCAGTCAGTAGGTCTACAGTAATATGGACTACGGACAAAATGTCTACTTTTTTTGGTCTACTGATAAAATGTCTACGGAAGTGTGTCTACAAAAAAAAAAAAATGTCTACTTTGAAAAATGGCCACATTCTAAAAAGGTCTACATATTTAATGTCCACAACATAAATGTCCCCAGTATATTATTTCCTTTTTTAAAATATGTCCACTTTTTCTTTTACAAAATCGTGTACAAGGCAACAATGTCTACAATTTTGTAATATAAATAGACACGTGGAAAAGAAATCAGCAAGCTGGTTATAAGAAAGTAATAAATATTTTATCACCAATAGTTTGAATGATAATTATTTTCACGGTTGTCATAGTTTTTAGGCGTGCGACGAAGTTTCCAGACTATATAAATCAGTTATTTAAACTTTTTGTCGCACTTTTGTAATATTTCTCATCGAATTATTTATTTTTTGATGCAGCCTTCTTCCTTACGACAAAATTGTCTCTTTTCAATTTAAATACTGAGTGAATCAAATGTTGGTTTTACCTAATTTCGCGAATTCAACATTAAATTAATCAGATTTCTGTGACGCTGTCTTCAAAATTTGTAATTCAACATTACAAAGATCTATGAATGAGGGGAGTAAACTAACTTATTGTTAGATTATATTTTCTAATTCTGTTACAAAATTGTAGACATTGTTGTCAAGTGGACTCTTTTGTAAAAAAAGTGGACATTTTCTGAAAAGAGGCATTAATATACTGCAGTGGCGGCTCGTGAAATTTGGCAACCGTGTCCTCCTCCTATTTAACCAATGTAAAACAATCGATTCTCCCGGAGGCTGTCAGCCTCCGCAAGAATCGATTATTTTACCTACGTTTAAATGGAAAACTTGCATGGTTGCCAAATATCATGAGCCGCCACAGATATACTGGGGACGTTTATTTTGTGGACATAAAATATGTAGACGTTTTAAGAATATGGTCATTTTCTAAAGTAGACATTATTTTTGTAGACATACTTCCGTAGACATTTTGTCAGTAGACCGAAAAAAGTAGGCATTTTGTCGGTAGTCCATATTACTGTAGACCTACTGACCTGAAACCGGAAAATCACTTTATACAAAACTATTCGTTCTAGGCCCTCTATAGATCAGTGGCTTCCAACCTTTTCTTCGCGCGACCGCCCATTTTCTCGACACTAACCCCTGAGAAATCAATTAATGCGAATCTCGAAATGCAAAAAAAGTAAAAGAAAAAGGTTACATTTTTTGAAATTGTTCATTGGACCATTCCTGGTAAGCTATTGCGCCCGGTACTTTTTAAAATTGTAGTTTTGAGTTGAAAACTTAACATTTTCTGCTTTACTGAAACAAAGCAGACAAGCAAGTAGTGACATTCGACCATAATAATCGCTAAAAAGCTAATATTTTAAGCTTTCAAGTCAAAATTACAGCTAGTGGGAAATTACTGTCGTAATGATACGATGAAATAATAATCCCTAAGTGTCCGCTGAAACACAGTAAGATTCATTAAAACTCAAACATCGTGAATAGCAAGATTTTGTAATAAGCGAATACTTGAAAAAAAAAGAAGAAAAAAATTTTACACATGCAATATTTTTCCCGCAAATCGCTTTTCAAAAACTTCCGTTGTTCACGAGATGTTTTAAGTCAGGAATTTTTAACCTTTTTATCTCTCTTGCATTACTTTTGGATGGAACATAATCTGAATCTATTACTGATATCAAGTTCAATCAATATTCAAAGCTTTGACAGACTTTAGAAGGGACCGATTCGCGGCCAACGAATCAACCCCTTTCTCCTTCGCCATCTATAATGGGTGGGTATATCAAGCAAGGTTTCTATGCTGATGAGGCATTTTGATAGGATAACAATCCAACTCACTCCATTTTGACGTTGTTACACGTGTCCTACAATTGCGAAGGGAATTTAATTTAGCTTCCACTTACGACTTACATTTTCAGTTATCCTTATTTTACCCATGCAATTTCTCCATTTCATTCTACTTTGGATTCATGTTCATACAGAGGCAAACTCAGAGCTCTGAACTAACTTCCTCGTAAATAATGACCGCAGCTACGAGACAGGCGAAGTTTCGAAAAAAAAAAAAAAAAAAAAAAAAAAAAAAATGAGGACAGGCAAAATAGGGATGATGATGATGACCAATGAAAAAAAAAGAAAGAAAGAAAACCTCCACTCTGAGCCGTAATTATGGTGACCTGCAACCCGCAATACAGGGAAAAAAGAGCAAACAGGGAAAAAAACGCCATCCCAAATGGGGAAAAAAGGAAAAAAAAACTATACGGCCAACCCCAACAGCGAGAGTCACGGTGGTAAGTTCACCGTTAATTAAAAGAATGTTCAGGCGTAAGAACTACATAACAATCAAACGCTAATTAAATAAAAAAAAAAGAAAGAAGAGGGGTGGGGGGTCGGCCGCCAAGTCGTGGGCTATATCCGCGGTCCGCTTTATGCAATTGAGCTTTACAAACTAGCAAGCAAAACCGTATAAAATATTAACGCTTAAATACGTTGGTCGGAGAGTTTCATAGTACTTAACAATGTAAATTATGGTATACGTTGATATAATAGGAGCCACAAGTGGCCTGACGCAGGGATAGGGGAGGGGGGATTTGGAGCTATGTCACGGTACTCCCCGGTCGTGGAACGGACATGGGGCACTTTATTGAGCGTCGCGTCACGCCAGGTGGAGGGGAGCTCTTCCATAGCGGGAGGGGGCGAGGGGGGGAGGGGGGGTTGGCAGTCGAATCACCGGTGATGGGGTTATGGTGAGGAAGAGTGGAGGGAGACCGTCCATTTGTATGCATGAATCAATAATATACCTCTCTGGCCGAGCTGTGCATATACACTCCGTGTGGAGTAGATAACGGATAGCTAGGCCCCTCCGGTACGACGGTGGTAACCACCGATGGATGCCATCGTACGTGTAAGAACATTGTGCGGTGACCACAACCAAAAACAAAGTCTGGCTGGTGATTGCGGCGCGTCATTGAAACGGAGGAGTTTTATAGAATTCACCGGACATTGAAAAAAATAATAAATTCTAATATAATATTACCGGAGGCACACCACGATATGTCAACTGAGGAAGGAATTATTCTATAATAGTACCTCACATGTAATTCTGGTGTTTCCATCTGAATCTGGTCCTCGAATCAGGGTTTTCCTCAAAATTTTAAAGAAGTATGATACAAATACCAGAATTATGGTAATGGTACCAGAAATTCACTGGTTGACAAGTCGTTGTTCCTCTGGGAATTCTGGGATTATTGATACCTCTTTTTTGTTCTGAGGAGAATCCCACACTGATGTGTACCAAAGATTATACAGGCACAGCTCTGTGTTGTAGCATAAAATGTATACTCTCTGGAAATATTTCTATATGTAAGTACTCGTGTAATATTTTTTGTATCGCAGCAAGGCTACTGCTTTGCGCGTATCATTGGGAGAATTTTAGCATATTCAATGGTAGTTCAACTTGTGGACCAAAATATTACCGATTCGACCAATTTCGTAAGTGAGTCGTCATGCTATTTAACTGAGCTCTGATTTTTTCCCCCGAAACCTTGAATTAGATATAGATTCCATTAATGGGGCTCTTGCAAACTTTTGCTGTGAGCAAATAAATAGTCTATTCTGATGTAAAAACCAGCGAAAATCACGAAACTTACACTGAGGAAGTCTAAAACTCAGTATTAAACCTACGTAACTACTTTAAAGGCAAGATCGCAATGGCGGTTCGACGCAGGTATCATTGGAGATTCCTATCTAATATGTCACTTTCTCTTTGGAAACACAGAGGTATGTCTCAATTTAGATAGGAATCTCCCATGATACCTGCGTTTCTCCGCCATTAAGCGCGATTCTGAGAGTGAATTTCTTGATTTTTTAGTGTACGCATCGTCATTTTTACAGGTTTTTATGCAAGAATCAACTCTTCAATCCCGTGTAGCAAAAGTTTGCAAGAGCCCCATTACAGGCAAACCGGCGGCCCTGTAAGTATCAGTGGAAATACTCCAGTTGGTTGCTGCAAAATACACTTCAGCAAGTATCGCTGATGAGAAAACAATTTCTAGCCAAAACTAAAACAATTTACCTCATACAGTCAACATAAACAACTCACCACGATGCTATGGTCTGAGATCGAAAAAAAAAAAAAAAAAAAAAAAAAACGCAACAAATCAGAGAAAAAAATTAATAAAAAATCACCGTTTTCGATCTCTTAAGCTCAATTTAAAACTTTCCATTGGCTTTTTTGGGTTTAAATTACTCGTTAAAAGTGTTCTCTGCGATCAAAGTGATATTAAAAGTTTATAGATGAGGAATTGATGATAAATTTGGTTGTGAAGAAAGTTTGGTAACTCAGATTGATACGGGACACCCTATTTTTTTAGTTGCACTCACCCAATAATATAATTAGTATTAGTGACCAAATATTAGTTGGAGTACCTGATTTTTTTGGGTAAGTATAATAAACGTATGCAATCAATTAATTTGATTGGGTGTTCACTAATAATTAGTCTTAGGTGAACCAATTATCTTTTTTCAGGGTGCAATTATTATTTTCCATTAGTTGAAGCAAACTCCCATAAAGAAGCATCTGCGCGAATGAATCAAGAGTGGACCATTAGAAGTTGAGAGAAATCGAATGAGGTAGAACTGAAAGAATTTTCGCCGCATTGAAAGGTTGAATTCAGGGTTTTATCCAGAGCTTCCGAGATGATTTGCATTAGAGAGGGGGATCTCTGTGTTCCCCAGCTTTTAAGATATAAAGGCTTTAGGGTCTTAGAATTTACCTTAACATTTGAAAAGAGAGTCTAGGGGTTTTATTTCCGACAATTGGAAAGAAAGACAGGGGGTGTTTCATTTAAAAAGGAGCAGTTCATGGTCACTTCATTTCGTCAAATCCTGCCTCATCCAAAACTTCCGGCTTTATTTTATTTTATTTGATTCTTTTTTGTTTGTTTTTGTTTTTGTTTTTTTTTTGAACCGTCGTAGCCTTGATGCAGCTTTTAAACTACACATGCGTATTTATAGATTTCCACCCTTGCTAGCAGTTGCTAGCAGGTGAAATGAACGAGGGGAAAGGGGATGCAAATAAAAGGGGGTAAAAAAAGGTGTTGAAGTGTGAGAGGAATCTAGCTCGCGTGCAAATTTCGCTCTGAAAATCTGCGGTTCAAGCGAGAGACAGAGAGAGATCGATTGAAGAAGGGAGAGGAAAGAGCGAGAGAGTGAGAGGGAGAAAGAGGAAGATTAAAAGAAAGAGAGAGAGAGAGAGAGAGAGAGAGAGAGAGAGAGAGAGAGAGAGAGAAGAGTGCGAAGGGTAAAAATGAGAGCTACATCTGAGGAGATCTCGCGAGAGAGAGAATGAGATAGAGATAGATGGTGAGAGAAAAAGAGAGAGAGAGAAGAATGAGGAGAGCAAAAAAGAGTGAGATGGAACGTCGCAAGCTGCATTTGAGCTTTTTTTCGCAATGCAGAGAAACGCGGTATGTAAACTTATACGCTTACAAGTTCGGTTTGTGTCCAAGACTGATGCAATATTTATGAGCTTTCCTCTTCCCTTCGCCTCTGACTCCCCTCCTACCCCCAATCATCCCTTCGCTAGAGCCCGACTAACTCCATTACCGCTCCCGCGCCTTCCTTTGCCATACTCATTTCACCCCGTTCTTTTTTCCTATCTCGAACCACTTCGACAGTTTTCACAATCGTTTGACGCCCCCCCCCCCCCACTTTGCTTACTCCTTCATGGCTCTTTTGCCTCTATTTTCTTCATTTTCCCTTCCACAAGCCCACACAAGTGCCTAAGGCATTTGGCAAGAGAATTTCGCTGTCTAACTGAAGCTAGCTCAGTAATTTCTGCCCATTAAGTGAGCTTACTGAGAAGACTGAAATCGTTAGTAATTGTATAAATTTCTCAGGTATTGCTACCCGATCGGAAGTTTCAAGTCTACAAAACATACAGCTATTTTCGGAACAGCTATCATGTTTAAGGGTACTTCATGCTTAGCATTAATGAAAATTGAGGACAGTGTTTCGGGAAAATTTTCAAGGAAAATATACAAAATAAACTATTGTGTGTTCTTGAAAGAGGGTGTCCATCGATTGATTTAACGAAAACTGAAGAGCGAAAATCGAATTGATCAAAATTTGAAAGTTAAATTCACGCGAGGTTATAATTTTGGCGAAAATCTTCATTTAGTTTGGGGCAGAGACAAATAGAGACTCAGCACGAAGCTTGAGACAGGTGTCCCCGATTTCAGCTTAATTAATTTTGGCCGGAACTCATCGAAACAACAGCCAACTATTGCCTACTGTTGACTGATGAGCGCGTGTTTTTGAATTCGCCCAGCAAAACCTGTTTCCGTTTCCGGGACCGCGGACCAATCACAGCCTTTCGTTGAGCTTCACTATTCAACAGTAGGCAATGTTTATCGTTGCAACCGGTGAATCCCGAACAAAACTGTACTCACTAAACTTGCTTCACTTTTCTAACAAGGGAAGCATACGGTGTGCTGGGTCTGCTTTTGCCTCTAGTTTGGGGCGATTCTTAAACGCATTTCTTGGAATTCTCATTATTTTATAGGGAGTTCTCATAATTTGACGAGCATTTTGAAAGGGGCAGTTCTGGCAGTTGCATTGGTCTGAATTTTGATGTTATTTTTTTTAGTAAGCGAATGGAAATACTCGGTGAGCTGAAAACAATGATGCTTTTGGTTTTTAACTAAAGGTTTCGTAGTCTCGAAGGTGCAATTTTATGTCCTAAAATACATTGTTTTAAAGGGAAGTCCCGAGTCCCACATAATTGTGATGTCAAAATAACACACGATTTTTTGTAACTTTACACTCTGACGCATCTCCGGAACTGGTATACACTTATAGGGAAAAACCAAAGGCATCACCACCCTATGTTGTCACCTTATCAAGAATTTCCACTTTCTTTATAAAAAATCGAGTTGCACCCGAGAGAGTGCAGACCTTGCTCGAGGTATAACACTTGGTGTGATAGTGCCGATGAGCTTGTAGATATATTTTAACAGTCTGTGACTAACAGACACTGTAAGTGAGACAAGGACAAAACATAGAACTGTGAAGCTGTGATTTGAGATTGTAAATCAGTGGTTGGTGTTTCGAAAATGTTGTTGGAACGTAAATATACTGCAAACATATAGCACGTGGAATCCAATTGTGAAATAAAATCTGAGAGAACTGGTTGTTTACCATCATAAAAATGCATTTGAAAAAAAAAGTAAGGATGTAATATTTTACGTAAAACCGTTTGATGGCGAGTGGGAAAGGAAAGTTCGGATCCAATTGTTTTCTTGACGTCGTAATAAGTCGGGTCGGGAATAGCCTGCCCGGCACCCGTTGAACCCGCAATCCGCATACTGCGTATGATTAACCATTTTAAACTACCAGCGCAGCGACGGCTCGTGAAATCTGGCAACCGTGTTCTTTTGCCATTTAAATCTATGCCAAAATTCGATACGAGGCGAGGCACGATGCCGCACCATATAATCGATTATTTTGTACAGTTTTAAATGGAGAGAATTTAGTGTTGCCAAATCCACCAAACCCACCTCTGTAAACAAAACACTGTTCCACTCAAATTTGCAGTACATATGTTAGAATGGTGATTAGATCACTTTGGAGCAGATTATCAACGAACACTCGAACACACGAGCATGAGCGGATACAGGAATTTGCCTTTCTCTCTCTCTCCTCCCATTTGTATAAAAAAGTATATGAGAGGGGGTCATCACGTGACTTCAGCCGTCTATCTCCGACTATCTCCGTCTTTTTTCAACGCACGCGTTCAACTTTAGGGGGTACCCCACTCTGGAGTATCTAATTTTCTCAATATTGTTGGAATTTTTTTCCCACTTATTTTGTAGCCTGAAAGCTCCCGAACACGACCATATGTTTGGTTTGGTCAACGAAAACCAAATATATATATTTAAAAAAAAATATATATATATAAAAAAATTATAAATATTTGGTCTGCGATTTTGGTTTTTGTTTTTCCCTTGTTTAGAAGTGTTGCACAATTGTCCAATATTTTTGGACGCAAAAGTTTGAACTATATGCTTTTGTTCTATGATAGCTAGAGACCTCTGGTTTTTTTTTTTTTTTTTTTTTTTTTTTTTAAAAAACAGGGAATTCTCAGACATATTTTTTCAAGGAAGCTTTTTTTAAAATATTGTCTAGTTATTTTTCCACAGTTCATTGAGTGTCAAAGAACTTTTCAAATTTTGGTTACTGAAAGTAAAAACAAAAAATTCAGTACTAAATTTCAAAATATTGAAAATCCCCTCTTACGGAATTTAGAGGACATCTTAACCTTTCAAAAGTGCCAAAGATCAAGTGATTTGATTGATTAGACCCAGAAGAGTTCCAAATTTTGTGAAGTTCTATCTTTTGTCTAATAATAATTTTTTTAGGGGCAAGTATGCAACCAGCCTCACCAATTGTTTTTGAGAAATATTGAAAGTAGGATTAACCTTTGGGCAAAATTACTGACTGCAAAATGCTTTAGGGAAGAAAAAACATTTTACACTGGGGTACCCCCTTTAGGAGGAGAGAGAGAAAGACAGATTCAAGTATCCGCCTACATGTTTCGTCGTTGTATAAAACTGATAAGTAAGGCATCATTGCAATAAATTAAAATCCGCCGCTCTTTTAACCCTTTCCATGGCTCAGAGAGCATTTTATAGCGAGTCTGAATAATGTATTCGGCGAGAGGTATTTAAGAAACAGAAGTAGAGTACGGTCTACTTGCGATGGGGTAAAAAAAAAAAAAAAAAAAAAAAAAAAAAAAAAAAAAAAAAAAAAAAAAAAAAAGGAATTAAGGGCGCAGCGAAAATTTAATATGCTGTGCGGAATATTGGGAGTTAAAAAAAAGGGAGTCTGAGTTCTACTGAGGCAGACAAATGAATGAGTTGGTGAATAATTGAAGGAAATTTCAAGCCTTGCTATTGAGAGACAAAAAGCAACAACGACTTTCTTCTGAGTCGCATTTCGTTCCTTTGCTACGTAAAAGCTTTTGGATGACGCCGAGTTTTCTGATTGTTGTATTTTTTTTTCTTTTGCGAAAGTAAAACTGTACGTCTTTTCGGAAAAGTTGAAGGGATCAGTTTGTTCCTCTTCGGTAAGATTTATTGCCAGACCATAACGGCACAGTGAAAGATCAGTTTGTTTGAAAGATGTTTCAATCTTACAAACTTATGGACACGTTTCAAAGGAACACTTTAAACACACCTTATATCAATTAAAAATATACTGTAAATATACGGTATATAAAATTGGTTGATGACAAATACATTGGTTGTCCCAAAAGAACCGGGACTGACATTGGCGGATCCAGCCCTCAAGAACGGGGGAGGGGGGACTAGAGATTTTCGCTCCCACCCCCCGGGTGACCCCCTTTTTTTATCTATTTCTTCCCCTTCCTTCCCCTTTTTTGGACGAACAGTGGGGCGATCACCCCCTTTGCTCCCTTTGCTTCCTTTGCCCCCTTTGCTGGCTTCGCCGCCTTTGCCCCCATGTCCAACAATGGGGACGAACTGATGCTGTGACTTCAAAAAGAAGCAAATTAGTGCGGATCTAGACAATATTTCGGGGGGGGGCACACCTGTGAAATTTTGAAAGTTGAAGCGTTGTTGGAAGCAATTTCGGGCTATTTTCTGTTGAAAAAAGGAAACATTTGAGGCTTCTGGGTGGACGGGGGGAGGGGGCATGTGCTCTCGTGCGATCGCAATGTTTATAAGTAGTAATTTTGATGTATAGCCAATAAGTCGTGTTCTGAGAATGAGTCAGAGTGCATAAGATAATTTAGTGCCTCAGGTTTCTACGAGAAAATATTCGTTAAAAACCCATTGGGGGGAGGGGGGAGGTGTTAACCATTTTTTTTGTTTTTAAACTGTCGTATCTTTGCCAGTTTTATATCTCGAGTTCAATTGAAAGCAAATAAGTTGATACTTTAAACACAACCAAGTCAGCCTTTAGTTGTTACAGTATCAGCCACCATTCAGTCGCGGGGTGCTTTTGGGACTCCCTTTGTAATGCACTTATTGGTTGTTTTGAAAAATGTTTTTTAGTGCTTTTCTGCTGTGTTGGGTTCAAGTTGGCAAAAGAAGATGGGTGAACTACCAGAAAAAATGGGTGAGATTGAATACGATATTAAGGCAAAATGTTAATTATTTTTATAACTTCGGTAAAAAGTGCTTCTTCGCGACCGCAAAGTCGTCCTCTCTCCCTTGCCGACTTGAAAATATCCTCCCAACGAACAAATGAGCGTAATTCGAAAGCTGGAGCTTCCCACTAGATCCGACGAAGCCGACGATCGTCCGGGTGAGCCCAAAGCTATAAAAGCTCCCGTTAAAGCTCATTATTAGTTCAACTGAGGAGCTGTTGGTTGAGAGGAAGAGTGGTTTAAAGGGAAAGAGGCGGAGAGAAGTAGCTTGGGCCGCAAACCAACCCTTTAATATCCGAATCAAGTCCCCGAACCATCATGATAAGACGGTTAATTAAGTTTAACTTCAGTTGGGGATGCTTCACATAATGTGCGGCTATTTATATAATCAACCAACTCTAATTTAAGAGGCAACTCATTCGACCCGCCCGAAATAATAGGACTTGTCACTTGTACTAAAGTCTTGTTTCTGTCCCTCTTAGCCTCGTTCTATAAAGTCCTCATTTTCAAGGAAGAATGTCCTATGTCCAGTGCTTTGTGATCTAAGATCGTCAAAAAGTGACCAAAATCAGAGCGTATAAAAAACGTTCATATCGACTCTGAACAAGTAAAGGTCGGAAAGGATTTAATTATTGACGTCGGAAAGCAAAGATAGCTAAGTCAGGCGACAGTCATAGTTTTTCCGGCCCTTCTTTCCTGCCTCGAGGCCTTGACATTGATTCACTTCATATTTACTACTTTCTCTCATCTCATTTTCCTTATATATTATTATAGCATAGTCCAATTAAAAGCTTGTAAATTATAATTACAAATTACGCCTCCTCAAAAAAGGCGTTCCAACGGTCATCTTGTGGAGAAACAGCACAGAGAACGCCTCCTTAAGCTCCGTGACGGCCCGAAATCCATGGTTTTCAGGCAACACGTATATTATTGTAGGTTGAAAGTTGTGGTGTTCGAGGCTAGATTTAAATTTCCATAGTTCTCCTCAGTACATTAGGTTCCAATTCTTTAAGTCGAATTTTCTTTTTGTACACGTCTTTTATTTTTAACAGCTGATTGATTCTTTAGGTTAAATCGGCGTCAAATGCGTAGGAAGTTTGATGAAAGAAAATATGTGCTCTAATAAAGTTGCGTAATGCGTATATACATTGTATCAGCTGATTAGATTAAAGGGCCTTTCATAAACAGGTGAATGAATGTGTATTGAAATAAATCTGTACTAATTTTGGATAGTGGGCTCATATTATTATGTAAGGATTCTGCTAATTTGTTTTTATCTAATCATGTATTTTACAACCAGCACATTTTGCGCCGGAAATTATTGTTTATTCGTGATACTTGTGCTGTGTCAAATGGGATATTCAGACTCTTTCATCTTTTGACGTCTCATTTAATTCCTTCAGTTCGAAGAAAAAAAACATTGTTAAGGCAAACGGATATTTTACTCTCTGAACATTAAATCCCCTAGTGACCCCCCCCCCCCAAATCTGCACGCCAATTATAGGCAATGTTGTAATGTTGGACACAATTGCAGAGCTTTCGTTTTTTTACGCGTCAAAAAATTATAACTAGAAAATGATTACATTATTTATATGCCAACACGACGCGTGTATCAACAACGAAACCAACAACAGCAACACGCTGTAATCAAATAAATAAAAGGGCGATGCAAATGCTGCTTCGCGTGTTTATTATTTTATTCAGTCAAACAATTTCGCTCGGTCCGGATCATCGGAAGAAAGGCATGAGAGGGTGTAAGAAATTAAGATTTGATACAAGGTTGTCATATATACGCTAATATAAAAAATAAAATGAAAATAATTCAAATAAATACATATAGATCAAATTAATGAAATGAAGTGGAGGGGAAAAATATGGAAAGTAACAAAAGAATTATTAAAAAATGAGGAAGGAAGAATGAAAATTACTAATAAAGGTTATTATTACATGGAATGTTAAAGCACGTACATAAAATTTTGAAATATAAAATAAAAAATTAAAATTATTTAAATTACAGAATGTATAAAAAAAATAATGATAAATACAAAATATAATGAAATGAAACGAAGTAAGAAGACAAAGAAGAAGAAGAAAAAAACATCGAAATGAAGTGAAATAGAAGGTGACATAGAAGGGTGAGAAAATCAAAGTGACAATTTTTTCTTATGTATAAGTAAGGCGATGAAAGTTTTCCCTTTCCGCGCAGGGTTTTAACGATAGCAAAACTTGATATCAAAAATCGCGGTCTATGATAATTTAACGGCGGTTGCTGCGGATTGAGAAAAGATTGCATAATTCAGCTAGATGCGAGTATTATAGTGCATTACCGTCATAAACTGACCTGAACTGTGTAGTCTATTAGCCAATCGGTGGAATGCCACTGGTGAATTAAAAAACGTCATCTATAATTTTTCAATTTAACGTCGTATTCGTTCGTTGATAGATCTTTTGATAGGCACGCTTGCACAAAACGCTGATGTTTTCAATCCCGTGTTTATACTGTGTTTATAGGAATGGTGGTTTCCTCCACATTTTAAATTTATTATTTTTATTTCTTTATTTTTTTTTAAATTTTCGAGTTAAAATGCCTACGATTTGGGCCGAAACGTCCTCATTTTTATTTATTCTATAGCGTTTTCCCGTGCATGCACCTGTTTCTTTTATGTCAAGTCGTCGCTGGTTCGTTTTCTATTTTCTTCTTTTTCTGTTTTTTTTTGTTTTGTTTTGTTTTTTGTTTTTTGTTTTTTGTTTTTTGTGTTCATCGGCGGCTTCTTGCATTTGACAACGGTGTATGTTGAGCGTCCGCTGGTGCAGTGCACCACGCAACGAACGCCTGCGGGCGGGAGAGGGCAATAAAAGTGCGTATAACCGCTAGCTGACAGTTGGCTAAATGTACAAATACGTTTTCAATTATTGTTCTCTGAAGCGCGGTACTGGCAAGAGCAGTGGGTGAAAGGACGGGGGGAGAGGGGTTGAGTTAGGAATGGAGGATGGACCCACTGTTACGAAGGGGCGGATGCATCACTGTACCACACGCTGCGCTGTGCTCGTTGATACCAGCACCAGCCTTGTGGAGGGTTGAGAAGGGTAAGGAATGAATTCGGGTAATGATCCGTGGTTAATTTCGGCAAATAAGCGCATCTCGATTCCCGCAGTATGAAAACCTAATGAAACGGGCATTGTTATAGTTTTTTACACGCCCGTTTATGACACAATTCTCGCTTTAGGATGTAGAATTGAGTCAGCCGAGCTAATTCCGGAGTCAATGTGATTATATATACGTGTCGCTATCCATTCAGTAACCTTGCAGATAAAAAAAAGAATTCAGTCATATTTGTTATTGTTTATGATTACAATTGAACCCTCTCGATACGCTATATTTTTCAGGTTGATGCTTCTCATATTTCATTTTATTGTTATTTGCTCCCCCCTTCTTTCCAAGGAAAGGAAGTATTTTTATCATGAAAAATTTGATAATTTTTTGGTTCTCCCATTTCTTGACATTTTCTCAAATTTGAGGAGGAAAAGTTAAAGGCAGAGCTTAATTGCTATGGAGAATAGAAGCAACGAAGTAGGAAGAGGGTAGGAAGGGATTACTTCCTTAGCCCTTTTGATCCAATTACGATTACAAATCGATTCTCCATGATCACGTCTCTGAGATCGTCAAATCTTGTCACACCGCCCGAAATTCGAACCCGGGATCTCTGGGTCAGTGGTCACCGTCAGTTGCGCTGATCATCAGACCACGGAGGCCGACGTATAAATATGATTGACTTCAGTAAGTGACCAATGATTTAGATCCCTTTGAGATGCGAGTCGGTTCACCGATTTCCTGTTCTTATCCTGCATATCCTTTCAGCGGCGGCCCGTGCTATCTCGCAACCTTGCTTTTTTGCAATTTAAATCTATGCAAAAAGATTGATACTTGCCTCACCGAATAATCTATTATTATTTTACACAATTTTAAACGGAGAGAATCCATTATTGCATAATCGCACGACCCGCCATTGTATCTTTCTGCGCCTAACTGAGTGACTGCTGTATTAATCCACCTTGCTTCCACCCGAATGTTGGAGTTCTTTCAATCCGCTAGATGGCGTCACTTTTCACTTTCCGAGGAACAAGCAAAACCGCAGTTTCACGAGCTGTCCCAAATATCGCTCAAATTCATTTCGAGAAAAGATGAGTGTTCCGAGCACCCTCGAAGGTGAGACATATTTGCTCTGCGAATATTATTATACTGAGGTGCATTTGGTAGTGCATAGTTTTCTTACCGGAACCGGAACCGGAACCGGAACCGGAACCGGAAGAGTAAAGTGGGTTTAGATTTAGAATTAAAATGGCCGGAGCGGTAGTAGTGGGGTAGGTCGTGGCGTGGTGCGGTGGCGGTGGAATTCCGAGTGGATAAGAAGGGGGGATTGAGGGAGGTTTTGAAACCGACCGAACTGGAGGGGCTTATGCATAATAGATGCGGAATTGAAGTTGCCTCTAATCTCGGCTTGACAGCCTCAGTCTCCGCGAGTGTTTCAACTTGCTCCAGTGTTGCCTAATCATTTTAGACACAAAATAAATAATATCGACGTCCACCAAAATGGTGCGTTAGATACATATCCGGGACATTATCCACCCTGTAAATTTGGCAACCGTGCTCCGGGAATATTGCGGCGCTGCCTTCCTGGAAGTTCCGAAGACTCCGGCTTTACTCTCTCTCTCTCTCTCTCTCTCTCTCCTCTCTCTCTCTCTCTCTCTCTCTCTCTCTCTCTGACTCTCTCTCCTCTCTCTCTCTCTCTCTCCTCTCTCTCTCCTCTCTCTCTCTCTCTGACTCTCTCCTCTCTCTCTCTCTCTCTCCTCTCTTTCTCTCTCTCTCTCTCTCTCTCCCCCCTCTCTCTCTCTCTCTCTCTCTCTCTCTCTCTCTCTCTCTCTCTCTCTCTCTCTCTCTCTCCTCTCTCTCTCTCTCTCTCTCTCTCTCTCTCTCTCCCTCGTTTGGCCTGGCTCCTGGTTTTGGATCGCACCTTGTGGACTTTCCTTTTTAACTTGCACTTCTGTTCACAGGATATGTCATCGTACTTTGCCGTCACTTCGACAACGATTTACTCTCTTGCCTTTCTAACTTAGGTGGAGTTCTATAGTTATTGCGGTTCATCGAATATCGCTCATCGGTATTATAGTGATGACGTCATCCGGTGAAAAAGTTCGTCGAGCGGGAGATGGCGTTTTGGGCGAAAATCGGGCGTTTTGTGCGAGAGAAATAGTATATTTTGGGCGACGCAAAAAGATACCGTTTGGGCGAGGAGCTGAATTCGAGTGGATGTTTTGGGCGAGTTAAAAATTGAATTTAGTGAGGGATTCAGTCAATGTAGAAGGGACTTTTGGGCGAGTACATTTAAGGCATTTACTGTGGTAACTTTGTAAGTTTGGCATCACCGGAAGTATTTAAGTTGCCGAGTACGCGCTTTACAGGTGTGTATTACTAACCAGCAATTATTGTAGGTCTGTAGCTTGAAGTTTTGAAATTTGATGTATAATCGATGATAATTGGGCTTGGTTGACAAAAAGTTCTCAAACGGAAAGTTGACAAATACTGGTCTCGTATGTCGTATATCCCCTACATCAGTGCTCTGCATGATCATAGAATAAAGATTACTTCGTAATAAAAGCGTCACTGCCACACGGCTTTGTATGAACTCTTTTCGTTAACCTTGGTCAAATAAGCCGGCCCGCGAAATTTCAAAATAAGCAAATCGCAGTGCTACTCGGTGGTGGATGATCTTGTTGTTGAATGAAAAGGTTACGAAATTTGAGACAGTCTTCCAAACACAATCTTTTCTAGAAAATTCAAGGTCAATATTTTTTTTTATTTAAATTTTAAAAATATCACCGAGTTTGTTAGTTTATGACGGTTCTAACCCTGGTTTTGGATTTTCGTTAGCTTCATTGACAGCTGAGAAAGAAATAGGGAAACTTACTTTCCAGATGACCCTCGTATTTCAGTTTAGTTTGATCCAAAAGACCCTGCACATTGCATACTCTTTATATGGTAACTGGCGCCGCCGCCGCCCGGAAAAAATTCGCTGAAATATGGATAAATTGTGTATGAGTGTTTCCTAGGAAAAAACTCTCGCAGACATATAGAAAACATATCCATGGACAGATTTCGAGCTATGCGCGCCCGCTTTAAGTAGGTCGGAGCTTAAAAGATATCAAAAAGCAATGCTGGCGGAATCAAAATAGGATTGCGCATATTTCAAAATCCGTTCCTTGAAATTTTTTCCGCCCCTCAGCCCTTGAGAGTTTTTTCTCGGGGGACGCTCTTATACTCAGCACATTTCAATTTCAGCGAATTAAACCCGACGCCTCACTATGGTCTGAGATTAAAAAAAAAAAAAAAAAAATATTGGCCGTAAAAATCTGTGATAGGTAAAAATCATCATTATTTACGACCTTTTAAGTTTCGTTTAAAACTTACCAGTGATATTTTCAGGTTTGAACTACTTGTTAAAAGTGTTCTCTGGTAAAATTAGTCTTACAAGTTTATCCATATATTAAATGATAAATAGACAAGAAATTAACTTTCTAATTTTTGGCCGGTTTTTGACGATCCCACACCATAGTGCCACACCATAGTGCGCCTGTTGCAGTGTTCCTGTATGAGGGGTCCCGGGTCCTTCTACATATTAAGAGGAAAGCAACAACTTTCATGTTTCATCTACCGCTTTTTATTTAAGACTTAAAAAACGTAGGTTTTCACCTCTCTGTGTATTTCAAATAGGAGAGTGTTTTTGGGAATTACCCCGGGAACGTTCCCGTTGCACACTGCGCCGAAACATGCGGTTTTATACGTACATAAAAAGTTGTGGTTTTTATAAGTATCTAAAAAACCATTTTAGTGTTTGCATTTTTTTGTAAAACTGTGTTAATAAAAACATTTCAAGCTCAAGAATGCACGAGTTTACACATTTTTAAGTTATCTTGCTCTTTCACTGTTCAAAGTCTTGATTTTTAAACGAAAATTAATGTCCTGGAAATTCCGTGTGTTTCGATTCAGTGTGCGTCTGAGTTAATCTGTCAACAGTGTTTTTCCTCCATTTCACTCAATTGAAAATAATCGAGTTCTGCTTCACTATCGAATCGATTATTCTACGGAGAATCAAATCGAGGGAAAACATTGTTACCGAATTGCAGGAACCGCCACTGAAATCCGTATCTGTGAATAAACATGTCTTTAAAAAATTTCGTCGAGATAACTTGGAAGGAGCAGTGGCGGCTCGTGCATCTTGGCAACAACGGATCCTCTGCATTTGAACTTATGTAAAATAATCGATATCTAGAAGGTGCATTGTACCCCAAAGAAATCGATACTTTTGCATAGGTTTAAATGGCAAAACACATGGTTGCCAAATTGCACTAGCCGCCAATGGAAAGGAGTGCTAGTGTAACAGTATGAGAAGGAAGTAGGTACGTACGTTATGTCGAGGCGACCAAGAATTGCAGACGAGCGAGGCGTCCTCTAATATACGGCTCTGAAATCAGGAAAAAAATAAAAGCAATTCAATCATTGTTGACATAAATTTCAATAAAAAAGCAACACTTCTGAATAAAGTGGGGGAAAACTCATCCATCTTTAAAGTATCACTTTTTGTCAATCGCGAGGCACGAACGACACGACAACGACGACGATGACACGACGCGACGCGAGAAGCAAAGAAGCGCGGCGTTTCGTCTACGATGAAGAGGGACATTTCTCGCCGGAAAATGGGATGAAACCTTTTTCTCCTGAACACCGTGAATGGACATGGATGTGCAGCGCTGATTCTCTCTTTTCGTCTTCCCATCGCCTTCTCTCTCTCTCTCTCTCTCTCTCTCTCTCTCTCTCTCTCTCTCTCTCTCTCTCTCTCTCTCTCTCTCTCTCTCTCTCTCTCATCTCGCCTGTCAGATTCTGGTTGGCACAAGAGGACATTGTTTACAAAAAAAAAACAAAACAAAAAAACAAAAAGCAAAAAGCAAACAAAAATCAAAATGAAATAAAAATAAAATGAAAATAAAATAACCCATTTACTATAATGCACAAACGAAGTCCATTCTCCGCAGTGTAGCGTTCTTCTGTCTTTTTTTGTAACAATTTATCCTCTTATCGTATTTTGAAAGATTTTCAACAAAAATCAATGATGTGTAATCAAAACATTTTATGACATATGCACTGCTTTTGTGTTCTCTTGGATTTACCGAAATTGTTTAAGCCGGCCGGCTGGGCCAATTCAGCTGGCTCCATTACTGCAGCTTAGTAATCAGCTGTTTGAGATCACGGACGGCGCGGCACGGCATCCCCTCTCCCCCAACACAATCCTAGAAATATTCCTCTTCAGCAATGTCGTCAAAGTTCGATTTCGACCCATTTTCAAAAAATCAGAACTCCCATTTGAAATGTTGGAATTTAGAAAACTAGGAGTCAAAAATACTACAAAAAGCAAGTACTTTCCAGAAAAAAATACGGTTTTGACATTAATCTAGTCTCAAAGCCCCCCAAAATTATTTGAAAAAATGACCCCTCAGGGGGGCTATCTCAAAAATTCCGAGGCACGACCTCTATCGAGTGATACATCGCTTGAACACGGAAAAAAACTACGGTGAAAATAACCATACGGATGCCTGATTTTGGCACCTGCTAGATGTTATGGTAATGTTAACCAGAAGTATACTGTGTTTTGACTAGGTACTAGGTGATGTCACCTGGTTGCAAGTCGAATTTACCCAAAGTATCGGTAAATGTACCATACTTCTGGTCAAGTTTACCATAACATCTAGCAGGTGCCAAAATCAGATATCTGTATGGTTATTTTCACTAATCTTTTTTTCCGTGAAAGAACACACGAAACTGAGCATTTTGGCGCAAACCCCAGGTCGATATCGTTTTTGGTTTTCGATATATCAAATGACAAAGTTATCCCCCAAGTTAGGTTTTTTTTTTTTTTTTTTTTTTTTTTTTTTTTTTTTTTTATGCAGCCGTTCAAAAGTTATGAAGCCGTCCAGGGACTATTGGACCACCCTGTATTCATACAAATGTGCGAAAACAGATCCATCAATGGTGGCGTCCGTAAAGCCTAAAACTCATAACCAATCAGAGGTTGACTAACCTCTTATCTCAACTCTCTACATCCATCAAAGGTTGACTACCCTCTTGTCTTAACTCGCTCTACATACAGGGACTCTATAGTTGTGACATGACACTCAATCGGTTTTTATCGTTTCCGTCTGGAGTCACTCCTGTTTTTTCTGCTTTTCATTTTTCATTCGCACCGTGCATCCTCCTTTTCAGCGATCTCGGGTGTCACGAGAAGCTCTCCACTCGGGCATAGAGCAATGTGAATGAACATCACTACTCCGTGATTTTTCAGAGTGACTTAGTGGCAAGAGAATTGAGTCTGCAATTGAAACGCGGCAACTGAGAGAGAGAGACAGAGAGAGAGAGAGACAAAGACAGAGAGAGGGGAGAGGGGAGAGAGAGAGAGAGAGAGAGAGAGAGAGAGAGAGAGAGAGAGAGAGAGAGAGAGAGAGAGAGAGAGAGAGAGGAATCCGCGAATGAAAATAGAGGAAAGAGGTTGACAATAATCGTGCGACAGACAAACTGAATTGTTAATCGGGGTTTCTAGGAAGTGTATGGCGCAGGGAGAGGTGGAAGGTGGCTCGTCTTTTTAGAGAAATCCGTCGCGCGTTTACGAATTCATGAAGATATGGAGAAAGGGCTAAGAGGAGGAGGGGGAGGGAGGGAAGGGTGCGGAGGAAAACTGTCATCTTTCATAAACGTCGTCATCGTCACTTCAAAAAGGAGGGGATGGGAGTGACAAAGGGGTGGGGAGGGGTTGAAAATGAAAACAATCGTGTATAAGAGAAGTAGTATGGGAAAATAAGTGTCGAGACGCGGCAAATGCTGCGGGCAGACTGCTGCTGGCTCCGAATCGACCCTAATCTGTTAATCTTTGACCTCTGCACACCTTAAGACTTTAGACTTTGGATAATAGATTCCCTGCGTATTATATCAGAGCCAACAGAGACCACGCACCACCCAATTGCGCAGAAGACGGCTTTATTTGCGGGGGCTAAAACATAAAATAACATGTACATATTGAAAAAACCAAAATTTAAATAAAGCCGATGCCGAGGCTTCGCTTACCAAAGCAAATTGCTATTTTACTGAAACACTACTTCAGTTGAGTAACAGCCTTTTTACTTTCTCACTCCCCATAGGGTAGAGAAAGTATTGTAATCATGAAAATTTGAAAATTGAGTTAGCTCCATTTCTTGGCATTTGATGACCCAGGAACCCAAAAAACCATATCCCAAAAAATGTCTGTCTGTGTGTCCGTCCGTCACGGATGATATTTCCTCAACTATTCATCTGTTTGCATTCAAATTTGGCAAGAAGAATTGTTTTCTACTTTCCAAGAGGAGCTTTTTTGGATTTTGTCCAAAGTTAAAATTAAGGGGGGTTTAACCCCAAAAATAGGCCAAAAATGGCAAAAAAATGGAATTTCTAAAAAATGGCTCTAAGGATTTCCTTCAAACTTGGTGAAAATATGCTCCTAAGAGAGACAAATCGAATGGCATTATTCGTTTTTTCGAGAAAACCCTAATAAGGGTAGTTATGGGAGAGGGGGGTGGGGAGAAATGGGGAAAAATACCCGTTTCCGAGACCACCACCGTGAGGATTTTCTTGAAACTTGGAGAAAATATGCTCCTAAGATAGACACATCAAATGGCAGCATTGATTCGACCAAGAAAAACCAATTAAGGGTAGTTATGGGAGAGGGGGGTGGGGGAAATGGGGAAAAATACCCGTTTCCGAGACCACCACCGTGAGGATTTTCTTGAAACTTGGAGAAAATATGCTCCTAAGACAGACACATCGAATGGCAGCATTGATTCGACCAAGAAAAACCAATTAAGGGTAGTTATGGGAGAGGGGGGTGGGGGAAATGGGGAAAAATACCCGTTTCCGAAACCACCACCGTGAGGATTTTCTTGAAACTTGGTGAAAATATGCTCCTAAGACAGACACATCGAATGGCAGCATTGATTTGTCCCAAATTAATGGTAGTTATGGAAGGAGGGGGTGGGGGTGATCGGGCAAAATACCCGTTTCTGAGAGCACTACTATTCTAGTTTCCGAGGCACAACTGCAATGGGTTAAATCTAGACAGCCAGAGTTATAGCGTGTAAATTGGCTACAACGCATTTTGTCCTTCTGTGTTACCAAATACTATTACCAAATTTCAAGAGTACCCTGAGAGCCATTTTTAAGGAATTTCAATTTTTACCCTGTTGTGGGGGTGAAATCCCCCTCACAAAAGGTTTAATTTAAAAGCGTTCACGGAATGACTAAAACTTGACGGAATTCTTCCCATTAAGAGGCAATCTAAGTTATGATAAAGAAAAGAAAATGAATAAAGAGGGAATACCACACTTATTGAGAACCTGTCTACAAGTTTCAATCTTGATCCAGAATGCACAGCCAGTTCCTAACGAAAGTTTGTTCGCATCAAAAGAAGACTAGCAAAATCCAGCAGGTCACAGGAAAAACACAAGCAAAAAACCCGCAGCCACAGGAAAAAGGTGGACCGTTAAAGACATCTTCGCAAAGAACCATGGAAGATTTGCAAAGATGATATAACAAGCTGAAATAAAAGACCAGAGGATATTTGTCTTTAGAAATTCGAAACAAGCCCTTAGGATAAGGAAACTGATTTGGTTGTAGATAGTTTGTCTAAAAGAGGCCTCTTATCACCTATAGGTAGGGCTAGTTTCAGAAGTGGTGCTCAACCAGTAATCTTTGGAATTTTTCTATGCTAGTTCTCAAATGCCAAAATTAGTTTTGATTTGAAGGAATGAAAATTTTAATTTTCCAAAGATTATCAGTCGGGCTTCATCCAAGCTCGGATAGGAGCTCTACGCTTAAAGGTGATGTTGATTCTGTGGAGAATATTGAAGTATAGATGGTGCAGAAAAGTGATGATGATCACATAAATCTATAGGAAGCAGTGTCGTAGCGTGCCATTTGGCAACATTGTATTTGTGTCTATTTGAACCCTTATAAAAGGTCGAATTCGAGGGTGTTCACCGAACACCCAGTGGTTCGATATTTTTAATGGGTTTAAATGGAGAATCTTCAACGTTGCCGAATCGCACGCCACGCCACTGATAGGAAGTAAATGATAACTGGGGTTGATAGAACAAATTAGTCGGGTAGCTGATCCAGGATTATATATTCAAACTGGTCGATAAAACTATAAACAAGTGACACGATTGGGTGAGACCGATTTAGGGCTGTTGTCATTTGAAAACCATTTCCCAGTTGCTCAATAAGTAAAGGTTGCTTGAAGACACCTTCACAGAATGAGCATCTGAATGACAGTTTTGGAAGGACTCCCCCCCCCAATCGGTCTCTCACCACCTAGCATCACTTGTATTTAGGCTTATTGTTTATGTAAAATTGAGAGGGTGGAATTAAACTTGAATTAAAAACCGAACGAAGGATTCAAAAGGATATGATTTATTAAATATGATATAAAAATAAGATTGAGATCAATTATACGGATTGGACTTATACGAGAGATGATGATGGCGACAGATTAGGCTTAACAGTTCATTGCAACATAAGAGACAGGGAACGACCACAAGAGTTCGACAGGTTAGAAAACAAAGATTACAGATAAGTCAAAGATTACAACTCAATAATTTAACATGCTTCCTTAAATTTAGCGTAGAAAAACAAAAAAGTTATATGCTTCCTTAAACTATGCCTTACGATAAATTTAACATTTCTCTTAATTTGACAAATCGAGGAAAAGGTAAGCTTTTTGTAAGAATGTCCGCTGGCTGATCAACGGTATTAATCTTCTCGACAACAATTTGGTTTTTAAGAATGTAGTCGTGAACAAAGTGAAAACTCACGTCTATATGTTTGGAATTTTTGGTGAACTTTCCGTTCATGGCTAAGCTTAAAGCGCCAGAATTATCTTCACAAATCGTTGTTGGAGTAGCATTAATATTCAATTCAGACAGGAGTCCTTGAAGCGGGAGGACTTCTGTTACACATTCTGCAAGAGCATAATATTCAGCATGTGTGGATGCGCGTGACACAATTTTCTGCTTTTGAACTTTCCACAACACTGGATTATTAAATAATTTTACAACTATACCGGTTGTCGATTTTCGGTCCGTTAAATCTGAAGCAAAATCTGAATCGACATACGCTTTTAGTATTTCGCTAGAATCAATGCTGTAATTAAGTTTCAGCGATTTAGTTGAGAATAAGTATTGCAAAATCCTAAGTGCATATTTGTAATGAGTTACGGAGTAAGCATTTTGAAACCTGCTGACATAATTGACTGCAAAAGCGATATCTGGTCTTGAACCGTTAGCAATATATAGCAGAGAGCCGATTAAATTACGGAAAGGCAAATTGTCTCCTAATTCATTAAAATCTGCAGGGAGTAATTTTAAATTGGTCTCCATAGGAGTGTTGAAGGGTTTGGCATCAAGAATTTGAAACTTTGAGCTAAACTTTCAATATATCGCTCTTGACTAATACTCATTTTTCCATTTGCTTGATCATAATCAATCTCTAAACCTAAATAATTTTAATTAAACCTACATCAGTCATCCTAAACTTATTCGATAATTTGGTTCTGACTTGATGAATTAAATCTCGATTTTACTTAAAATTAATAAATCATCTACATACAATAACACATAAACGACGTCATCGCCAGTTTTTAAGAAAAACAAACAATAATCATAATTTGATCTCATGAAGCCTATTTGACATAAATAATCATTAAAACATTCATACCATTTCCTGCTACTTTCTCTTAGACCATAAAGTGCCTTTTTCAATTTTAGGACCTTATTTGCTCCTACTGTAAAACCTTCTGGTGGGTTAACATAAACATCTGAATTCAATTCACCATGCAGGAACGCTGTCTTGACATCCATTTGGAAGATTGTCCATTTAAAGACGCATGCTAAAACTAACAAAATTCTCAGGGTATACATCCTAATAACAGGAGAATATATTTCTTCGTTTTCCGAATATTCCTGCTGAAATCCCTTAGCAACTAATCTTGCTTTAAATTGGTTATTCGGCTTAACTTTGTAAATCCATTTAAGATCAATAACTTTTTATCATTAGGGCGATTGACAATATTCCACGCTTCATTTGCCTCTAAACTGTTAATCTCTTCATTCATAGCTATTTTCCATTGGTTGGAATTTTCAGCTGTGATTGCTTCCTGGTAAGAAATCGGTGCAGTTGCATCACAAAAATTGACAAAAACGAAACTATCAATTAGTTTCCTTGGAGGTTTCAAAGTACTCCTATCTCGAAGCTTTCGGACTGGTGGTGATTCGCTTTGAGAATTTTGTTTAAAACTAGGTTTGGAAGAATGAGGAGTTTTTGGACTGAAGTTACTTGAGCTTGGGGTGTTATAAAGAAAATTATTTTGATTTTGAGATACTACACTTTGATTTGGATTTACATTAGCATCACGAAAAACATTTTCACCAGGAAACGCAATGAATTTTTCTACGGAAGTTTTATCGATGGAATCTTGATCAATTTTGCACTGAGCTTTGATGGAATTGCAATTTCTTTCAATAAATTGGACATGACGGCTAACAACTATCTTATTATTTACAAGAATACGATAGCCTTGATCTGTATATCCTACGAGAATTCCTTTTTGAGCTTTGGGCGCAAATTTAGAACGCCTGAGTTGTTCTGGTATTCTGACAAATGCCACGCTGCCGTAGAGCCTTAAGTTTTCTACATTAGCCTTTCTCTGGAAAAAAATTTCATATGGCGTTTTCATAAGGATAGTGTTTGTTACCGACCTATTATTCAGATAATTCGCCGTTTTAACGCATTCAGGCCAAAATTGAACAGGCAGTTGTGCTTCTCGAAGAAGACATCTGGCTTTATTCATTATTGTTCTATTGAAACGCTCTGCTGTGCCATTGAGCTCATGAGTATAGGGAGGACAGGGTGCTAAATAAATGCCTTTTTGCTTGGTAAAATTAATTAACCTTTGATTAATATACTCTCTTCCGTTGTCGCATCTAAGTTGCTTAACTTTTTTATTTTGTACATTTTCAGCAAAATTAATGAAATCCATAATGACTTCAGGTACTTCTGCTTTACTTCTCACACAGTAAACGCCTGAAAATTTACTAAAATCATCTATGCAAGTAACAAAGTAGTTTTCGCCATTATGACCAGTTTGCGTTATCGGACCATTCACATCTGTGTGAAGTATTTCTAAAATTTCAGAAGCTTTGGACCTTTTGTTTTTGAACTTCAAATTTGTCATTTTGTTCTCTAGGCAAATTTCACATTTTAGAAATTCCTTTTCGAAGGTTTTTGGTAGACCATCTAGTAAGTTAAGATTTCTAAGATTTTCTAAGTCCTTGAAATTCACATGACCAAGAGTTCTGTGCCATTTTTCCAAATTCGTCATCTCAACATTGTTTGCATAGACATCTCTAACAGGTGGGGGCCTTACTTCCAGTAATGTTTCAACTTCATACAAATTATTTTCTCTCTTTGCGATAGTGTTTAAAACGTTATTTGGACTGAAAATCCTTGCAAAATTATCATTGAAAGTAACTCTATTACCTAACTGCGTTAAGCAAGACACACTTAATAAATTTCTAGACATCTTTGGCGAATAATAAACATTGGTTAAGTTAATTTTGACTAGGTGACCATCTACCTTTGAAAAAGCTTGAATATTGCCAATAATTTCTGACTTTAATGAGAAACCATCTCCTACTTTAATATTAATTGGTTCCTTTAAGTACACATAATCCGTAAAGAAATTTTCATCATTAATAATGTGGGCACTCGTGCCAGAATCTAATAACCAGGATACATTTTTACGCTCATTATTATTGTTTGAAGCGTTTAGACTAGAATTGTTCACTATTTCAGGAGGGGAATTATACAAATTTACATGAAAAGAATGCTCATTTTCATCAATAGATTGGCAATTTGTATGACAAAAATTTACTGACCTTGAAGAATTTGATTGAGAATTGGATTGACAATTAGAATGACAATCAGAATGACAATTATACACTGACTTGGAATGGTGTCCACGGGTTTTGAAGTTTCCACGCCAATTCCGCCTTGAATGTGTTCCGTTTCTTGAATGACTTCTGAAGTAGCCTCTAGAATGATTCCTATGTAAAGATTGGCCAGAGTACTGTTGATCTTGAGGGTAACATTGGTAAGATGTATTATAGTTGTTGTGACCTCTAGACTGCGGGTAATTTCCACGATAAGAACGACTTCTACCATTCTTGAATGACCTCACATTGTTGGCTGCTTGAGTGGATGGTGCATTGATGCGGAAGGCTTGTAGGTTTTGATTTAAATCTTCAATGGCTTCTTCATTGCTCGCTTTCTTCTGATGCGCAATCATAATCTTGGACTTAAGATAAGTGACAGTTTGTCTTCTGGGGAAACTGCATCTACTACATCGGCTAAAGGGGACATGGAGTCAGGCAAACTCAGCAACAAGTAATTGATTTTATCCTCTTCTTTAACTGCTTCACCCGTTTGCTGGAGTTCATTGACGGCTTGTTCGAACTTTGTAAAAAACTCAGTGGGATTTGTGGATTCCGACAACTTCAAATTCAGCAGCTTGCGTTTAGCCATCAATTTCACTGCACTACTTTGGGTAAGGTAATTTTTGTCTAGCTTTTCGATGATTTGGAGCGAGGTATCATTGGGGGCGATTAAATCGAGTTGGGAATTTGATAATGAACTCACAATCATGTTGTATGCTTTGGCCTGCATCTTTAACCAAGTGGCTGCATCTATTTCGGCGGGTCGTTGATCTTGAGTGATGACTTCGAGACATTGCTTCGATCCCAAGAGCGCTTTGAGCCTTAGTTTCCATTTGTGATAATTGGATCCGTCGAATACGAAAATTCGATCCGCGAGGCTGGTGTCGTTTTCGGCCATGACATAGGAACGTCGCGAACAAATAGGTTAACAATACCGGCGAGATAGAACCACGAATTTGCTACCATGTAAAATTGAGAGGGTGGAATTAAACTTGAATTAAAAACCGAACGAAGGATTCAAAAGGATATGATTTATTAAATATGATATAAAAATAAGATTGAGATCAATTATACGGATTGGACTTATACGAGAGATGATGATGGCGACAGATTAGGCTTAACAGTTCATTGCAACATAAGAGACAGGGAACGACCACAAGAGTTCGACAGGTTAGAAAACAAAGATTACAGATAAGTCAAAGATTACAACTCAATAATTTAACAGTTTAGTTTAACCATGAAGTCCCCGGCTCGCTGAACTATTTTACCAGCCTTAATTACTGAGAAGATATGCCACGGAAGAGGATAGGTTTGAGCAAATAGATAAAAATTAGAAGTCTCGAAAGCCACAGTGAAGACAAGGGTGAGGTCAATGAATGCCATCTCAAAAGTAAGCTCCTTTCGGGAAATCAAAATAAAATGCACTGCTTTGTAGTGGCAGCTTGTGAAATTTGGCAACAATACTTTTCCTTCATAGGAATTTACGTACAGAAAATTGATAATTACTGAAGCACTACTGCACACTCCAAATTGATTGTGTTATCCTCCATAATATCAAATGCAGGAAAAACATTGTTGCCGAATATCAAGAGCCGCCACTGCTGCTGTGACGGATCACCCAGAGATTGTTGAAATTTACTGAAACCGAAGTATCAACTGTTTTAGTTACTATATCACTCAACAAAATTTACGTGGTGTTTTCATGAAAGTATGTAGGTACGTATGTTTTTCGTTTCATGCGCGCCATTTCCTCTATCTTTCTCAACCCCACTTGACCCTTCATGAGAGCAGTTTCTGTCCATACCCTTAAATTTCACTCTAGGACTGCTGATACCCAGTAAATTTCTCCCTAATCGTTTAACTGAAGAGCCATTGAGCCGCTAGCATAATATGTTTGAAAAGCAGGCTAAAGTGTTTATGATTCTTGGATTGTAACTTTACCATCGCTTGAAGACCAAAGAAAACAATTCTGGCTAGCCCACTTTAGAACCCGCTAAGTCCTTGCAAACGTTTGTACTTTCATGAAAACATCACATAAACTAGACGTAAACATGACTATTTCATTAAAATTCTCTGATTCTCTGCTTATACTTTCATGAAATAAAATCGCACGCATCAGTTATGAGGAATTTTTTCCCTAAACGAACCATGATTCAAATGATAGTTGTAAAATGAAAATAAGTAAAATAATACGTGATGGCAAATCCATGTGAAAGCTTTGAAAGCCTCTTTCGGAGAAAAGTTGGGAGTACTTGCACTGCTTTTGCCAGCAACCATTCTAAGGAGCAAACTATTGAAGGCTTTCGAACGCCAGAACCAACCAGAATTGTCACTGTCACGAGACTAAATTGTTAAGTCACATCATGACTGAAGTATCACGAAAGTGAACCACGACAAACTGAAATGAAAGGTCATTGGATGCTGCAAACAGGTTCATTTAAACGAAGAGTTATTTCTGGAAATTATCTCAATTAACTTGCACCACACATCAACAAGAAGGAGACTAGCAGTGATGTTCCATTGAAGAAGCTCAACCAAACAATAAATTGACACACAGACAATGATGATGTGAAATGTTTGGTCAAAAAATGTAAAAATAGGAAATTCAACCTTACAAATTAATGGCTTTCTACAGAAAAGAACCAACTTTGTCATGCTCGTAGAAGGCAACCAATTGCTGCACATTTTCTGTGTAGTTAGATCCCCCCTTCTGCTTGCAAGGAAAAGTTGGATTCTTCCTGCAGAGCTGTTCAGTATGATTAACCGGTGAAAGTGCCTCTGCCTTTGGAATACTTAATCTGTTGCTCTAATCAACAAGTCAATTACTTGTCATGTCTTGTCACAATTTAAAATAGAATTCAGGAACAAAAATAATGTACGATTTGCCCCTAAATAATAGCAGCACTTCACTGTTCAAAATCAATTCAAAATGTAACTTGACCATGGATCCATACTCACGAAATACAAACTGGGCTGAGCAATAAAGAAGGATGGATTAAAATATCTGACTACTCTGAAGAAAACAATTTTTCCAAAAAAACTTTACACCAAAAGTCAAGTAAAACCCGGCCAAGATTAAAAAAATGTTTCCCAACTATATTTACGATGGCTCTCTTTTCCACCGCCCAAAGGGCATTGATATTAAAGATAGCCAAGTTTAATTTCCACGTACTCTCTTCTCTATTCTCTTCAACAGAAAAATTTAATCCTACTTATCTTTAGCAATAATAATGGCTCTCTTTTCAACCGCCCAAAGGGCATGATATTAAAGATAGCCAAGTTTAATTTCCACCATACTCTCTTCTCTATTCTCTTCAACAGAAAAATTTAACCCTGTCTACCTTTTGATATTTCGCCTGGTACTCATTCTTAGCGTGCATCGACATTGCATACGTTTGAAAATGAAGGAGTGACAGCACGGAAAGCCGACACCGCTTCGCAGCGCGGCTATGGAGGTTCTTGCCTTATTGTTTGATTAGTCCCTCAGATATTGCTGTTATAACACAGGGGTCCAAGCATCTGCTTAGAACAAATTATTTTTAACTCTGTTCAACGACCCGAGACCAATCAATGCCACGTCCAAAGTAAGAGAGAGAAAAAATTACCGAAGAAACAATTGAAACGAAGTTTACTTCAAGAAATTGGAAGAAGATTTTGAGGAAGGAAGAAGCCAGAAACTTGGGCCGCTACATGAGGGTATTTCACAGGGAACTTAAAGTCACATTGTGAGAAAAGTAGTTGAGTTGAATGGTGGAAAAAGAGTCGCGGCCCAAGTTTCTGGCTTCTTCCTTCCTCAAAATCTTCTTCCAATTTCTTGAAGTAAACTTCGTTTCAATTGTTTCTTCGGTAATTTTTTCTCTCTCTTACTTTGGACGTGGCATTGATTGGTCTCGGGTCGTTGAACAGAGTTAAAAATAATTTGTTCTAAGCAGATGCTTGGACCCCTGTGTTATAACAGCAATATCTGAGGGACTAATCAAACAATAAGGCAAGAACCTCCATAGCCGCGCTGCGAAGCGGTGTCGGCTTTCCGTGCTGTCACTCCTTCATTTTCAAACGTATGCAATGTCGATGCACGCTAAGAATGAGTACCAGGCGAAATATCAAAAGGTAGACAGGGTTAAATTTTTCTGTTGAAGAGAATAGAGAAGAGAGTATGGTGGAAATTAAACTTGGCTATCTTTAATATCATGCCCTTTGGGCGGTTGAAAAGAGAGCCATTATTATTGCTAAAGATAAGTAGGATTAAATTTTTCTGTTGAAGAGAATAGAGAAGAGAGTACGTGGAAATTAAACTTGGCTATCTTTAATATCAATGCCCTTTGGGCGGTGGAAAAGAGAGCCATCGTAAATATAGTTGGGAAACATTTTTTTAATCTTGGCCGGGTTTTACTTGACTTTTGGTGTAAAGTTTTTTTGGAAAAAGATATCACGGTCCGTTTTGGGATATACTACTTGGATCATTCTGCGGCTTGATCATAGAAGCTGTGTTCAAATGCTAATCATGGAGGTTGATTGTAGGTAAAACAGACTGAAATTGAATATTAAGTAAATACCAGTCTCTGATCGCAACTATGCGTAAGAGTTTTTGTTTTTTGTTTTGTTTTTTTGGCGGGGAAAGTTTTTAAAACCTGACCTTTTGAAGGTTCTGTGTGGGATTCTCCTTACATCACCTAATTTATAGTGGCAAAACCACTTAAACCTCTGTCGTATCGTTTCTATGCCAAAATTGCTAGCCTGGTTGAGTTATCCTTCAGGTTTCAGGTCATTGTTTTGCGTAGATACCTACTTTGATTCACTTCCATTTCTTGTTACACTCCAATTAGAGCAGAGGAAACTATGTGCACAATCACAGTGGACTCAGTGATGGCGTATCTATGGGCTCCGCCGACCCCGCCGGGTGGGGGGGGGGCGCAATGCATCGGGGAGCGCAAAAATTTTGAGAAGCGAAAGAGGAAGAGCGAAAAGGAGAGAAGGAAAGGCAAAGGGGGAAAAAAAGGAAAAAGAAAAAAAGGAAAATAAACTGTAGGGAATACCTTACAAACACTTCCTCAAACCATTTTTTCTGGGGGAGACCCCCCCAGACCCCCTAAGGATTTCTGGAGGCGGCCACCTAACCCCCTAAAGGATTCTGGGGAGCCCCCTAACCCCCCTAAAGAATTCTAGGGGTGGCCCCCAGACCCCCTTTAAAATTCTGGGGGAGACCCCCAGACCCCCCTTTAGAATTCTGGAGGAGACCCCCAGACCCCCTCAGATTTCAAATATTTTCACCTCTGGACATAATTCTGCATTCAATCCGAAGAGTTTGCAATTTTGTAGAGAAGCTGTAGGAATAGTTGCCTACTTTGTAATTTGAAGGCTAATTGAGACCCCTCATTTCTATTTTGATGTTGCTTATGACAGGGTTTAGAGTAATTCCCCAGTATGTTTTTATTCTTTGAGCTGTATTCATTCTATTTGTTCTTTGCTCTATTTGTGCATGGGAGTTCGTTTTTTTCCTTAGTTTTTATGGGTGGTCGAAATGTACTGATTCTTGCATTTCCTCCAATCAGTGCAATATTTTGTTCTTTATTTCAAACTGTGGATCTTCAAAATAATTTTTAGTTTAGTAGATTAACCCCCCTCCAAAGATGTACTTATGTTGTAGATTGTGTAAAAAAATTTCAACAAAATTCACTCAGCCAGTTTTGATCAACTTTTCTTTATAAGTTTAATTTTCCTTGAATATTCTATTTTTTGGTGTGATGAAACCTATATTGCCTTTAAACAGCCTCAGACTTACGAGTTGTACCTATATTGTAGTTAAACATTGAAAATAAATTTCTGGCTAGGCTGGTTGCAAGCTTTTTGTTGCAATTTTCATCAAACTTAATTGAGTCATACTTGAATTTCTCATTCCAATGATTATTATGTTTGTTTTTATAATTGCTTAGTTTCAAAAAATATTGCTCGATTGCACCTATATTAACCCTTGAAATGGTCTTAAAGGTTGATTATGGTGACTATGTATCAGACAAATATTTTAGTATGTTGACAGTATGTTGTGTGCACAAAGTACTATCAAAATCCATCCCATTAAACACTGCGTAAGAAGTGAGCAAATTTTAATTGGTACTTATTTACCACAGGGCACATACCTACCAACAGTTAAAGTTTGCAATTCCAAAAAATATTTTCCGCTGTTCTGAGTTTCATCGATGAATTAACGTTAAAACTGAGTTTCGCGAACGATAGTCTAAGACTCAAAACCACCATTTACTGCAAATCAAGTTTCAAAGTAGAACATAAGTTGGCTGTTTCACTAGAAAACCAAGTGGTAAGTACCTACATTCTTGCTCTCCAACTGTGATTGATACTAGGTGTATACTGAAGTTACTGCAGGCCCAGAAATGTCAACATTTAGAACAGAGTGATAAACTTACCTTAGTAATTGATGCTGTAAGCTAGATACAGCTTGGACAAGTCTACTGCTTAATGAAGATAAGGAGTTGCAAAGGAATAACTTTAAAAGTAAATTTTAAGTCAACACAAGATTCTTACCGTAGGGTAGCCGTACTGGAAGCTTGCAAAATATAAAAAATAGTTTCCGCAGCTGTAAGTTCCATCGATGAATTAACCTTGAAACTGAGTTTTGTAAATGATAGTCTATGAATCAAAACCAACATTTACTGCAAATCAGGTTTCAAAGTAGGACACTAGCTGGCTCTTACACCAGCAAACCAAGAGCAACTTACATGTTTTCCCTCCAACTGGAATGTGTACACTACAGATGGAGAGACAGAGTACACTGTGATTGTACACAGTTTTCCTCTGCAATAATTGGAGCATAACAAGAAATTGAAGTAAATCAAAGTAGTACCTACACAATTAACAGGGACCTAATAGATAACTCAATCGTGCTAGAATTTCTGGCGCAGAAATGATGGGACTGCACTGAACTATCTTAGATTTCAGATAAACCTATGATTCAGGTGGGAGTCGGATGCACCGAAGAAATAAAATACTATCGCACTTTCAAACACCATCAAAATAAGCAAAAACAAATGACAAAAGCAAGAGTACAGAGAGGTTCTCTCCTACCAAGGAGGTTAACAGAGATTGGATTGGATATCTACCTAATTAAACCAAGATTGAAACGCTGTTTAGCAGCAGAGGGGAGAGAGTGAAAACAATGCCACTTGTACGTAAACTCCATCCGATCATAAGATGTGATGACCGACCTCTGGCAATTTTATCATTCTCTACAGAGACTTACTTATAATGAATCCTTCTCTAAAATTGAAACGAAATGGACTCGTGACTTTTATTATGATTCGTCCGATTTAGCCGTAACGAACGGTAAAACTTGTTGGCATTCCTACCAGAGAATAGAAAAGTGTGTAGGACCGAAATAATTAACACTGTACTAAGTACGAAATTGATCAGCCACCGGGCACCGACGAATAGAGGAAAATAAAAAATAGTAATAAATAACAAACAATTCACTCAATCTTCATTCTTCTCCTTCCTTCCTTCGCATCGCAAATTCGCAACGCGACAGACTCTGGCGACAGAACGCTGAACTCGCTGAACGAATCAGAGAGCAGCATGGCGGCTGAGCCGCACCGAATTCAAACATGAACTGTCGTTTTTACGATGACTTTTGTTTCAAGATTTCTCTCTTAATATGAAACTAATCAGATCAAACTTAAGCCAGGATTTTAAGTTAGCTCTCTGAGAATCAATTCGTATAAAGTTTTTAAAGATCAGATGTATCGTTTAAGCTCTAGATGCGAGCAAAAATTCCTATTTCGATGCAAAAATGAAACACTAAAATAGATGTTTTTTGGAGTTTTCTCCTTTATTATAATTCCGATCTTTCTGAAATTTCGAAGCGATCGATTCTGATGCAAGACGAATCGATTGATACCGGGTGATATAGGGTTTTAATCAGTGGAAGTAGGTCGTTTCACTGATTAAAGTTCCAAAATCACCCATATCGACGCATTTTGCTCTCATCCGTGTATAGTTACTGTCGCAGACGCCACCGTCCTCATCGGTTAGGTTAGGTTAGCTTCTTTGTCTCTTTTGTTTTCTCTCGGTCTTTTTTTTTAACTTGGCCGATGGCTAGCGCCATTAACGATCTGACCAGAAGCAATGACGTTTAATGAGATCTGAGTGTATTTTGAACGTGAATCTGAAAATCTAAGACATTTTAATAAATAATCAAACCATCTGTCATTAGATGACAAACATTTAGATGCTGCAGAGAATCTAACCTCATTTCCAACAACATGAATAACAACAATGTTTACGGTCTCCAGCGTACTGCACGTTGCATCACGGCCATTCTGCAGGCGTTTTTTATGGAACCCGGCCCGGTTCTTCAACACGGCGGAGATAGAAAGTGCCATATCTCTTAGGCTTTAAGTAATCTCTGGATCGAAGACAACCTAAACATAAAAAAGTCTAGCCCTTTCTGAGGAGTCAATTAAAACGCTGTAGATTCCGTAGAGAGTAGTTGGGGGGGGGGAAGTTTTTCGCCGGATGATCGATTAGATCGAACAACCTGACGACTATCGATTATGACGAATCCGATTGCAGCATTTGAATGTTTGGCATATAATCGATCAATTTCGATAGCTGTCGATCTAGACTGTTGCTTATTATACAATGAAATCGTCGATTCTCGTCAGGCGATATCTATCGATACCTAGAGCCAGACCACAATAATATGAAACTGTAAGTAATCAATTAATATATACTGCAAATTATTGGCACCATGGAGTGAGAAAGTCGCGTGCGGACCCCGCAACAGAATGTGCCCATAGGTCAAAACGGCGCGAAGTACCTATAACGCCTGCGCGTAGCGCAGGTGCGGGGGCTTGGGGGCGGAGCCCCCAAAAATCGGCGCGAAGCGCCGATTTTTTTTTTTTGCTTTTGATCTACCGAAGTAGTACTTTGGTACCACCGCAACTTGCTTCGGTAAAGGTAGACTTTTTTGCTCCTCGAAGCTTTAAGCTACTTCAAATTTGTTTTTTCAGTGTATAGGTAACACCATTCAACGGATCCTATGTCGATTGTTGACCAACGGCAGTAACTCAATCAATCAGCATCAATCTGATGCTGACATCAAAATCTTTGCTGCTCACTTCTCACAAAGAAGTTTACTAATTTCACAGTTCAGATGGACTGTCCGTGTGTGGGTGTGTGCGAGTGAGTGTGCACTACGTTCGTTTCATTCCCCAAACATAAGAACATAACCTCCTAATTACTTTTTTTGGTTTCCAATAAACAATGAATTATATTTGAAGATTGATTCTTACAGGTATATTCTCGTGAGGGTCAAGGTGATTACATTGATACAAAACAACTGTTTCAAGTTGCGCAGTAAGTGAGAAAAACAGCTCTGAATTTAAAGGCCGAGCGTTTGGGTGAGCAAAACGCAAATAATGCAAATATCGTATACAAACATGGGTGATCTATCTGAGCTTTGAACTTAGTTCTCTCTATGAGGGACGAGTTTTAGACTTTCTTAAATGAGCTTTGAGTTTTTCACTGGCACATCAGACCAGTGGTGGCTCCCGCTATTTGGCAACAATGTCTTCGCTCCATTTGAATCTACGTTCAACAATCGATTGCTGCAGGTGAAGCACTGCTTCACTTTCGGATCAATTTTTTAACATTTAATCAAATGAAGGGATGTCATTGTTGCCAAATAGCTACGAGCCGCCACTGCTGCACATTAAATCTACGGAAAAAAAAAAAAACTACGGTGAAAATAACCATACGAATACCTGATTTTGGCACCTGCTAGATGTTATGGTAATTTTAACCAGAAGTATACTATGTTTTGACTAGGTACTAGATGATGTTACCTGATTGCATGTCGAATTTACTCCAAGTATCGGTAAATGTACCATATTTCTGGTCAAGTTTACCATAACAACTAGCAGGTGCCAAAATCAGGTATCCGTATGGTTATTTTCACTAATCTTTTTTTTCCGTGTCGGAATTTAAAGTTCCACTTTCCAAGAGCTTCATTTAGACGCCATCGGGCAGCTTTCCAGTATTCTCATACCCTGACCAGACGCACACAGTTTTCCATGTGCCCTACTTCAGCCAGCTATTTTTCGAGTGCACTTTCAAATTATTTATGAATCCCATTCGTGTAGTAAAGTGTGTGTGACATTCCCTCAAAATGCCAGCCGGAGGCCGGAGGGCCAAGGAGCCGTGAGGGGGGAGGGGAGGATAACAAGATTGAGCTGCACGTATGTAAGCAGGTGCGAAAGCTGATTTTTTCCCCCCTGTTTTCTTTTTCGAAAGCCCCGTAATTATGACGTAAAGATAATGTGCTCGTTGCCGCAAACAAGTTTCGGGCAAAGGGAGGGGGTGAATATAGGTGGTAACTACCCTACACTTATCGCATCGATGCCTCACTTTTGAAGCGGGGGAGGGGGGGGGTGCGCGAACTCGAACGCAACGTTGAAGTGCGAGAAGAGCGAGCTCCTTCCAGAGAACAGGTTGCAGGGGAGAGAGGAAGGGGGGTTGCGTGCCGTTTTTAGAGGGATGGTGTCGTTGGAGTGGTGAGTGGGGGGGGGGGAGGAGGGGGAAGTGTGAAACGCGCGACGTGTCCGCTCGCTGCGCTGCATCGCGCTCATTAAAATGCGGCTGAAATTTAGCAGCTGATAACCACCCCCTCCCCCTTCCCTTCGCCTCCACTCCCTGCCAACCCCTTTCTCCAGTCCCGCCCGACCTTGCAGTCAATGTTTACCGTTGAGTCACTTGAGTTCGCTCACGTATTCGTCCGCTCTGAGCTGTGTCACGCAGTCGCGTAGCAGATTTATTCAGATGTATTATAATATGCGTGCACATCGCCCTTTCATCTGCGATTTGAAGCTATATGATTTTAGTTTCAAGGACTTGCTACATGGAAATCTTCAATGGGGCTCTTGCAAACTTTTGCTGCGGGCAAATTAATAGTCCAATCTAATGTTTAAACCAGCGAAAATCACGAAAATCACACTAAGAAAGTCTAAATTCAGTATTAAACTCACATAACTGCTATAACGGTAAGTTCGTGATGGCGGTTCAACGCAGGTATCATGGGAGATTCCTGTCTATTATGTCACTTTCTCTACAGAAGCACAGAGATATATGACTCAATTTAAATAGGAGTCTCCCATGATACCTGCGTCAATCCGCCATTAAGTCCGATTCTGAGAGTGAATTTCGTGACTTTTCAGTGAGCTCATCGTCATTTTTACAGGTTTTTATGCAAGAATCAACTTTACAATCCCCCGCAGCAAAAGTTTGCAAGAGCCCCATTGGGGAGGAAGCTCGCCACCATGGCCGTAATCAGGATTTTGTTTGTTTGTTTTTTTTTTTTTTTTGTTTTTTCCCCCCGGGTTTTTTTTTTTTTTTCTGGGGAGGCTGCGCATATTTAAAGTTTTTTCCGGGGATAGCTGCAGGTCTTCTCCCTTCCTTCCCCCTTTTCTTCTCTTCATTTTTTTCCATTCTCTTCCTTCCCCCCTTTGATGACGTTTCAGGGAGGGGACAATTAACAACCCTCCCGGCAACACCCATGCCCGACACCACGTATCATTACTATTAAATACGAAAACGTTCAATGTTGTATGTATTCTGAAGACTTTATGTACAATATTAGTATTGAAGATGTTTTTAAAAAGGGGGAGGAGGGAATCATGTCCGAAGATGTTCAATTTGCGACCACGCAATAATGCGGCGTGTCATCGTTTTTGATTGTCTGACACAAGTATCTTGATTGCTCTCATATTGATCGATATAGTGATTAATAGAATCACAAAAGTTTCTCTGCGATTATTTTCATGACCACTATTTACATAATATTCCATACAATATAATTTAAAAGCTTCTACATGCACTAGGAGTGATCGTTTATTTCTAGAAAACGGAAAATGTCTCTATACACATACTTCAACTCTTTTGTTATATACGTCGAGATCGATAAGTGAAGATGTAGGACACAAAGAAAAGTATACACTTTCATGCTTCCTATAGGCCAAATGGCAACCAGGCTTGACGAGTTCTTATTTTTATCCATCATAATAGAACACTAAAAAAAGCGATAGTAGGTACTTGACCGTCAGTCGTGACGGTGACGGGCTCACCGAGGGATTTAATTCAAGGGAACCCTTCTGGTAGCCGAGTGGTGAGTGCATGGTCTCGCAGTCTTGAGTGCTTCACAACAAAACTATAGAGCGCGGCGTTGCGTTGGCATAAGCAACAATCAACTTATTGTTAATCGTGTGCGCAGATCGAACACGCGTGGCGATGAGAAAGCACAAAACTACAAATATGAAAGATTGAGTGACCATGTAAAATAACAAAGTTTTTTTTTTCTTCTTCTTTCTTTTAATTGATATACGTCCTTGATTTGTGGGACAGTTAGCAGCGAACTCTGAGGTATCCTTTTATGGATCACGGAAACAAATAAGTGTGAGGTTTACCATCGTATGATAGCTGATTTTGTTTTGTTTTTTTTTTTTTTCCAAAACGAGATCGTGAGCTCGATTAAGCAGTATACGCTGAGTTGAATGAAAGACTAGCAGCTCTCGAATTTTTCCGAACGGTGGATCCCAGTGGCGTAGCGTGCAATTTGGCAACGTTGCAATTAGTCCATTTAAACTCACGAAAAAGATCGAATTATTGAGTGTTAGGTGAACACCCTCGCATTCGACCTTTTGCATGAGTTTAAATGGACACAATACAACGTTGCCACATTGCACGCTATACGCCGCCGCCGCGCCACTGGTGGATCCTCAAGGTGGCTGGTATCAGTGGTGGCCCTCCGCGGATCCCATTGGTTGGGGAATCTTTCTTGCTCATCGGACTCAAGAAGGAATAAGCAAATTATTAAGAAAATACTTATGTCATGACCAGTCGAGATTCCAATAGAAACACCAAAATTGTTTGGTAAAAGTCCTTTACCTGGCGTTCGGAAACCCTCCGGGTAGAACTCGGTAGAACGGCACCGCGGGTTACCAGGCGAGTGACATGACGTGACTTCTTTCCAACCGGACAGTCACCGGTGACTTTTAGAACGACTCCGATTGTTCGTTAAGGTTTTGAATATAAGCAAACAAACATAACCTCAAATCGAGTAATGTCAAGGATGATTTTAGGCATTCTCGTGGTGGTAAAGTCTCTTGATTTGAGTTCCATATCAATTTTATTGGCAAAGCATGAAACTAGGTTAAGAAAAATTAAGATGTTGAGAATAATCCGGATCACTTTGGATTCATGGTCCGCCATTATCGGGGTCCACCGCCGTGGACGACGGTGGACCGCGGTGAACCTGGTTGCCGCCTGGGTGGTAAACCGGGGACTTTCCGAACGACTCGGTTATCCTACCGGGTGGATCACGTGATCCAACCGGTGACTTTTAGAACGGCCTGGTTGGGATTTCGGTAAACCAGGTAGCCAACCGGTGGGTTTCCGAACGCCAGGATATAGATTCCTCGGTAGACACGTCCGGTCCTTGTGTTTCCGGTAATTTTTTGGTTTTTAATTTTTTTTTGTTTTAAATCCTCTGAGCAAATCGTCTTCTTAAACCTCTTTTCCCGGGTGAGAATGATCGGTTTCCAGGCTTTTCACGCGTCCACGCATACGACTATCTCAGCGCACTGCAAAAGGTGGCTTGTGCGATTCGACATCCCTGCAATGTTTTCACGAGAACTTCAATAAAAAAATTGACCATTGAAAAACTGACGGCTTCCTGGAGAATCGATAACGTTCGCTTCGATGTGAGGGGGAAAAAAAACAAAACAAAAAAACAAAAAAAAAAAAAAAAAAAAAAAAAAAAAACAAAAAACAAAAAACAAAAAAAAACAAAAAAAGACAAAAAATAAAAACAAAAAACGAAAACGAAAACGAAAACGGAAACAGAAACGGAAACGGAAACGGAAACGGAAACGGAAACGGAAACGAAAACGAAAGCGAAAGCGAAAGCGAAAACGAAAACGAAAGCGAAAGCAAAGGCGAAAGCGAAAGCGAAGGCTAAAGCGAAAACGAAAGCGAAAGCGAAGACGAAAGCGAAAACGGAAACGGAAATGGAAACGGAAATGGAAATGGAAACGGAAACGGAAACGAAAACGAAAACAATAAGTAAAACAATAAAAAACAAAATAAAGCAAACCAAAAACGAGCAAAAACAAAAAGAAAACTAACCTAAAAAGAACAAAAACAAAACAAAAACATTGTTGCCAAATTTCACAATCCGCCACAGCAGTGCAGTCACTTCGCGTCAAAAGCTCACGCGCTTGGCTTTCATAGCCTCTTTTTCTTCACTTGAGTCACTATACGCGCGCCGCCAGCGACGCGACACAGTCAGTCGAGCGAGACTCGAGAGCAGCCGCGGCGTTCGTCACTCGCCCTGTTGCCACGACGCACCATTGGGACGCGGGCGGACGCGGCTGAATCTCTCTATTTGTACAAGAGTAATTACCGACACGTGCAATACACGTGTCGTAGTGATGTAAGGGCGCGAGAGGAACGCGGGGCGTGGGTGAATTAAGGCGAGGCGGGGCGGGGTGGTGGAGTATGTGGATCGTGGGCCGTGCTCTCGGTAACGCACGAGAATTCTCGGGGTATAATAATCTGATCAGACTAATGGTTTTATTAGATTACGAGTACCCACTACACGACAGACATCGCTTATTTCCGGTTTCCCGCCAACGGATCCGATGTGATAGTCGGAAGCAATAATGGTGCGTGTATTTATGACGTACGCGCGCCGCTACCGTTTGCTGAGAAATTTCTGAAATGATCTATCTCGCCAACGATGCAGCGCGGCTCGGCGGTCGCATCAGAAAAATCACGCGGAAATTGTTTTTGCTTTCGAGAGAAATTATATTCGTGTGAATTGGAATTATCGATGGCTTAACCTTTTCAAACTGAAGATGAAGGGCAAAGTGTTTTCACCCCGGACTATCTGTTTATCTCTACCGAAAGTCATCATCAAAACAAATGCGTGTATGGTACAGCCTCGTCTGAGTGCCGAGCACTTTTAAACATACTGAAAAAAAGCAAATTTCTGAATTTCGCTGTTTACAAAGTGAGGTAAGAGTAGGGATAGAAATCAAAATCTTTTAGTTTTTCTTCTTGAAATATTAAAAGGAACACAGGCTGGAGGTCAACACGATATAGCATGGTTAAATTCAACAATTTTTTTTTTTCAGTGCACTAGGTATTGCCATTTTTCGGATTCAGATGCCACGAACAGACAACGTCACAAAAATCCGTGCAGTTAACTATTTCTACATGCAAGATGTGGAATTGCATAATCCGTGTTTTGAAGGCGCTGCTAAGTGGACTGCAATAAGATACTCTCTCAGTCTCTCCTCTCATCAAGGAATGATAACAAAGATCCAAGTTACGTCGTAGCGTACAAGTGCACTTCAAGAAATGTTCACTTGAAAACACTAAAAGATGGGACGTTGCAAAAAGAGCTTCGTCTCTCTCTAAGTCTCTAACCCCCTTTTATGACTATGCTGGAATATAGCTTGTCAATGTCATAATTTGTTTCTATGTTTACACCAGAATTTTTCTTGACAAATTGAGGGAAAATAAGGAGGCAGCGCGAGCCAGGACGAACCACTATTATCTGCGTTCCAGTTAGAGAAGCACGTTCTTATTGTTCGATATTTGGTACCAAGACAAATAAAATACTCGTATTTAGAGATAATTCACTGTAGTATATGAGCACTGCGCAAGTAGTGTTATGAGTGTTTCGATTTCAAATGGAGTGTGACATTGACTTGAGAGCCTACCTCATTTTCTCGTTAGTCATTTGATAAGACAATGTTGTATTAGATATATGTAGACGAGGATGATTCACTGGTTGTTTAGTAATTGATTTGATGGTTTTACGAACTTGTTCATAGGTGTTCCAAATCGTGTCATTTATTCTTTAGAAGTCAACGGCCGCTCGCGGAATTCGACAACAATATTTTATTACCTCTATTTAAATCAATGTAAAAAATTGATAGCAAATGAAGTGCTGCTTCACTATCGAATCGGTTGTTTCGCATGGAATAAATTCGAGATAAAACATTGTTGCCAAATTGCACAAGCCGCCACTCTTAGAAGTATAGTCACACAAGTGAACAAAAAAAAAAAAAAAAAAAAAACAGGAAAAAAACCCCACTTGAAGGTTCCTTTGCGAGTCACGAGTTTCGGGTCAAATTTTCCAGTAATTTTGGCTTTTGGCAACTATAGGTGAAACTGTCCAAAAAATTCAAATTCTTAAACTCATTCTGATGTCTAAGCGCTGAGATAGCCAGACAACTGGTTGCGCTTGAGTGAGCAAGAGACTCGTGAATAAAAATATGAGTTATAAGACTATAGTCAGCGCGCTTGCAACATAGGAAACGAGGACTTTATTTCAGTAGGAAAATTTCAATTCAAAATTAGTGTCCATTACTGATTGAACCAGAGTTAATTTTCGATGAATCTATTAATCTTAATCATTATACACCTCTGGAATGTCTATAAATCCCAAAAGAATCTTTCAAAGCGTAAATAGATGTCGATTAACAAAAGCAGTGAAAGATTACATCGTTAGAATCTCAGTGGCACTGTAATCTTTGCAGTGGACCAAAACACAACAACGGCCCTCAGAATGTAAACAAATGTGCAAAATCGCATCCAATGGCGGCGCCCAAGGTTTCTCTTGCCTTAACTCTCTACATATGGGGACTCTAGTTTACTCTTTGGTCATATGACAGCCTCAATTTACTTTGACCCTGGCTAAAATGGAATGGGCAAACCCTGCAATTAAAAAAAACGCGGCAGTAACAAGCGATCGACGACCGTCCGCGGTATGGCGCGCGCTCTCCCGCCCACGCTCACACGCACCGCGTGCGTAAAAGCAAACAGCGCGTGAAACAGACGTTTCACGCATCTCGAGGTTTCCTTGACTTCCGAAACGTGTATCCTCGTTCAGGCTCGCACAGCGCGAAATCAATAATGACGCCGTGCGCGTCGCGTCGCGGTCGCTTCGTAGAGCATGGTGGCATGGCATATAACGTAAACATATAGCAAAGGCTGTTACAATCAGTGGCGAGGCGTGCAATTTGGCAACGTTCCTATTTCCCGTTTGAACACATTAGAAAGATCGGTTACATAGAAGGTTCGACTTTTTTGGTGAGTTTAAATGGAGAAAATACATTGTTGCCAAGTTTAACGCCTTGCCACTGCAGTTACAATATATATCATACATAAACGTACGACTACTCATCAACGTTGCCACATTTTCCTGTAAATTACATTTTCCTATAAATTACCAAATTTTATATTAAGTCGAGCGGAAAAAATCGGATAGTGAGTAGGTTGCGCACTTTTGCTACATGTAAATAAGGCAGAAATAATCGATATCAGTCAAATGTCAGATACAGTCAAATATCACGAGAAAACCGACTGAAGCAAAGAAAAGTCTGAAAAAGTTCCTGTCTACAACGGAGAAAAAGGAACAATAAAATGGTCCCACTGCGAATCGAATTTGAAAATGCCAGTAATGGCGTGAAACTCCAGATTGCGCAATTGGGCTCTTGCAAACTTTTGCTACAGGGGATTGAAGAGTTGATTCTTGCATGAAAATCTGTAAAAATGACAATGAGCGCACTGAAAAATCACGAAATTCACTCTCAGAATCAATGGTGGTTCGACGCAGGTATAATGCGGGAGATTCCTCTCTAAATTTAGACAAATCTCTGTGTTTCCGTAGAGAAAGTGACAAAATGGGGCAGTTGCAAGGGTCTGAAATGTAGTGGTTTTTATAAAGAAAATTAGAGTACTTGATGAGCTGAGAACAATGGTGCCTTTGGCTTTTTCCTGAGTGCCCTGGTTTTGGAGATACACACGTGTAAATTTGTAAAAATCCGTGTGTGTAGTGACGTCACTACGCGGAATTCCCATTTAAAACAATGTATTTTGGGCCAAAATCTCATCTCCGGAACAATGGGACTTAATTAGAAACCAAAGGCATCTTTGTTCTCAGCTCATCAAGTACTTTCATTTTCTTCATAAAAAACACAACATTTCAGACCCTTGCTACTGCCCCATTAGACAGGAATCTCCCACATAATAACTGCGTTGAAGCGCCTAGAGCGGTTTTGTGTATGTGTACTCGCAATACTTACTGACTTTTAGACTTTTTCAGTGTGATTTTCGTGACTTTCGCTAGTTTTTACATCAGAATGAACTATTCATTTCCTTACAGCTAAAGCTTGCAAGAGCCCCATAATATAGGTCCACGCCAGTGTTGCCAACTGTGTAGATTAATTAGCCCCTATTACCAGAATGCAGACAAATTACTCGCGGAATGTAAATGGAATGATTTCCTTCAAACCCAAGACCTTTCAAAGGTTGCAATGGAACTCTTGCGGGTAGAAATGGACAAAGGGACTACCTACTTTCGGATTCCGGTCACCGGATGTCTTATATACTATTTCACAATCACTGCAGTTTTCCGCCAAACGAGAAACTTTTCAAATCGCGCTCAAATAACTTTGAAATCGTTTTAATTCACGATCCCGTGGGGGAAAAAAAAAAAAAATTGTAAATATACTGTAAGTTACTTTTATGCACGACTCTAAAAAAACAAAATAAAAAAAAGGTGCATCATCATCTGAAAAATGGCAACGCTACTACTCCCACTGCTCTCAGGAACACGCATCTCCAAAACAGAGAGCTTATAAATTTCAGCGATCTCCTCTTTCCCCCTTTCCCTCCTTCATATACTTTTATTATAAATTCGGATCCTAATATGAGCTCGAGCATGATGCTAGACTGTATAGTAAACCGCGTATGCTACCTCGATGCCGAAAATGAAAATTTTAATCAGTAAAGGTATTAAATTTAATCTCGATGCGAACGTCTAATCTTCTGAGTCAGGCATGGGAAGGCAGGCGGCCCCTCAGTTATCCCCCCTCTCTCGACTCCACTTTGAAACTGTCAAAACTCGAATACCGGAAAATTATCCCGAGTATTTTGCGTTTTATAATTTTGCTTGCGTCGCGTCGCGTTCTCATCTGCACGAGAAACGATACAGGTAGATAGAAACGACTAAAACGGATTAAATCTAATGAAGTGTGTTCGTGATGTAACCACCCGTCTCCACTGTTTTGTGTCCCGTGGGTATAAAGCTGTCTAGAGAAATCTTTGGTATACTTACCAACTTCAATTTTAGCCACTTGTAATACGAACGGCCCAGTGGCGTAGCGTGCAATTTGGCAACGTTGTAATGTGTCCATTGAAACCCATGTAAAAGGTCGAATGCATAGGTGTTCACGGAACACCCATAATAGTTTAATCTTTTGGAATGATTTGAATGGACACATTACAACGTTGCCAAATTTCACGCTACGCCACTAGAACGGCCGTAATCTCAGATATGTTGTTGGACTATGATAATTCTGTTTACAAACTTTGGCTTCAGCGAGTTCACAGAAAGCGTTTTCATTTAATCTTCTGAGATTAAAGTTTGCAGTTTTGCAAGTGCCAAAGCAGTCTTCACTCTATGCCGTGTAGGATCAAAAGAGATGATTTTTCTGTTACATTTTTACGATCGTGCAGTTTTCTCATTGCTTTTACACACGAATCCACACGGAAAAAAAACTACGGTGAAAATAACCACACGGATACCTGATTTTGGCACCTGCTAGTTGTTATGGTAATGTTAACCAAAAGTATACTATGTTTTGACCAGGTACTAGGTGATGTTACAGATTGCATGTCGAATTTTATCAAAGTATCGGTAAATGTACCATACTTCTGGTCAAGTTTACCATAACATCTAGCAGGTATCCGTATGGTTATTTTCACTAATCTTTTTTTTCCGTGCAATGCACTCATTGTTACGAACTTTTGAAGGAGGGGGGGGGAGAAATTATTAAGTTTTATTTCGTGTATGAGAAGTGGGTGGTGACTAGTTCGTTTCTGAAAGGACAAGCAAACAAGATTTGACAGTAGCGAACTAATGTTACAAATTGATTTTAATTGTTACATAATTTTGCTCTTCCAAGCTTTTTATTTGAATTTATTTGTTTGTTTGTTTTCTTCGTCGGAAAAATAATATGCTATCATCATTCGAGCCATAGTATCGGATGATGTCAATGAGCTTTGATTGGATTTTAAAGAGTTGAAAACAAATCTGGGAATTGTAGTCCGTTTAATTTGCCCATATTCCAAATTTCCCAAGCCCCTGGAATTTTTGAACCAGGCAACGAATCGCAAGAAAAAAAAATGTTATCCACAGAGAATAATACAAATTCATGCAACGCAGAGAAAATCCGACTTTGATGACAGGGGGAAGGGAGGAAGAGAAAGAGAGAGAAAGAGAGTGAGAGAGTGAGAGAGGGAGAGAGATGAGGGGGCAAAATTAGGGTTGCTGAATGAGTGAAGAGAGGGATTTGTGGAGGGGGCTAAGCGAGGTGGAGGCGCTACGGTGGGAGAGGGGTTAAGGGTTTATGAGGCGGAAAAAGGAACCGGAAATTAGCTTTTCATTTGATAACACGCCGAGAGAGATATGTCAAAGTAAGATTATTAAAAAGTTTGCGCAAAGTTCTCGTCGAAAGAGAGAGAAAGTTTGAAACATAGAGAGAAAGCGCGAGAGAGAAATGAGTCGGTGGAAGGACCGGTGCGGGGGGAGGGATAGGAAGCGGGAGAGGGTGAGAGGGGGGGGAGGACACGAGAGAAATACTTTGAAGCGAAGCGAGCAGGCAGGCTGGCAGACAGGACTGGAAATTAGCGGAAAGCATTATGGAAATGTTAAGAGTGAAATAGGGTTTGTCTTTAAAGCTCGGTGATTATCTGTATACATAAATATGCGCTGCGCCCGAGTAAAGGGGTTAACGGTAGGGTACAAAGTGGTTTAGGGGAGAGCGAAAAGGGAAGAGGAAGCCGAAGCTCTCTCGCCTCGCCTTGCCTCGGCTGGCTACGGAACGGGACGGGACGGGCTGCACTCGCGCTCCCGCATTCGCCCCGCTCCGCCTCCCTTTTTTTGGCTCGGAGACGGCTCGACCAATTGTGCGCTTGCTTTCACCATCGATCTGCAAGTATGGCTGCTCTCTCTCACTCACTCTCTCCCTCTCTCAATTTTACCCGCTCTCACTCTCTCACTCTCTCGCACTCTCTCTCTCTCTCTCTCTCTCTCTCTCTCTCTCTCTCTCTCTCTCTCTCTCTCTCTCTCTCTCTCTCTCTCTCTCGCTTCACTCCTGTGGCTGTGCGCCCTTGCGCCATCCATTGCCTTGCCTTGCCTTTCACGTTCCAGGTCCTCTCACCTAAATACTAAAATACATCACCAAGCACGCCTCGCATAGATATCTGCTGTATTGACGACGGAAAGGTTGTTGTCGCATTCTGACAGTTGCGCCTGGTGGTTGAACTGTCTGACGGAGCACTTGCTAGGTTGTTAGATGCAGGTAAAGACATGGTGTATCGAATCTACTGACAAATTCTGCTATAACGACCACGAATACGCAGAAAAAAGAAGAAAAAAACAAACAAGCATAGGGGAAAAAAAGTAAAAAAGCAAAAACACTTTTATAGTGCTGACACCTTTGGTAGAAATATGATCCAGCAAAAAACTTTAGTTGCGCCAACCAAATCTTTGGTTCACCCGGCATAACCTTTTTGGTCAGGCGTACAAAGTCTTTGGTTAGCTCTAATAAAGTATTTCGTTTATGGTTAATTTCTTATGCCAAAGGTTTTGTCAGTGTTGCCAAAGTGTTTTCTCTGTTTTCTCTGTTTTTTTTTTTTTTTTTTTTTTTTTTTTTTTTTTTTTTTTTTCTGGGTGAATCCATAAAAAATCCTAACATTCAATCCTCACGGGAATAACTTACAATTATTAACTTACATCAGGTCAGGAGGGCCACATGTGTATCGTGTATACATATATTTACGTATAGAAGCAGCAACATATACAATAGGTTTTTCGTCGATGATTTGACGAGCTTGGCAATAATAAACATGGAAACAATTTTTCTTCATTTTCTTTTGTTTTCTCAAAACCACAAGAAAAGTTCGGGTTACGTATACTGCGGGTTGCGTCAAAATGCCGACGCAGGACTTATGCAATTACTTGGACCACGTAAGTACAGGCGGCTAATAAAATAATGTCAGTTGACTCACAGTGGCGTAGCGTGCAATTTGGCAACTTTGCATTGTGTCCATTTAAACCCGTGTCAAAGGTCGAATGCGAGGGTGTTCACCGAACACCCGATAGTTCGATTTATGGGTTTAAAGGGATGAACTGAAACGTTGCCAAATTGCTGACTCATTAGGTTTTGGTTCTGTTAGGCAACCTGTAATACAAATCACTATGGATTCAAGTATCCCTGATGGTAGCCTACTTAGGCTAAAAGGCGTCAACCAGCACGGAAAAAAAACTACGGTGAAAATAACCATACGGATACCCGATTTTGGCACCTGCTAGATGTTATAGTAATGTTAACCAGAAGTATACTATGTTTTGACTAGGAACTTGGTGATGTTACCTGATTGCATGTCGAATTTACTCAAAGTATCGGTAATTGTACCATATACTTCTGGTCAAGTTTACCATAACATCTAGCAGGTGCCAAAATCAGGTATTCGTATGGTTATTTTCACTAATCTTTTTTTTCCGTGTGATATTATTTAATTTACCGACTGGGTATAAACGTCTCACACCTCAAAATAAGAAAACAATTAATAACACTGCCTTAAGCGAAACGATGGAGCACTTTATGTATACTGTATAGTGGTTACACTGTTTTGATGAATTAATTAAGCATCGAATTCTGTTTTTAAAAGCCAGAAGCAGGTAACTCCTGATTTCGATCAAGAGATTTTGTTATTTTGTGTAGGGGTAAGGTGTTAAAGATCCAAAGAAGATCCATGTTGCATATACGAATACGAGTACACATCACATTTTATGTGGTCCAGTTGAGAATCTTGAGCTAAAATCTTGAGCTTATAAGTCTTCATCGTGTAAATCTTAACTTTTTTTTTTTAAAATGATGCATCATCCCAAAAGACACTTAAATATTAATACTTTTATTTTTTTATTTTTTTTTTTAAAAACGCGGTTGCTTCTTTTCCAAATTGGGAATGGCTTTTCAATATTTTTAATACGGCTTTCTAGCGACCGTCTCAAAAGTCAATCAAAAGATTTTCAGTTGAGTATACTAAACACTTAGTAGGGCACACAAAAGGTTTAGTTTACTGAGCTAAAAATCTTTCGCTGGGCCATTTTTCTACACCATGTTAGGTTGGTGCGACAAAAGCGCAAAAGAAAAAAAAAAAAATTGTATATCAAATTAAATTAAGAGCTTTCGTTTAGCGTAGCGTTAAGTTTACTTTATTCAAAGGAAATTTGTGGAATTGATTTTGGAGTTACGGGGTAGCACGGTAAAAATTTTCAAACGCAAAGGTATGACTTGCGCAGTATAAATGTTTTACAAACCTAATTGGACTTAGGGTACGTACCTCAAACTCAGGACCACGCAGTTTTGACTTGTCCTAACTTTTCCTATATACCTTCATCGATGTAAAGCAATAATACAAAGAACGGCTTTTGGGACACATAAACAATGCCTGATAGGTACGCTGCTACCAATTGGAGTGTTTTAGTGTCCAATGCTGTTCAACCCTTTACTTCCCCATCAGTGGCTGATCTAAAAAAATTTCAAGGGAGGGGCTATAGAACCTACTTTTTCAACAAAACTCCCAAAATTTCCTCGAAAATCCTCTCGTAGGCAGAGTAAAAATTTAGCTCAAAGGGGGGGGGAGCTGAAGCCCCCTCAGCCCCCTTGGATCCGCGCCTGGCCCAAATCCCAAGTTTGTGAAATACTCGAGCTTTTTCCACTATCCGTAAAGCAGTGGCGGCTCGTGCAGTTTGGCAACAACATTCTCCCTCCATTTGATTCTACGTAAAACAATCGATTCGGCAGTCAAGCAGCGCTTCATCAGTATTTGATTATTGTGTATGGATTCAAATGGAGGAGAAGCATTGTTGCCAAATTAATTACACGAACCGCCACTGCCGTAAAGCCTTAATTCAGTCACAAAAATATTGTTGAATAAAATCAGCACTGCATTGTGAGGCACACGAGGCTCAAAAGCTATACCCTCACTGCGCAAAATCATTACTCTGATCGACAATTTAGCGCTTGTTGGTTTACCGGTGGCCTGTCATACATGCTTATCACTTCATCGTATCTGTAGGGGTGGGGGGGATAGGGGGGGCAGGGCAAGGGTGAAGGGGAGAGAATTGTGAAAAGGGGAAAGAATGGGGGTCGAGGATGGACGGCGCGAAACTCATCACTCACCGCGCAATATCGGGAACGTGCTTTGACGGTCAGCCTCCCCCCCCCCCCTCGCCACCCTCTCTCTGGACATGGATTGGAAGAAAATGGGGGGAGGGGAGGGCAAGCTTTTCTTGTTTTCATACACACTCTCACTCAACTGTCTGTCCGTTTCATCCCCCCCCCCCCGCGTACCTCACCCGATCGGTGCGAAACCCGCCCCCTTCCTTTTGTGTTCGTTTCATCAATCTTAGTGCTCTCGAAAAGTTGAAACAAAAAGTGACGTCCTTATTAATTTTACCGTGTACTCATAATAAGAAACTCTCAGCGCGCCCAAAATTAATTATGAATTAATAGATCGAGTTAGTTCGACCTCCTTCGTCAACTCTGTCTCGGTAAATGTTGCCGAATGGTACATATTATTTCAAGGAGAAATCAAACTAAATCGATATGTGCCCTGAAAGGAAAGAGACAAAGAGGACTCCGCTAAACCATACTTTTTTGTAGTATACTTAAAATTATTGAGAAGAATCAAAATATTGACGATTTTTTTTATTTTTATTATTATTATTTTATTTTTTATTTTTTACGGAGCGCACTACAGAGCCTAAAATCCGAAATTAATAAAATTGAAAGAAAGAAATAATGAAAAAATGCCTAGTAACCTCATCATAATCCAAGTAGGTATGGATATTTAGTTTTCAATCCCGCAACCGTCATTTTAATTTGTTTTTCAGGCGTAAAAGTAATTATTATTATAAATTTTGTACCAGCTCCGAAAAAATTAACCCATCAAGGCTAAACATGTAAGTTCAATAGGGCCGAAAATAATCTACACACCCCTCAGACCAATCCAAGACCGTTTTCTTGTTCTCGGTATCTTTGAAAATAGCACTCTGAGCTGAGAGAAGTGATTCATCAGGGAAAGTTGAAATTGGGCGGGACTCCTCCATTTTAACCAGCTCATTTAGCCGCTCCATCACGGAATTTTTTTAAACGCATTCATTGAATTTGTGAGCCAAATGTGGAGCTTTTTGACGCTCTCAACGTTATTTTCAAGTGATTTCACACATTCACACCGCAGAATAAACTCTCTCTCTAGAGTAGTAGCAACAGTTTGAAACAGACCTATTCTACAAATGTATGAACTACAACTGAACAAACGACTAAAAACGCTCAGGTTTAAATGAAGGGCCGGAAATTAAGCCAGCTGCAGCTGTGACGAAGCTTGAAATTTGGCAACGTTGTATTTTGTCTATTTAAACCTATGTAAAAGGTCGAATTTGAGAATGTTCACCGAACAACCAATGGCTCGATATTTTTAATGGGTATGAATGGAGAAAGTACAGAGTTGCCATGCAGCTATAGATTATTTTTTCCTGTTAGGTTAAGGCTTATTTGCAGGAAAAAGAAAACTCGCGATGTTCGTACCGACTACCAACAGTCCAACACTCTGTTGGTTATCTATTAACCCTTCGTCTACTGGCGGTACTTTGTACCACCAAATTAACATGGTTTTAAATGTATTTTCAAAAAAATCACAATGCACATCAAACTAAGCGAGAAAAGTTCATTCGATTCATTGGGATTGATAAAAAATTTGTGAGGAGGGTTTGTAATAAACCCGGGTTTAAAGGGTTAAAAGAAAAGGTGAGGAAATAGTTCAAAGAACTAACATCAATGGAAAAGAACTCGTGTTAATTGAAAAGCAAACTGCGATGAGTTGAGTTAATGAATCAATAAATGAAGAAAAGCGCGGAGCAAAGTCCTTTACATGCCGTGCAAGAGAGTGTTTGGATTTGAGGGAAGAGCTCTAATGCAAAGCAAACAATAATATTCTCCAGGTATTTCTTTCTCCTTTCATTTTTCACAGTAACAGACAATGTCATCCGAAGGAATTCTCTTTTCATGTTTTTCCTCGGAAACCGGGAAGAAATAATAAACAGATTGTGGGAGTGTGCATGAGTATACGATGTAATCAGTGTTGTCACTATCGGAATTTTACAATGATAGGTAATTAGGGAATTCGGATACTTTCTGCTGTAAATCGCAACACTGGGTGTAACTGAAAAATAATGAAAAATAGACGATAAGAATTTATACGTTGTAGAAGCGGGAACTCCGGAAGTCTTTACCTCGGTATGCAGGGACAGCAGGCAGTATTGTTTTTTCCTGTCCGTTTTGCGGACAATGTTGTTCAGTGGTCAGTGCCCGACTGATATTGTCAAAAGTGGAGGACGAATAAACCCTCGCTGTCCCCGACGAACTAAAGTGCCCCCCTCCCCCCTTAGGAGGTGTGATACAACCCCTCCGATCCTGTAAAGAATCCTCCCCCGAAAAATGTGAGGTTTGAAGCTATTTCTTGCACATTTTTGATAAAGAAGAAGAATAAGAAAAACGGATGGGGGAAATCCTGGAGTGGCTGGAGTTCCGATATTAAATGAATCCTGACTGAAACCATGAAAGGTGAAACCAAGCTTTATTTTAAGATGGCAGAGAATGAGATTATACAGGGTGTAACATAACTATAAACAATAATTTTCAGGGCGTGTTTTATAGGTTAAAATAAGACTTTTTTTTCCCTAGAAACATGGGTCCAAAATTGTAGTCTTTTCGAGCTACAGTGTTGCAAAATTTCTCTCTCTCTCTCTCTCTCTCTCTCTCTCTCTCTCTCTCTCTCTCTCTCTCTCTCTCTCTCTCTCTCTCCCTCTCTCTCTCTCTCTGCTCATAACTCATCACGTATTAAAAAAAGGCCAGAAAGTCTGTGTGTTTGGCTATTCCATTATTTGTAATAGTTTTTACATATGCTTTAATGGGTGTGCTATGCCAGTGGTGGATCCAAGGAAGGGGAGGGGGCGTAGCCCCTTGAGCCATACTTTTACACTACCTTGAACGGGATTTTTGAGAAAATTTTGAGATTGCCGTTGAAAAAGAAAGTTAAAGCCCCCCCCCCCCCCCCCGAAAGATTTTTAGATCCACCACTGTACTCTGATGCTGTATAGCTTACGGTCGACGAGTTTACTGTCCATAGTTTTGGTTCGGGTCATCAAAGCTCCTAAAACAAAGCGTGTGAAGCAGAGAAACTGGTGGTAAAGAGTTTACGGGCCGATGGCCGATGGGGTGATGGGGGAATACCGCGGCGCGGCGGGACAGGAGCCGAGAGGAGAGTATCAACACGCAGACTGCAGAGGAACGAAAGAGACATAAAATGGAGGAGAGAAGAGGCAACTGTATTACAGACCAGAGTTGTAGTTGTGAGAGGGATGTCCGGAAGGGCACGAGAAGTGGCCGTGGGGGGTGTCAGTAAGGAGGGGGTAAAGGGAGAAGCAAATCGCTTCCGATGGCGAGAAACGGTTAACAATTCATGTTGGATAAATATATGACTGACTCTTGGCGCTCTCTTTAGCGCCGCCCGCCGGAATATCCAGGTGGTTGACACTAGACACCTTCCTCCCCCCCCCCCCCCCCCAATTTCAGACCAGACTCCTTTGCTTCAACCATTTCAACGTTGCCGATGTTGGAAAGGAGCCTTCTTAGATCATTTAATTTGAATGGGGCTCTTGCAGAGGCGCACCGAAGGCCCTCTCAGTCCCCGACGTAAGGAACCCCGTAGGGGCCCTCAATTAGGGCCTCCTGTTTGCATCTGATCCGGTATTTAACAAAATGTAGCATTTGTAAGAATAAAGATGTAGGTGGAAAAACAAAATCGGTGCAATCTTGAAGTATAGAGAGCAGGTTTATTGCTTTGTTAGATGTTAGTAAAGCCATGTATTTTTCGTGGTATTAAATGAATATTAAGAGGAAATTCATCTTTTGCCTTTCGAGGGAAAGAAAAATAAAAATAAAACAATCAGTGGACCTTCAATACATTGTATGTATTGGTGAAGCGTGCCGTGGTATAATTGGAAGTTTAACCAAAATACAATATAAAAATGTCTTCCATCGCTCAGAATGGTATAACACTAAAAACATAACAACCTTTCGAACGAAGCACCACAAAATAGAGTCTAACGCTTGACACCTTCGAGATAGCCCCCCTGGGGTGGCCGAGGACGGTGGTAAGGGGGTTTTGACCCCTGAAAAAAAATGATTAAGAATAGCCACAACCGCAACTCTTTTTTTCATTTAGCCAAAAAAAAAAAAGAAGAAAGTAAAACATTGGGGGGAGGGGGGGATATTAAAAAAAAAAAAAAAAAAAAAAAAAAAAAAATGTTTAAAAAAACACTCTAAAGAAAAACGTTTAGTGACCAAAAACGTTCCAAACAATTTTTTTCCAACTGCGTTTAGTATAATTCAGTGGCGGCCCTTGAAAGGCAACATCGTTGTCCGTTCATCGTTCATTTGATTCTAGATAAATCAATCGATTCGATAGTAAAGCAGTGCTTAACCAACAATCGATTGTTTTACATAGATTTGAATGGAGGAAATGCACTGTTGCCAAATTGCAAAAAAATTGCACGAGCCACCACTGGTATAAAATTATTAAACAAACCTTTAACCACGGCAACCAACTATCGTGACATTTGGTATACAATTGCGAACGCTATCCCAAAAGAACCGCCAATCTGTCAAAGCTTTATGGGAACTTCGGCACAAAGAAGGGGGAAAGGGGCATTTTCGAACACACAATCACACAAACAAAAAAAAATCTTTTCGGCCCCAAATAAGTTTTGATACACCCAGTATACGCAAGACAAATGAGTTTTCTAACACTCTCTGCATAGTCAAAGAACTTGAAACTCGTTATAAAACAAATTTCCTTCTAGTAACCCCCAGAAAAGGATAAAAAAAAAAAAAACAAACAAAAACAAAAAACAAAAAAAAAAAATTTCAATGGAAATCGCCGAATCAGCTGACAAAACGAGGACAAAGAGAAAAGTGGACTGTGACAGTGTTCACAGCTGCCAACGTTGCAGACATATACGACACTCATCACAAACAAATAAATTAAAAAAGACGCACCTCTACTACCAATAATCGCGAATTTAACAGAACATAAAATAAATATAAACAATGTACTTACAAAGAATACATCTAAGATTCCATGCAACATATAAAAATGTACCCAGAATAGAAACATATCTACAAAAAATGCAGCATAGTGTCCGCCATTGAAATAAAATTATACGCAGTTGGTATCAATAAAAGCGCACACCACACCAAACGATACGTATCGTTACACATCTAAAGCTGGTAGTACTTATGGAGCAAAAGAAAAACAATGAGGAAATATAATGACATAAGATTACGTATATAAATAAAGTAGAATCTGGGAATACTGCAGAAACAATCATAACCCTCAAAACACAACAGGACACGAATAAAAGACACTACCGCAAACTTAAGATGCCCACCTCTTTCTGCTGCCATTTGATCTGTATTAAACAGCTGTATCATTATATACATGATTTTATAATGTAAGCATAAAAACGGTTGGAAGAAGCTTGCCTACAAAGGCACGCTTATAAAATGCAATAACCGGAAAAAATGTATCGAGAGCACTCAATTTTTAAAAAAATTTCAGGGGAGAACCCCAGAACCGCCTCTAACCTAGAGGGGTGGAGTCCCGCCCCATAAACCCCCCATCCATTGGGTAAAAATGTATAGGGTCCCTCCCCCAACCAAGAGTTCGCGGGGGGCCCTCAACTTTTCCGGTGCGACAATGGCTCTTGCAAACTTTTGCTGCAGGGGATTGAAATGTTGATTCTTGCATAAAAACGACGATGAATTGAATATACATTAAAATTCACAAAACTCACTCTCAGAATCGGGCTTAGTGGCGAAGCTACGCAGGTATCTTGGGAGTTTACTATCTAATTTGAGACGTATCTCTGTGTCTCGCCGCAGAGAATTAAAGTGACAAATTAGACAGGAATCTCCCATGATACCTGCTTAGCTCCGCACCATTACGACCTTACCGTAACAACTGTTTTCTTAGTTTATTGCTGAATTTTAGACTTTCTTAGTGTGTTTTTTTTTTTTTTTTTTTTTTTTTTTTTTTTTTTTTTTTATAAATGGTGAGATTCTCCTACTTTTTCACCTGGGTTGGGACCTGGAGAGGGGGGAGGTCCCCTTTTCGGGCGATGATAGAGTGCAGCGCTCACCAACGTAGGGTTAGATGGAGCCCCCTTTAATTTCTATGAATTTTCCAAATAATTTCATGAGAATGAGTCCATTATTTGTATTAAAATGAAAAATGAAAAAAGAAAGAAAGAAAAAAAAAAAAAAAAGAAGCATAAGAGCAGAAGTTTAAAACCTTCCAAATGTATTTTACAGGTTTCGATACTACACGTTTCAAGATGGGAGGGAGATGTTAAAGAGCTCTCTTGTGAATTCTGAACTCCGGTTAAAAAGTTCTTAATATCACCGAACTAATAATCAAAAGCTCTATAAATCATCGTTTTAAACCTCTCATTCTCCCCTCTTCTGGGGGAAAAGAGTAATATATCTTTTTTCATGGAGATGTACCTCTGCGGTTAAACCGTGTAGCCTCAGACTATAGAAGAAATTCGGGAAGTTTTGTAAGAAAATAAGGCCCGGAATGAAACCAGTCAACAAAATTACTTGTTCTAAGAGACGATCGATTGCATTAGAATCAATTTACTCGGGTACGTTGCGAAGAGGTGCGACTACGATGGGGCGGAGGTCGAGGGGATGGAAAGTCGTGGAGGGAAAAGGCAGACAAAAGACGATAAAAGCGCTCACAAAAGTGAAGAGATGGAAGTATATAAAAGATATCGGCCGCCACGCCGAGAAGCACAGTGGACAAAAACATAAAATTTCCCGGACATAATTTTACGAATAAATAAAACTGAAAATTATGAACGCTAAATTATTGGAAAAATAACTTGAAAATGTGTGAAAGCCAGTGCTGCCGCGTTTGTGTACATTTACTGGCATTTTTTCAATTCACCGATGATTTCACCGGCTGAGAAAAGATCACGCACAGTTCAGCTCAGTAATGCGACTATAATGCACGAAAGTACACAGAGAAAAATGCTTCGGTTATTAGAACTGAAGATTCGACTTATTTTGATCACCGAAATTTTCGGTTGAATAAACCAAAATGTTCGGTCGCAAGTACCGAAGAAATCGGTGAGTATAACCCAAATTCCGCCCCTACCTAATACTCAGTACTACTAATGAAGCATTCGGTATCAGGACCGAACATTTCGGTTCCTCTGACCGAAAATTTCGGTGATCAAATTTTACCGAAGTATTTTTCTCTGTGTACACACATATTTAATCTTCTCTCGATCGGTGGTGGAGTCGTCGATGACTTTAAGAAACATGCAGATATTTTAATATAGTTTAACAGAGATTGCACCGATTTATAAAATATCACAGATACGAGTATTTTTCATGCATTACAGTCATTGTACGCTGAACTGAACAGTGTAATCTTTTCTCAACCGGTGATGGAATCATCGGCAAATTGAAAATATGCCATTAAATATGTACACGGAACGACAGCTCTGGGGAAAGCATTCATTTCAGAGCTTAAAATGAGTCAAATAGCAAGGTTTCTGCAAAGAAATATCAACACAACAACGTTTTAACCCTTTCTTGGATAGTGGTACACATGTGGTTCATTTTATGTAACATGTGATTCAATGGAATTTAAATGAACATTTTTCAAAAAGTCGTGTGACCCATCAAAGTTCTTAAAAAAGTGTCCTCTTTTGAACGGTCTAAATAACCTAAAAAAAAATCAAATCCCAAAATGCAGGCATGAAAGAGGGTTAAGAGATAAAAAAAAACAGATATTTTTCATTTCTGGAAACAATATGTGTTTCGTTCCGGTGTGCGACGCGGGTAAACTAACTTTGGCTTTTGCTGTACGGCGCGGCGGCGCGTTGCAGTGCGGTCTGATAAAGTCGGTCGGGCAATAAAAAATCGTGCCATAAGTGAATGGGAGGGGAGTAAAATGAGAGGGGGGAGGGGGTTAGGAAGGAAGGGAAGGGGGGAGGACGAAAGGGAAGGGGGAGTTACTCGAACCACAAATCGGCCACGCGACCTATTCGGCGGCATTCCACTCTCTTACGCTTTTGCAGTTTTATATCGCGCCCCTCGGCACTCAAAGTTGTATAGAGGGGGGCAGTTGAGAGAATTGGTGGTCCCTCAACGAAAAAAGGAAAAGGTAAAAACAAGGGAAAAAAATAAAAGAAGGGAGAAAAAGGGCGGTATGGTATGGTATAGTGTGTCTTTGTATAGTGGAATAAAACGGCGGATTGAGGGCGGACGGGATGGTAGGGGGTGAAGAAGGATGGTAGTGTACGGTAGGGTAGGGGAGGTTAGGGGAGGGGAGGGGAGGGGAGGTTGTCTACGAGAAACGAGATATCGAGGGTAAATTTAAGGTTGAGGACGATCCGCGGTGCGGCAAGTTGAAGAGAGGAGAGAAAACTCTCTTTATAATTGAATCTTGGAGCTTTCCTTACTGGCTTATGCATTTAGCTACTTGTCAACGCGTTAATTTATAGGTTTTACATTGTTGTCAAACTGAACATCTCTGTAGGCGCAACTAAAGGTATTCTTACAAGTGGTCTGTAACAGTGGCGTAACAAGCAATTTGGCAATGGTGCATTACCTCTTCAACAATTAGCGAATGGTATCATGCCAGTCTAAGCCAAAATTTAGAACTTTCCATGTAATTATTTATTCGTTTTATTTTATAGAATCAAAATGTACTTACACGGGGGGATTCCAAAAGGACCACGATATATGTGAACCGAGGCAAGCTAGGGGGAGCTATATTATGATGCTAAAATAATTCCACATTTCTTCTTGAAAATTTTGAGGAAAATTTGCTACTGTGACCATATGCTGATAGTAACACCGAAATTTTCTGGTAAAAGTACCTACTTAAGTACAAGACTCTCCGCGGATTATACACTTTTCTGTGCTTCTGGTATTATTACTATAGAATTTAGGAATTAGTTTTTTTCCGTGCAGATCCTCCGTGGTTCAGAATCGCCTTGCGGAGTCTGATCTCTTCTTCGATGAGTTATTTGTGTCAGATTACGATAAATTACTGCACGCTGATGAGTTCGATGCTTGATGAAGGTCAGCAAGGTATCAAAACACCTACAAACGATGCTTAAATAACAGAGGGACTCGTAGATTTTTCATCGTTCAGATCTTCATTAATTCAATTCTTAAACACATATTTTCCTCAATAATTTACAGTTTAGATAATTTTAGACTCTATAACTTTGCCGACTTCAAAGAGCAGGAAAGTATATTTGGCTCTCTTGGAAGAATAATAAAAAAATCTCACTCTACGACGCTCAGTGGCGGCTCGTGCAATCTGGCAACGTTGAATTTCGTCCATTTTATTTCATGTAAAATATCGATTTGAGTGAGTGTATTGCTGTGACACCACTATTTCGACTTTTTTCACAGGTTTAAATGGATGAATTACGATGTTGCCAAATTGCCACAGACGACGCGACGCTGCTCTCTTACTGGGGAAGTGCGCAGATTTTCCTCAGAACTCAGAAATTGCGGTGTAAAGTGTAGGTCTGTATCTGTTTGAGGCAAGGGGCTCTAGACTCTACGCGGGCCCCACCATTGGAAGGGATTTTTGCGCATTTGTTTACAAACAAAGAGGCATTATGATTGGTGTTTTACGGATGAAAGCGTTGATTGTCCATGAACCTATTAATATTTTAATCATGGTACAGCTCAAGAATGTCTATAATGCCCAAAAGAATATTCAAAAACGTAAATAAAGGTGTCGTCGATCATCGAATAAGGCAGCAAAAGATTACCTACACCGTTGGAAACTCTACGGCTTTGTAATCTTTGCATTGGACCAAAACACAACGGCCCACAGAATGTAAACAAAAACGCATTCAATGGCGGCGCCCATGATGGTTTCATTTGTGATAACCCCTTTACGGCCAGGTTAAGAAGACAAATGAATGTTCGCTCGCTCAAATTAAGCGGGTAGTTAAATATTCCTACACCACTGTGCTGATTTTGCATACACACTTTATTGAAGGCGATATCGAGGAAGCATTATTATAAAATGTTAACAATTCGAAGCTGATGCAATAATTATGAATAAATTACTGAAACTTTGTGAGGCAGATCTAGTCACAGAAACAAATATATACTCGGGCGTGGTATTAAAAGGGCTGACTTACTCTATACATACAGGGACGTCTTTGATATAATCTTTTCTAGACCTATCAAGATCAACGAGTACCAACAGATCAGGGCTGCCGTTTTGCATATAATCAATGCTATTTTTCAATTCACCGATGATTCCACCGGTTGAGAAAAGATTACACAGTTCAATTCAGTGCATGACTATAGTAAACTAAAATACTCGCATCTGTAATCTTTTCTCAACCGGTGGAGTCGTCGATGACTTTAAAAAAACTTGCGGATATTTTAATTAATCAACGGAGTTTCCACCGATTAAGGAAAGATTACAGATCAGAGTATTTTCGTGCATTGCTGTCATACACTGAACTGAACCGTGTAATCTTTTCTCAGCCGGTGGAATCATCGGTGAAAAGAAAAATAGCATTGATTATACGCAAAACGGGAGCCCTGCAACAGATAAATGACCGACCGAGACGCTTTTTATAACGAAGTAATTTTTATTCTATCTGTCAGTGATTCATCTCGATAAAATTGACCGAAAGGCGGAAGTCCAGGTCTGAAGTCACTTCCAGGTAAACAGAGAGAAGGAGTTTCCTGGCTTTTGAAATTACCGGGTCTTCTCCTTTAGGCTTACGCAATAACTTGTTCTTGTGAGTGTGACCTCAGGTAATCATATTTCATATTCATTCATTAAACCCGAGTCTCGAGACTCGGACTACAGACGCAGACTGCTAAATGACTCGCCCATTGTCCTCCTCATAGTTGCCAGATTTGGAAATAAGTTCATTAGATTTTTCATTGATTTAAATGTAGGATATAACGATTTATTCCCACCATCTGATAACACTGGTCCATCTCCTCACCTCACCCCATGCCCAAACCAGTCCATCTGAGATGTTGCATGATTGAACAATGTAACTTAACGCCGGTTCTCCAAGGTCAGATATTCACTCGGCGTATGAATGAGTACGCTGCAGTTCATTCTGACCGAATCAACAATGATGGATTCAAGTAGGTAACGCTGTTAGATTAGATTATGGGTCTCATCAAGCGTGAGTCTAACGTATACGTTATGAGGTCCAGTGTAGTGTTGCTGCCGTGCGCGAACGGGCATCTGTGATTGTGAACGAGTGAATTCTAAAAGTACTCTCCTCTCGTGTTGCGGAAGTGCGACTTCACAGATAAGAAGAAAAAGTAACTGTGATTTACTTGAAAATATTTATTACCTCATGCAGTGAACATGTTTCGCGAATAATTCGATTCCAAATTGCGAGTTTACTCACCTTTCTGTGTATGGGTTTTTCTCCGTTTTTTTTTTTTTTTTTTATTTTGATCACTCTAAGGATAAAATGTGGATTATTCATCGACATGGATTCAGAGTCAGGAGTTAGGAAGTAAGTAACTGTGCTGATCTTCTTAAGTGTCCTACATAATTTGTTGTCAACAAGGGCGTATCCATTATCACGAGAAAACGCAAATACTGTTAAATTAACAGACAAAATCTAGTTGTTGCTAAAGGAACGAACGTTATAATAACGAAAAAGATTCTTAAAATCACAGGGCGTCCTGTTAATTTAATAGGACCTCAGGAAGGGGCCCAGAACACACTCTGAAGGAGCTATTTGCAGTTGGGGGGGGGGATTTCATAGAATTAATTGTTTTGTTTTGCCTTGCATCCGATAGGTACTTTTTAGTCATGTAATGTGTTTTGTTTTGTTTTTTTTGGATAAGGGGAAAGGGGCCTGGCCCCTCCCCTGAGTCCGTCCCTGCCAGGCCTTATTCCTATGTAATTTCAAGGATCTATAGGGTGTCCCAGACCACCCGTGTAGGTACTTTTTCTCGAAAACGGCTGGGAGTAGAGAGCTGAAACAAAAGAAACTGTAGGGAGTACCCTACGAACACTTTCTCACACCATTTTTATCTGGGAGAGACCCCCGCAGCCAGACCCCCCTTAAGAATTTTGGAGGTGACCCCCAGACCCCCTAAAGATTTCTGGGGGAGACCCCCAGACCCCCTTTCGAATTCTGGGGGAGGCCCCAGACCCCCTTTCGAATTCTAGGAGAGACCCCCAGACCCCCCTTTAAAATGCTGGGGGAGACCCCCAGACCCCCCTCAAATTTCAAATATTTTCACCTCCGGATATAATTCTGCCTTCAATCCGAAGAGTTTGCAATTTTACAGAGAGGCTGTAGGAATAGTTGCCTATTTTGTTATTTGAAGGCTAATTAAGAGCCTTAATTTCTATTCTGATGTTGCTTATGACAGGGTTTAGAGTAATTCCAGATTCCAGTAAGTTTTTATTCTTTGAGCTGCATTCATTATATTTGCTCTTTGTTCTATTTTTGGGAGTTTCTCTTTTCCCTTAGTTTTTATAGGTGGACGAAATGTACTGATTCTTGCATTTCCTCCTTTGAGTACAATGTTTGGTTCCTTCTTTCAAACTGTGGATCTTTAAAACAATTTTTTTGTTTAATAGATTAACCCCCCTCCAAAGATGTACTTAGGTTGTTGTAGATTGTGCAAACAAAATTTCAACAAAATTCATTCAGCCGTTTTTGGTTGACTTTTCTTGATAAGATTAACCCTTTCCCCTCGTATGTCGGATATATTCGACCAGGGAAAAGTTGAGTTCCATTCACAGGTCGGATATATCCGACAAAAAAAAGATACCTTCTAAGGACTCGATTGCCGGATATATTCGGCGCGCTTGACGCGCTTGACCAAAGATGAGCTCTAGCGGATTTTATGGGAACTAGGACGAACACCACGCACTACACCAGGCGCTCTGTACACCGTGATGTGAGTTTTTTACAGATCATATGGTTTGTTTCCATATCGTGTTGTTGAAGCTCCACGAGCTGGTGGGGCGGTCGGGTAAAAATGCTCACGAGCGGAAAGGGTTAATTTTCCTTGAATATTCTATTTTTTGGTGTGATGAAGCCTATATTGCTTTTAAACAGCCTCAGACTTAATAGTTGTATATTGTAGTTATACATTGAAAAGAAATTTCTGCCTAGGCTGGTTGTAAACTTTTTGATGCAATTTTCATCGTACTTAATTGAGTCATACTTGAATTACTTATTCCAAATACTATGCTTGTCTTAATTTTTGCTTACAATTAGTTTCAAAAGATTTTTGCTCGATTGTACCTACATTGCCCCTCGAAACGGTCTTAAGGTTTTTATGAGGACTGTACCAGAAAAATATTTTAGTGCACTTAGAGCAGTGTTTAGTGTGTTTTTTAACACATTATGTTTGTGCAAAGTTTTGTCAAAATCCATCCCATTAATGATTGACTTCAAGTTTAAAATTAATTCCTCACTTTAATTCTTTTTCTTTGGTCGAACACCCTATTTTGATTTTTTAAACTCTTTTAAGGGTTGTATATTGTAACTGTAAGGGTTACTTTCTTTTGTAAACTAATTGTAGATTTTATTTGCCAGATTTTGTCAAAATTCATTGGATCAAACCTGAATTATTCGAAATAATAAGATTATGTTTTTATTTGCTTATATACCCATATTTTTTTCTCAATCGCACCTACATTGCCTCTTGAAAAGGTCTAATCGGTTGTGCATGGTGATCTAGAGAGGAAAATCATAAGTGGCGATAGCCACCAGGCCAAGTCCAAAACCCCCGAGCAAGAAGGTGGCGTCCGCGGACACTTATTATACACCGATCAGTTCGTTTTTGTCGATTTAAGCGTTATATGATCTGTTGCCTAGGATTCCAAGAAAACCGCCCATTAAAACCCCATAACACCTGGTACTGTTCGATTCATCTTGAGGTGTACATGTGCCGCTCACTAATTAGATTTTCAATCGGATGAGTAACAACGGAGATATTTCCAAAAAACATCGATTTATTCGCGTTTTTTTTGCCTCTTGCCGATTCACTTTTGCGTTTCGCACCCTCGTTTTTGCGCACAGATAGCGGAATAACGGTAGATGAAACCCCCATATAACCTGATATAGAAAGATTCGTTAGGCTTTTCTGAAGGGCATACGCCAGGTCTCATTGAATTTTGAGCAATATCAAGGAAGATATCTATGATTGAAATTAGCGTAAATTCAGAATTTTTGCGTTTCGGCCGCTCGTTTTTTGCGCTCAGATTGCGGAATAACGGCAGATGAAACCCCCATATAACCTGACATAGAAAGATTCGTTAGGCTTTCCTGAGGGGCATAGTCCAGGTCTCGTTGAATTTCGAATTGTATTAAGGGAGATATCTATGATTGAAATTAGCGTAAAATCGCCATTTTCCATTCGAACAGCCAACCGTTTCGCCAGATAGATTCGAGGAGCTTTGCTCAGTGCCAGGATGGATAGAGAATGAGAGAATGGACGATTGGGAGAGAACGAATTGCTAGCTGCGCAGCATATGTGCGCGTCGTGACTCGTGAAGTGAACGTGATCTGTTTCGTTGTTGTTCGTTTTATTATTAGTGGTTTTCAACTTTTCAATCAACATTATTATATTATATAGATTGTCTGTACATAAAATTCCTTCTATTTTGAATACTCTTCGATCGATTAGTTTATTCCTTAGTTCTTATTTTCTCGGCAAATCTTGGCAGATCAGAGGGCAACAGCACAATTTGACATTTGAGGTTATTCACGCAGTTCTGTTTCATAATTTAAAAATATTATTGTTCAATCGTGGTTCAATACTTTAATGAAAGTGCAGTGATGTTTGTTAAAAATCCGCTCTTTGTAAGCATGCCATCTCCGGGTAACTTTCTTGGAAGCCTCTGAAGTTTCCAAAGTGTATTTTCAAAGAATTGGTATTGTTGTCTTGTGCTGTGCTTGTGCGCTTGTAGAAGTGTTGACAAATGCTGTCCGTACGATTATATATGATTTTATCTGTCGCTTCTGTTAGCAATGTATATTCTGAGATCAGGCAACTCCAATGAGCTCCTAGTCTTAGAATCCCTATTATTAGCAGATTGCTGTTTCTACATTGATCATCAATTCCTTCAAAGAGATTGCAAGAAGTGCTAGTTTGCTCACTGTTACAAATCAATCAATTGTTAAACAAGTAAGTCTCTTTTCCACCTCCAACCCTTCTCTAACTCTCTTAGTGTCAAATAAAGGATACTATATAGTTCTTACAGAAGAGCTCACATTATCTGAGTATATACCGGGTTCTGACAAGTAGCGTTGCTATACTGAAGAACACGGAGACAAACTTATTTGTTGACAACGGGTCAAAACCTGTTCCGACGCATTAGCGGATATAGGGGGGGAAGGGGGCGGTCGCCATTCCCCCCTTCGTTCGGCCCAAAAAAATAGGGGAAAAGGAAGGGGAAAACAATGAGGAAAAAAAGGAAAAGGAGGTCTCCGGGGGGTGAAAATCTCAGGTTAGCCCCCCGTTCGCTACGGCTGGATCCACCAATGTGCTGACCAGCTGCAAAACAATGCCCGTTAAAGCAATTTTGCAGGCTACTTGCCACATTGCTACTTTCCAGAACACCTCTCTCATAATATGTGAGCTCTTGTGATGGTGTTAGTCAAGACCTGTGATAATTTTTTGTAGAAGATTAGAATTTTGGAAGCACTCTGATGGGAGATACTGTATATGTTAGGAACCAGAGCTGTTGCGTGCACTTTGGCAACAACGTAATACATCCATTTAAACCCTCGTAAAGGGTCAAACTTTTGAGGATGCACAATGCACTCCCTCGAGTCAGTACTTTACATTAGTTGGAATGGATGGAATACAGTGTTGCCAGATTTTTACTGTTCTTGTTGCACAAACCAGTTCTTGTAAAACCTGATGAGCTATACCGTCACAACTCAAACGTTATTTTGCAATTTTACTTGAGTGTGTCTTTAAAACTGGGAGACCCAAGAGGAAGACCGTATTGAAATCTTTGGTTTAAGCTCACCAATGACTTCCGAATAACAATTATAACCACTAGTAAAGAATGATTAAATACATAGACTCGAGCTCTATTCCTTGGCGTAAAGACATCCGTGTTCTCAGCTCGCTGAGTACTAAGTAGGTAACTTACATTTTTTTAATTTTTAAAATCACGCATTACTGATCCTTGATCTTTTCAGGGTACCAAAAACAATTTAAACTTTAAGCTCTATACCTGCTGAATTTCAAATATTGTCGCTTTAATAATATTAATTGTGCAAAACTATTATTATTAAAGTATCAGAAACAGTTTAGTATTTTGAAATTCTTAAAGGGAATTTTTTCCTCGTGTAGAATTGACTTAGCTTTTCATCAGTGACATTCAAATTAAAGGGTTAGGTAAAGCTTAAAGAAGAAAATCATTGCAACTTAGCTTTTTTTTCTCCTATTGCTTGTAATGAGAAAAATAAAATGAAAAGAGGGGGGAGGGATTGCGCTTGCTATTTCATTCTGCTCTATTGATGTGCCTTATGATGGACTCAACTTTATTATAATCATTGCTTTAGAAACACATCTTTGTCAAAATATCTCTGTATGACTGACCCACCTAAACCTCAACCCCTTAACATAGGAATAAATCGCAAAACCGGCCTGATATCTTTGACCAAAACTATCAGTAAACCTCAAGTAAACTCGTGGCGGCCAAGGTCCAAAAACTTCTCCAAACCTCTCCCTTTTACTACCCAAGCAGCAGAATTTTGCAATTAATTGTACACTTTATTGCAATTTCATTGCAAGCAAATTGCTATTAAATTGGCAATTAAATCAACAATTAATTGCCAATTTTCCTTCAATATCCTGGCAATTTGTGGCAATTAATTGAAGCAAAATTGAAGGGAAATTGCAATTAAATTGCAATTTATGGGGTTGAAATTGGAGAGAAAGTGAAAGGGGTGGTGGAGTAGGGATGGAGGGAGGGATGGGGGGGGGGGGGTTGGGAAGAATAAAATCGATAAAAATTATGATCGTACTTTTCGGTGACTTCCATACATCTGTCTCTCTCAAATTCTAGACAAAGTTTAACGCCACGACCGGGAATCGAACCCGCGACCTATCAATTCTTAGCCTAGCGTCCTAACCGGTACACTGCCCTGAAAATTAAGGATTTGCGACGAATTTCAAGTATATAAGTTTGCGGACGTTCATTTTGGAAAATACGGTCGGATGTAATCCGATTAGCGTGAAAATTGGTGGTCCCAAGTAAAATTGGTCGAGGAGTCCGATTCTGCTATCCATTTTTCAAATTTCGAAAATCCAAGATGGCGGCGATATGCTTATCATGACTAACTTGCCTACTTTTCAACGGATTTGCACGAAATTTGAGACTGGGAGATATTTCCACACGAGGAAGCCAAATCTGCCATCTGTTATTTAAATTTAGAAAATCCAAGATGGTGGCGATATGCATATCATGTCTAATATGCCTAGTTATCAACGGATTTTCATGATATTTAGTATCCGAGGGCATATTTACGTAAGGAAACTGAATCTGCTACCTTTTTTTCAAATGCCAAAAATCCAAAATGGCGGTGATATCCTCATCATGACTAACTTGCTTAGTTTTCAATGGATTTACAAACAATTTATCATCCAGTGGTATTTTCACACGAGGAAGTAAAAAATGTCATCTAATATTTAAATTTTGCTAATTAAAGATGGCGGCGATTTGCTTATCACGTCTAACTTGCCTAGATTTCAACGGATTTACATGAAATTTGGTTTCCGGAGGTGTTTTCACGCGAGAAACCCGAATCTGCATCCATTTTTCAAAATTCAAAATCCAATATGGCGGTGATATGCATATAATCGCAGCGTCACTTAATATTGTCAAAATTGAACGAACTTGGGGTAAAAAATAATCTACACAGCAAGCACTTTACGATGGGCTTGGCGCCGATACCCGAAACTGGGGTTCAAAATCATCCAAAATTGTCGAATTTTTTATTAGGCCTAAAAGTCAAATTTAAATCAAATTTTGGGTATCAGCGCCAAGCCCATCGCAGAGTGCTTGCTGTGTAGATTATTTTCTACCCAAAGTTCGTTCGTTCAATTTGGACAATTTTAAGTGACGCTGCGACTATATGCATATCGCCGCCATAATGGATTTTGAATTTTGACAAATGGACGCAGATTCGGGTTTCTCGCGTAAAGTGAGTGCCAAAAATATTGATATTATTTATTGAAAAACTTTCAAAAAATTATTAATATTTTTTTTTTCACAATTGTTTAAAAATTCGTCCAAAATTTTCAATAACTTTTCAACAGTTGTTAGACAATTTTTAAAAGTTGTTGCCACATCATGGCAGTGGCGGTTCGTGAATTGTGGCAACAATTTATTTTCTCCATTTGAGCCTATGTAAAACAATTGCTCCTCGATCCTCATGAGGGACACATTGCACTCAAGAAATCTATACTTTTGCATAGGTTTAAATGGCAAAAATGCACGGTTGCCAAATTGCACGAGCCGCTCCTGCAACATGGTGTCGAGAAACTGGAGACACTTTTTCTTTTGTTGTTGTTGTTGTTGCTTCGGTGACCAAATTTAATTGCCATTTCATTGAAATTACATTGCAATTTCATCCGCAAAAACTGAGCGGACACTATCCAAATCTGATCCAGATTCCATTGCAATTTAATGGCAATTGAATTGCATCTCTCTTGTAATGAAGTTGCGATTTTATTGCAATGGAATTGCGATTTTATTGCAATTTTATTGCAATGGAATTGCAATTTCATTCATGTCAATTTAATCGCGATTTAATTGCGATTTTTAGTCAGATTTATTTCAATAAAATTGCAATTTTACCTTCTTCAATTTAATTGCAATAAATTGTTGATTAATCGTCGATTTTTTTACAATTAATTGCAATTTCTGCTGCTTGGGTACCTTCCTCTTTCCTACCTCAATCTCCTCTCTTTAAAAACTTTTCTTTCAAAATCTGTTATTTTAACCTTACCTGTGAGATGCATGATTGTGCGTGAGGTCTCTCAGATTCAACTTACAAACTAGCTGATATCAAAGCGACCAAGTCCCCTCCCCTCCCCTCCCCTCTTCCCACCCTTTCTACTCCTGTGTTTCTTCTAGCCCCCTACCCCTTCTGATTTCAGCCTGAGATTTTATCTCTGATCTTCATTATTCCGAATAATTGTTACAGTCTGTTGGCTGCGCTCAACGCAAACCATTGCATAACTCATAAATTGCAGGCGCATGAAAGTGCAAAGGATTTAATGCCCAAAGGCGCTGATATCCGAAGAACCAAGTCTAATTTTTTGTACCTACCGCACCTTTCTTCTGCTTCCTCTTCTACTTCATCCTCTTGCTATAGTTCACCCACCAAAAAGAAAAACAAATTAAAAAAAAGTCAGAGTAACAACTTGGCGTTGACCTGCCAACTTAGAGTTTACTAATACCATATTAGCTTTTGCGGGTCAACGCCAAGTTGTTTCTCTGACTTTTTTTTTTAATTTGTTTTTCTTTTTGGTGGGTGAACTATAGCAAGAGGATGAAGTAGAAGAGGAAGCAGAAGAAAGGTGCGGTAGGTACAAAAAATTAGACTTGGTTCTTCGGATATCAGCGCCTTTGGGCATTAAATCCTTTGCACTTTCATGCGCCTGCAATTTATGAGTTATGCAATGGTTTGCGTTGAGCGCAGCCAACAGACTGTAACAATTATTCGGAATAATGAAGATCAGAGATAAAATCTCAGGCTGAAATCAGAAGGGGTAGGGGGCTAGAAGAAACACAGGAGTAGAAAGGGTGGGAAGAGGGGAGGGGAGGGGAGGGGACTTGGTCGCTTTGATATCAGCTAGTTTGTAAGTTGAATCTGAGAGACCTCACGCACAATCATGCATCTCACAGGTAAGGTTAAAATAACAGATTTTGAAAGAAAAGTTTTTAAAGAGAGGAGATTGAGGTAGGAAAGAGGAAGGTAGTAAAAGGGAGAGGTTTGGAGAAGTTTTTGGACCTTGGCCGCCACGAGTTTACTTGAGGTTTACTGATAGTTTTGGTCAAATATGTTAGTACTTTGATAGTAGATTGTGTGTAAAAAGTTTCATAAAAATTCATCCAGCCATTATTGATTGACTCCAAGTTTAAAGATTACTTAATTTCTCACGATAATTCCATTTTTTGGCTCGAGCACACCTATTTTGATTTTTTAAACGGTTTTGAAGGTTGAATATTGTAACTATAAGTGGTTTATTTTATAGTAGGCTGGATGTAGATTTTTTTTGCTAACTTTCATCAAAATCAATTGAACCAAACCTGAACTATCCCAAATACTAGGATTATATTTTTATTTGCTCATATTCCCAAATTTTTTGCTCAATCGCACCTAAATTATCTCAGCTCGCTGAGTACTAAGTAGGTAACTTACATTTTTTTAATTTTTAAAATCACGCATTACTGATCCTTGATCTTTTCAGGGTACCAAAAACAATTTAAACTTTAAGCTCTATACCTGCTGAATTTCAAATATTGTCGCTTTAATAATATTAATTGTGCAAAACTATTATTATTAAAGTATCAGAAACAGTTTAGTATTTTGAAATTCTTAAAGGGAATTTTTTCCTCGTGTAGAATTGACTTAGCTTTTCATCAGTGACATTCAAATTAAAGGGTTAGGTAAAGCTTAAAGAAGAAAATCATTGCAACTTAGCTTTTTTTTCTCCTATTGCTTGTAATGAGAAAAATAAAATGAAAAGAGGGGGAGGGATTGCGCTTGCTATTTCATTCTGCTCTATTGATGTGCCTTATGATGGACTCAACTTTATTATAATCATTGCTTTAGAAACACATCTTTGTCAAAATATCTCTGTATGACTGACCCACCTAAACCTCAACCCCTTAACATAGGAATAAATCGCAAAACCGGCCTGATATCTTTGACCAAAACTATCAGTAAACCTCAAGTAAACTCGTGGCGGCCAAGGCCCAAAAAACTTCTCCAAACCTCTCCCTTTTACTACCCAAGCAGCAGAATTTTGCAATTAATTGTACACTTTATTGCAATTTCATTGCAAGCAAATTGCTATTAAATTGGCAATTAAATCAACAATTAATTGCCAATTTTCCTTCAATATCCTGGCAATTTGTGGCAATTAATTGAAGCAAAATTGAAGGGAAATTGCAATTAAATTGCAATTTATGGGGTTGAAATTGGAGAGAAAGTGAAAGGGGTGGTGGAGTAGGGATGGAGGGAGGGATGGGGGGGGGGGGGTTGGGAAGAATAAAATCGATAAAAATTATGATCGTACTTTTCGGTGACTTCCATACATCTGTCTCTCTCAAATTCTAGACAAAGTTTAACGCCACGACCGGGAATCGAACCCGCGACCTATCAATTCTTAGCCTAGCGTCCTAACCGGTACACTGCCCTGAAAATTAAGGATTTGCGACGAATTTCAAGTATATAAGTTTGCGGACGTTCATTTTGGAAAATACGGTCGGATGTAATCCGATTAGCGTGAAAATTGGTGGTCCCAAGTAAAATTGGTCGAGGAGTCCGATTCTGCTATCCATTTTTCAAATTTCGAAAATCCAAGATGGCGGCGATATGCTTATCATGACTAACTTGCCTACTTTTCAACGGATTTGCACGAAATTTGAGACTGGGAGATATTTCCACACGAGGAAGCCAAATCTGCCATCTGTTATTTAAATTTAGAAAATCCAAGATGGTGGCGATATGCATATCATGTCTAATATGCCTAGTTATCAACGGATTTTCATGATATTTAGTATCCGAGGGCATATTTACGTAAGGAAACTGAATCTGCTACCTTTTTTTCAAATGCCAAAAATCCAAAATGGCGGTGATATCCTCATCATGACTAACTTGCTTAGTTTTCAATGGATTTACAAACAATTTATCATCCAGTGGTATTTTCACACGAGGAAGTAAAAAATGTCATCTAATATTTAAATTTTGCTAATTAAAGATGGCGGCGATTTGCTTATCACGTCTAACTTGCCTAGATTTCAACGGATTTACATGAAATTTGGTTTCCGGAGGTGTTTTCACGCGAGAAACCCGAATCTGCATCCATTTTTCAAAATTCAAAATCCAATATGGCGGTGATATGCATATAATCGCAGCGTCACTTAATATTGTCAAAATTGAACGAACTTGGGGTAAAAAATAATCTACACAGCAAGCACTTTACGATGGGCTTGGCGCCGATACCCGAAACTGGGGTTCAAAATCATCCAAAATTGTCGAATTTTTTATTAGGCCTAAAAGTCAAATTTAAATCAAATTTTGGGTATCAGCGCCAAGCCCATCGCAGAGTGCTTGCTGTGTAGATTATTTTCTACCCAAAGTTCGTTCGTTCAATTTGGACAATTTTAAGTGACGCTGCGACTATATGCATATCGCCGCCATAATGGATTTTGAATTTTGACAAATGGACGCAGATTCGGGTTTCTCGCGTAAAGTGAGTGCCAAAAATATTGATATTATTTATTGAAAAACTTTCAAAAAATTATTAATATTTTTTTTTTCACAATTGTTTAAAAATTCGTCCAAAATTTTCAATAACTTTTCAACAGTTGTTAGACAATTTTTAAAAGTTGTTGCCACATCATGGCAGTGGCGGTTCGTGAATTGTGGCAACAATTTATTTTCTCCATTTGAGCCTATGTAAAACAATTGCTCCTCGATCCTCATGAGGGACACATTGCACTCAAGAAATCTATACTTTTGCATAGGTTTAAATGGCAAAAATGCACGGTTGCCAAATTGCACGAGCCGCTCCTGCAACATGGTGTCGAGAAACTGGAGACACTTTTTCTTTTGTTGTTGTTGTTGTTGCTTCGGTGACCAAATTTAATTGCCATTTCATTGAAATTACATTGCAATTTCATCCGCAAAAACTGAGCGGACACTATCCAAATCTGATCCAGATTCCATTGCAATTTAATGGCAATTGAATTGCATCTCTCTTGTAATGAAGTTGCGATTTTATTGCAATGGAATTGCGATTTTATTGCAATTTTATTGCAATGGAATTGCAATTTCATTCATGTCAATTTAATCGCGATTTAATTGCGATTTTTAGTCAGATTTATTTCAATAAAATTGCAATTTTACCTTCTTCAATTTAATTGCAATAAATTGTTGATTAATCGTCGATTTTTTTACAATTAATTGCAATTTCTGCTGCTTGGGTACCTTCCTCTTTCCTACCTCAATCTCCTCTCTTTAAAAACTTTTCTTTCAAAATCTGTTATTTTAACCTTACCTGTGAGATGCATGATTGTGCGTGAGGTCTCTCAGATTCAACTTACAAACTAGCTGATATCAAAGCGACCAAGTCCCCTCCCCTCCCCTCCCCTCTTCCCACCCTTTCTACTCCTGTGTTTCTTCTAGCCCCCTACCCCTTCTGATTTCAGCCTGAGATTTTATCTCTGATCTTCATTATTCCGAATAATTGTTACAGTCTGTTGGCTGCGCTCAACGCAAACCATTGCATAACTCATAAATTGCAGGCGCATGAAAGTGCAAAGGATTTAATGCCCAAAGGCGCTGATATCCGAAGAACCAAGTCTAATTTTTTGTACCTACCGCACCTTTCTTCTGCTTCCTCTTCTACTTCATCCTCTTGCTATAGTTCACCCACCAAAAAGAAAAACAAATTAAAAAAAAGTCAGAGTAACAACTTGGCGTTGACCTGCCAACTTAGAGTTTACTAATACCATATTAGCTTTTGCGGGTCAACGCCAAGTTGTTTCTCTGACTTTTTTTTTTAATTTGTTTTTCTTTTTGGTGGGTGAACTATAGCAAGAGGATGAAGTAGAAGAGGAAGCAGAAGAAAGGTGCGGTAGGTACAAAAAATTAGACTTGGTTCTTCGGATATCAGCGCCTTTGGGCATTAAATCCTTTGCACTTTCATGCGCCTGCAATTTATGAGTTATGCAATGGTTTGCGTTGAGCGCAGCCAACAGACTGTAACAATTATTCGGAATAATGAAGATCAGAGATAAAATCTCAGGCTGAAATCAGAAGGGGTAGGGGGCTAGAAGAAACACAGGAGTAGAAAGGGTGGGAAGAGGGGAGGGGAGGGGAGGGGACTTGGTCGCTTTGATATCAGCTAGTTTGTAAGTTGAATCTGAGAGACCTCACGCACAATCATGCATCTCACAGGTAAGGTTAAAATAACAGATTTTGAAAGAAAAGTTTTTAAAGAGAGGAGATTGAGGTAGGAAAGAGGAAGGTAGTAAAAGGGAGAGGTTTGGAGAAGTTTTTGGACCTTGGCCGCCACGAGTTTACTTGAGGTTTACTGATAGTTTTGGTCAAATATGTTAGTACTTTGATAGTAGATTGTGTGTAAAAAGTTTCATAAAAATTCATCCAGCCATTATTGATTGACTCCAAGTTTAAAGATTACTTAATTTCTCACGATAATTCCATTTTTTGGCTCGAGCACACCTATTTTGATTTTTTAAACGGTTTTGAAGGTTGAATATTGTAACTATAAGTGGTTTATTTTATAGTAGGCTGGATGTAGATTTTTTTTGCTAACTTTCATCAAAATCAATTGAACCAAACCTGAACTATCCCAAATACTAGGATTATATTTTTATTTGCTCATATTCCCAAATTTTTTGCTCAATCGCACCTAAATTACCTCTTAAAATGGTTTTATCGGTTGTTTTGGTGACACAAAGAGGAAAATATTTAAGTTTATTGATAGTAGATTGTGTGTACAAAGTTTTATCAAAATTCATGGAGCCATTATTGATTGACTCCAAGTTTTAAGATTGATTTCTCACGATAATTCTATTTTTTGGCTCGAGCGCGCTTATTTTGATTTTTAAACAGTTTCATGGAATGAATATAGGAACTGTAAGTGGTTTATTCTATAGTAGGCTGAAAATAGATTTTTTTTACTATTTTTCATCTAAATTGATTGTGCCAAACTTGAATTATTCCAATTTTATTCATTTTTATCCATTTTACCATTGATTTTAATGAAAATCATTTTTTCCCCATAACTACCCTAAAAGTCAAAATTTCAAAAAAACAAAAAAAGTGCCTCTAGGGAATCTAAAAAGCAACAACTGTGCAAAATCTGGAAGCATAAAGACCAATGGTTCAAAAGTTATGGGAAGGTACGGACGGACTGACTGACGGACTGACGGACTGACTGACGGACAGACGCCACAGAATTTTTTTGCATAAATATCTCTAAGTTGGAGAGGGTTAATAAATATGGGAATATGATGGAAGTATGTTCTTTCAGATGGTATTAGACATGATGAGAGGCCATTATTTTGTATAAATCATGATTGACTTAGTCGTGAGAGGCCAACTATCGAAACAAAATACCCTGAAAATCTCTGCGCCATCGCAATACTTTCTCAATTTTTCTAATTTCATTAGAGTGAGAAAGTAAAAGTCAGATAGGGAATTGATCCCAAAGAATTCAATGAAAATATTTTCAAAGCCCTCCGAGGCCCCCGGGGAGGTTTTGGGGGGGGGGGTTCGAAACACATCCATTTTTGGCGGGAAAAAGCTTAGGCTGATTGATTTGCGGTTTGCGTTATTCGTTTGCTTTTTTTAAGGCCTTTCAATCCATGTATCCGGTATCGTTCAACCTTGAACTCTTTTCGCAGGACTTACCTTTGAACACCCATAATTTTCAAATAGCCGCCATTTTGAAAGTAATGATTGGAGACGATTTTGAATTGCGTCATCTTATTTTACTCTTTGAAGGCTTTCGATCGATGTAGTATCACAAGCCATACCTTGCTATTTTACTTTTTTACGTGGGGGGTGGGCCCAAAGACCCCCAAATTTTGGATTGTAAGAGGGGGCCTTAATTTTTCACTTTTAGGTATTATGTGAAACATTAATAAAAAGGTCTTGATCTCTTCTTTCAGATGGTTTTTAGTTTTTTGAAAAATATTGAATAGTGTGGTCACAGTGGCCGATTGAAAATTTCCCCCCATAAGGGCCCATAACCCCAAAAATTTTGGTTTTCTGGAAAAATTTACTGGACCCAAAATGTCGGCAATCTGAACTTGTTTTTGTACCTTTTTATAGGCTTTTACCCGCCAAAAATGGAAAAATGTGTTTCGAACTACCCCCCCGCCGGGGGGGCTTTGAAAATATTTTCATTGAATTCTTTGGGGTCAATTCCCCATCTGACTTTTTTGTTTCAGCTCCCTACTCTCAGCCGTTTTCGAGTAAAAGTACCTACACGGGTGGTCTGGGACACCCTGTATATGATATAGATCCTTGAAATCCTTGAAAAACGATATAGATCCTTGAAATCCTTGAAAAACGACATAGATCCTTGAAATCATTGAAAAACAATATAGACTATATCGTTACAATAATGCGTCCATTCTATTGGCAAAATCCGAAATTTTAATTTATATTGATTTAACAGTCTTATTTTCTCAGTAGAAGAAAAGGGGCAGTGGTGCGTAGCCAAGCGGGGGGGGGGGGGGAGAGGGAGTCCTTGGGGTCTGGACCCCCCTTGACACCAAAATTTGTCCTAAAAAAGGTAATTTTTTGCGTTTTCAGACAAATTTTACGAAATGGGTTTGTTGCATACTTTCGCTACAACAATATATAACCTTGCTTCTTACGTAAAATTCGGCGAAAATAACGATGCGCACATTAAAAACGTTCAAAATCCACTCATTAACTCAGGAAATCACTTCAATTTCAAACAGCCCGCGCTACACTAGACACTATTTGCACCGGTATACTACTACATAGACCGAACCACCGTGCATAAGTAAACAACATCGTAACTACAAAATGATGGAATTTCTTTTTTAATGCGTGAAATATAAGCTGCATTTGCTGTCTGGTCTTTTCGGTTTATCAAAGATTACAAAATAATATAAGAAATGTACGCATCTAAACGATACATTCCAATGTTTGTGAGTTCTGTTGATGTTTACATAAACGAGATGGTTCCATCTATGTAGTTATAAGTCGGTGATATATACTCTGTTCACTATACGACGGGCCCTCGACCACCGGACAGTATTTATTTGAAAACGTGTAAATGACAACACGGCAGGCTCGGCGCATTCATAGCGCTCACTGATTGAACCTTTCCTCACCCCCTTTGTTCATGCTATTTTATTGTCTCTCAGGGTTCAGTTGGAAGAATTAGCGTCGCAACACAACTTTTTGTAATTCAAACTTGGGCTTAATTTTTCCTCATTATTCAATCTCAGCATGAAATTTCAAGTTTATTGGTGTCTAACAACACGAAATTCGGACTGAGTGTTCAAGAAATATGATTTAAATTTCAAAATTGATGAAAAAACCGTTTTCGTGAATCATAATAATTTCGTGCACTTATTTGGTATCAATGTGATGGTTTTCGTTAGCTGAATTTGGATCCGTTATGAGACTTCCTATCAACGGACTCTGAATAAAGTTGAGATGAAACTTTGAATTTCCTCAGGACTTGAATGTATCAACCTTCGCCTTGAGTTGCCGAGACTTTGCATGGAACAATACACCGAAGACCGCTAGTTGACGAAGGCGAGGTTGTAAAGACCCGATGCACCCCTGATTTTCTCGGCTCACTAAATTGTGCTAACTCGGGATGAATACATTGCGGTGTCGCCAGCGTGTGCAAAACTGATCGCTGGTCGAGGGCCCGTCATATAGTGAATAGAGTATAGTGTCTAGTGTAGCGCGGGTTGTTTGAAAAATGGAAGGTATTTTCTGAGTTAATGAGTGGATTTTGAAAGTTTTTAATATGCGCATCGTTATTTTCGCAGAATTTTACGTTAGAAACAATGAGTTATATTGATGTAGCAAAAGTACGCAACAGACCCATTGGTATCTTTGGACCCCCCCCTCTTGACAATTTTCAGACCCCGGACCCCGGACCCCCCCCCCCCCCCAGAAAAATTCCTGGCTACGCCACTGGAAAGGGTTGAACTTTGTTCAGAGGTAGTGTAAATTAATGATTCCCAGTATTTTTATTTAGCTTTTTTTTTGGTCAGTTTTGGTATACATTTGAGTATTTCATCACTCGGGTGGGGGAGGGGGGAGAATCATGCGCATGACTCATAACTGAGTCAAAGAATTAAGATAAGATCGCACAGAAGTAATATTTTCTCAAGTGTTTCGATTGAGTAGTTTGAAAAATAGAAGCACTAACGCAGCGCAGCCGAATACTTATTTTTATTTTTAGCGGGAAGAAGAATCTCATTCTGACGACAGTGGTGTAAGTTTTCACAGTCACGCGGGATTGTATGTTAATTTAAATGGTTGCCGATTTTGAGGGGGTCACAAAGGCCGATTCAATTTTTTTTTTCCAAAAAGCCCCCATAGCTTAAAAATACACAAAATTGTCTGAGTGAATTTGGCAATCGCCTCTACTTTAAGTATATGAAATATGAGCTGTTTTTTATATTTTCATGGGAGACTTTTTCGAGAAATCTAGAAAAATGTGTTTGCCCCCCCCCCCCCAAGTATGCCTCGGTAGAGGCACCTAAAACAGATGGGTGCGCCTCAAGAGATAGATATAGACAACGGTTACCTAAAAAACACTCATCACGATCGGTTACAAGTTACAATCAGCTGTGATAAAATTCGCGTAATTCAAACTATCTCTTTCAGTCTCAAGTGGCCCTTATTTTTCGCTTTCTATTGTTGAACTTTGTATATGCGGGAACTTGTTCCCAACATCTCATTCTAACGATCGGATTAGAATAACTCGATGAATTTATATCGGTCGAAAAATTTCACAAATTAAAATTAGCTCGATGCGATTTTAGCGACGAGAAAGAGTTAGCAGTAATAGTGCACCAAGAGTTTTGATAGTCAAGATTGCAGGCACAGAGCGCCAAAGGTTGGTTTCATTCCACTAGAATTCACAACTTATCTTGAAGTGTTGACTGCCAAAACGTTTGGGTTTGATTGTACATAGGAGATTAGTGAAAGTGAGAGGGATATTTTGGAACGCTCAATTATTTTTTTTCACCGGATATTGAGTCATCGCTGAAACCGTTTATCACGAGACAGATAGTAAATTGAAGTGCGCATCTCAAGATTCAAAAAAACTTCAAAAGTGTATCCAACAATCTACAGGCTGCTTATTGCTATAAACGAGGGTCCGCCAGTACATTCCCCCATTGAAAATCAGATATAATCACGGCCGAGCACTTGCATGTAGTCGCGGAGTGCCAACGACGCGACGCCAGCGTACCACTACGATATACCGTACATATAGCGTCGGGTCAAGATGCCCCCCCTCACCCCTTTCACAACCTTCCCTGCTCCAGAGTTCAGCTCGGGATCTTTAAATTTTACTTACGAGCGGTGAGCGCGTCCCGCCCCCTCCCTCCGCAAGAGTATTCAGAGTCGCCTTTCTTCAGTAGAATAGCCCAAAAATGGTTCTGGTGGAGTGCGGTGCGACGCCTAAAATTTCAATGATGCCCCTCTCCCTCTCCCTCCCCCACCTTTTGAATCCACTACTTGATCAAATAAGACTTTGTCAGCTGTAGCGCTATGCCAGGAATGATTCAGGTGATGAGATAATTTTGACGAAGATTGCATCATTTCGTCATTATATAATTTATTGATCATCATTACACCATTTTTCTGTTCTAATTAGATTTGAAGGTAGGTATCAGCTAGTAAACGAGCGGTATAGATCACAAACAAAATTGAGAGTTTCCAAAAGATGAATAATTTTGTCCGTTTTGCTGGGTTCCTATTCATTTGCTAAGTAGGCCATTTTTGGGAGCCAAAAAACAATTTTTTGTTGCAAACTTGCTTACCGCGTTGTTCTGAAATGGTCTCTCACCTCTCCACGAGTGAACGATTAATAAAAGCACAACGGTCAAAATGGATTCTCCCAGTTTTAAAAAAATATACAACGCCCTGGCTATTTTCCTCCACTCCAACTTGTCTGCCGTAAAATGCAAAAAAAAAAAAGAGAAAAGGGTCTCAACTTTACGAACTTGACTTGTTGAAAACACTCCAAAGCAGCGTTCATCTGGATTATCTGATTCATCCCGTCTATAAATATTTTGATGTTTCTCCGATCTTTCTCCCTCCCCCTCAAATTTGTCAAGCATCCATGAAAGTCAAACTAAGCACCCGTCATAAGCATCAGAAAGACTAAATGAAATGAATTTCGACAACGAATACCGAGCTGCATAGTGCAGTCTTGGTAACTACACTTTTGGTTCAAATCCTTATTAACTCCGTTGCTTAAGAATGATACGATTGATACGGGTTCATTAAAGTTCAATTTTTAGCCGAGCAGAATGAGCAAAAATTGACTCATTAAATATCATGTGATCATCGATTTTACAAAATTCCTGAAGAGTCGATGATCATTTACCACAAGGATTGCAGAGTTCACCATACGCTACTATAATGACATTTTCCGAAGTCATTCCTAAACTAGAAAAGCACTAATCTATATCATTCTGCACGCTTCGATTGCAATGCATCTATGGAATCAGTAATGTATGATATTCTGGAATTATTTGTTGTTCGCCGATGTCAAAAAAAAGATTACATTGATTACAGACGAGTACACAGTTCTATAATCATTCCTGGGAAGACAAAAGACAAACTCAAGAAACAAATGTGGGTGTGATTACATGCTGTACAGTGTATAGTCTATAGTAACTGATTCGCTTTCGTCAAGGTTGTCACACTTCACTTCACTCACATGATTCTAATGGGCAGAGTAAACACGAATGACTGCACAATAGTCATTAGTTCTACTGCTTCAATAATGAAAGTGTTTAATAGAAGTGTAGTTATTATCTTTTAATTCTTTTGATGCCAGCAGCAATCATTGTATCATCGCATTTCAAAACTTCAAACAATAGGTATATTCCTTGCTAACATTTGCAACATCATCGTTGCGATACATCGTTCGCAAGAGCTATGGAAAATTGTATCAATGGAAAAGAAGTAGGATTTGTAGGATTGTTTTGAAAAATTAACCGTGCAATTTAGGTAGCAAGGGAAATACACTTGTCAGTGTGTTGGCCAAGACATTTTTGTGGAGGAGAGGGGTATGCCTGTGAAATTTGAAATTCGAAGTGTCGTAGGACGCAATTTTAGGATAATTTCTGCTATGAAAGAAAGTGACATTTAAGGCTTCTTGGAGGGGGGGATGGAGACCCGTACGTCGTACCCTGTCCTATGACACCCCCCTCACCTCGACAGTCCAATATGTTCTTAAAGCCCCCCCTCCCCCGCGCGTTAAATTTTAGAGTCGTTCCAGATAAAGAAAAGAAACTTGGATTTTGTAACGCAATCGGAGCTATTCCTAAAGGCGTATCCAAAAGTTCCACTCGAGGGTCCCAACAACTCATTTATAATCTTTCATTGATTCGATTTTGATCCATTAGAATTAACATTTGCACTTTTCTAGTGGTAATGGTGAATTTTTTAAAATGGGCGAATGTTGAACTTGAACTTCAGTATCTCAAATACAAATGACGATAATAACCTCAAATTTGCGCGAGAAAAATTTTCTTTTCGGTGTTTTTAGATTCCCTGGACCAGACAATACTTTTGAAACAAATCAGTATCTAATACAACATTTACAGCACTTGAACTTGGAATAGTTCAAATTTATCATTTTCAACTTTCATATAAAATTTATTATTTTAACTCTGAGCATACAACTAACGATAATTCTCATTCCATTTTTTTCAGGCACGAAAAGAGCATTGCGCATGAACAATGATAGGAACATCCTGAAGATTTGAACGTAAGGAAACGTTAACTCACTACACATACAAATCTATTTTTTTCGGCCAAAACCTGCAGCGTTATGGTGCGAATGAACCCGATCCTCTTGGTATTCTTGGCAGCTGCAAGTCTGGTTGGAGTGACAGAATGTTACAAGTTCCTATTTGTTTTACCTTTCCCAGCCAAAAGTCATTTCTCAACCAATATCGCCTTGGCAGAGGAGCTGGCCCGGGTGGGACATGAAGTGACAGTAATGTCTCCCTTTCCAAAGGAGAAAGCTAACTATCGGGAGATTATAATCGATGAAAAAACAACCTTCACATCCCAACCAATGACAAGTAAGAAAATCAACAACCTATCTCGTATATTATAATTAAATGTATTTGAATTTTTTAGCCCGAAAATGTTTCGGGCAGACGGTCCTTGGTCTCCAACGTAGCTTCGAGTCTCGTTCTCGATCAATCAGAGCAACGACTTGAGGTCGAGAATAAAATACCATCTGTCTTGAACATATTTTAGGCCCGAATACTATCTGAAACACACATTCACTGTACCAAGCAACAGGTCCAGCTCGTCGTCTAATTACCAAAATAAAGTAAAGGTAGATGTGCATTTATGATTGGGTGGAATGGGAGATGGCGGGAGACGGTAAAAAAAGACTTGCGTCATTAAGTGACATAGTTAGCTATACTATTGGTTCGTTCATGAAGTCGATTTATGCGTGTTCTCAATTAGATTGATGGCTTTTGTCGGTCGTGATCACTAATTGGGTGAACCAACTAACTGATGCACTATGGCTTGGAAAAGAAAGTATTCCGGTAGAAATTGTCATAATTTCAATTCTCGACCAATTTTAAATAATTTTGTGGTTTCCAGGTATTTCAGACGTAACAGCGTGGCTACTTAAATGTATATCGTAAACAAATCCAAGATTCTTGAGCAATATAATTGAAAAATTTGTGAAAAACAATATCGATTACATAACTTTCTATTTCAATTCATAGATCAGCAAATTAAATAATTGCAGCAGTCCAATCCTTAGATTTTGGCTCAGCTAGGTCACGTGCAATTCTTCAATTCGACATGGTATAAGCACTGCAGGTTGCTTACCTAAAACCAAATCTACGGAATTGATGACATGTTTAATTAGCCGGCCATAGTACAGCGCTCCTTGAGGGCTAATGAAGCTACCTGTCGGCTGTATTATCTACTTTGACAATAATTAGTTCCATTCTAAAATATTTTCTACACTTTGGTTTGATTCAAATGGAGGAACCTAATCAATAAATTATTCAATGAATTTGCTTTGAATACCTCTTCCCCCCTCTAGGTAATGGGTGTAAAAGAAGGGAAGACTATAGACAGTCAATTAAAAGCAATTTACGAATGAATATGATAGAGTCCTTGTTTTTCCAAGTCAAAACGTCAACTCCAAGACCGAACCACAAATTGTGATATTTTCACGTCTTTTGACAAACTTTGACTTGAAACCAATTTCTGTAATATTTGAACGATTTTAGGATTGTCAAATGGAGCAATTTATTTTTACTTTTCAAAGATTAAATTGTCTTCAGTTTTCTGTACAGTGAATGATTCCATTTCTGGTTCAACTTTTAATAAAAGAAAACCACACATTCAGTGTTACTCATAACTGACAATGAGATAAGATAGTATGGTACATGTTTCTTTGCGTTATTTGAAAAAATAACTATATAAACTCTTTGAAAACTCTGATAACTTATTGAATCATGAACTTCCCAACTTTCTGTAGCCAATCTCCTGTTTGATGAACAGCCAAATGCAGGCATATTCGCGAATTGAAACTTCTTTTCATTTGAATTATCTGCCCAAAATATCTTGTAATTAGCGTCTTTGCAAAATTCATTAAACCTGCCTCTTATTTCAGGGGAGAGCCTGAACGGAATGCGCAAATCGAGTAAATTCATATTTGCGGTCTTCGTATGGATATTTATGGCTAACGTATTGGAAGAAGCACTTGCTTCCAAACCCTTCCAGGATCTATTGCAGTCAAAAGAATCATATGATGCCGTTTTTGCCGAATTCAGCTTCTTTCAGCCAAGCATGGCCGCACTTGGACACAAGTTCGGAGCGCCAATCATTGACATCTGTTCAACATCGGCCTTTACTTTTACCTCTGCCTACAGTGGCAATCCTCACCCATTCTCTTACGTCCCAGACATTACATTACCTCTGTCCGATCGAATGACTTTCTACGAGCGACTTTATAACGCTGCCTTCGGACTTCTTTCGCTAACTTCTTCATATCTCTACGCTCTTCCAAAGCAAGAGGCCATGATGCAGAAATTTTTCAAATACCCTGGCTCTGAAAATATGCCACCTCTCAAAGCCATGGTCGAAAACATATCCCTCGTTTTCATCAATTCTCATTTTTCGGTAAATTACCCCAGACCCTACGCGCCAAATGTAATCGAAATCGGTGGCATTCATCTGAAACCTTCTACCGCAAAACTACCACAGGTTTGTAAAAATTATCATACATAAATGTAATTCGATTCAGAAAAAGTAATCTAGCTCCAGCTTTAGCAACTTTAAAGTAAAATTTGACAGGGGGTGAGCAGCAAGCCACATTTGCTTGGCTTTTTTAAAGAGCAGGGGATCTAACCTCAATCAGTGTTGAATTTATATAGTTGGGTCATAATTTCAAAACGAACCAAATGGTGTCCTAACGAGATTAAATTTTTAAAAAAGATCAAATAGGTTCGATGTTTCGATTTTTAAGGCAAAAGAACTTAGTTTTATGAGGATCAATAGTAATAATTGTTTTTAAACTTATTTAAATACTTCTTTTAATTGTTTTATGGCTCAAAACGTCCGTCGGTTACGCGTCCCCCACACGAGTTTTTGCTATTTAACCTAAGTTTTTGACCATATTTTGAGGCTGAAATGAATTTTGAAGATCATGGAAATTTTCCAACAACTCCGTAGAACACGTGTAAACCATCGTTTTTTATTAAATTATTTTTCTTCATGCCATAAATCGTGAAAAATGGTTGTCCCTCGGTTTCAAAATGTCCATCGGTTACGCACAGATGATAATGTTTTACAACATTTTAAAAGTTGATTTAAAAGTGAAACTGGGTAACTTACAATTTTCTCAACCACGCTCAAACGTTCTAAACAGGAATTAATTATCAATATCTGTGCAAATGGATTTTATTTGGGAACGATTTCCACCAACAAATCCGATCTCGTGATTTGCCTATAGTCCTAGTCAGCGGCACTTATACTTTGTTCAGGATACGATGAAACTTGGTGAGTCAGGTAGAAACGCACTACTTTGCAACGCGGGCCTTTGAGTTGTATAGCCATTGTACTCACTCGGGCTCTTTTCGACTGGACCCTTCTTCGGGAAGAGGCAATACCGAGAATCGGCTGACTATTAATGTTATCTGTGCAAAAGTCAAATTAGAAACGGTCACAGATACGACAAAATGGATGAAATTTGTGCCCAACGGGTCATAACTCGTCAAAATTAGTCGAATTTGACACCTCATCATATTCGGAGATTTATTTATTGAGAATTCCATTTATGAGTGTACCTCAATTGAATTGTTTAAAAAAATTAGTGTCTGAGGATATCGAGGAGTCAAAATCGACTAATTTTGACGAGTTATGGCCCTTTGGGCATAAATTTCATCCATTTCGTTGTATCTGTGACCGTTTCTAATTTGACTTTTGCACAGATAACATTAATAGTCAGCCGATTCTCGGTATTGCCTCTTCCCGAAGAAGGGTCCAGTCGAAAAGAGCCCGAGTGAGTACAATGGCTATACAACTCAAAGGCCGCGTTGCAAAGTAGTGCGTTTCTACCTGACTCACCAAGTTTCATCGTATCCTGAACAGAGTATAAATATAAGAAAAGAGTAGGCACGAGTAATACTGCAAAGTTCCGCCCTATAATTTTTAATTCAAATCAACTACCGTAATTTGCTTTAAAAATCAACATCAGAGATTCTTGTAACAAGTAATATTGTTTTTATTAGTCGATTAAGTAACCGACGGCGTAATCGACAATCGGGTTATTTTCCATGTGTTCTTCATGCGTTTCCGGCTGTTTCCACGGTTCACATGAGAGATATGAAAAATTCAGCTAATTCTTTTCTAGTAGTACTGAAGGTAAAAAATTACTCGTTGGGTTTAAATTTTGACTTGAACTTTTCACGAAGCATGCATGCTCAATTGGCCGGATTTGAAATTGTTCCCTGATTTGGTGATAATAGCTAGATGGCTGTATTAATGAGTCCTACTCAAATTAATAGTTAATTACTGTATAATTTTGTCACTTTAGTGCGCCTTTAACGCCAAGAAACTTGTCAATTGCATTTAAAAATATCATAGCTATGAACCTCTTGTTCACTGATGTAAGAGTTTGAATCCGCCTCTAGAGTGAATCCTATATACTTCTTTGTTGAAAAAAAGAAGGAGAGAAGCATTGCCGTGACAGTTTTAACGCGGTAATGCCTGATGTCGAGGCGATTTTCATTTTAGTGCTCTTATTATTAACGCACACTGTCTAAGCATCTCAGACAGATTTGTAAAACAAAATCATTCGAGTAAAAAGTAAACAAGGAAGATTTCTGTAATTTACTCCGTGGAGTACAAAGAGTACCTCATATTCATAATATAATATTCATGAACTAATAGAACGGCGACTCTCTAGCAGTAAGTTTCATCGCATTGATTTGAAAGCATTGAAATCGCAATACTTAAATGTTCAATTTGTCAAAATGGGTCATCGTAAAACTGAGAAATAGTCGAAACAATGTTTGCGTTGCTTCCCGAAGACAAGAAATTGAACGAATCCTCCTTTTATATCAATTATAGTGATTATATTTGATTTGAAAATGTTCCAATTTTAGGATATTCAGAAATTTATGGATGAAGCAATTGATGGAGTGGTATACATTAGTTTTGGTTCTGTTTGCAAACCTGAATTCCTTCCAGAGGAGGTACCTCTGCAGATTGCAAAAACCATAAAACAGTTGAAGCAGAGAGTAATTTTGAAATGGCATGACAAGAAACCTTTCCAAGGCTTGAATAATGTTTTAGTATTGGAGTGGGCACCGCAGCAAGAAATTTTAGGTAAAGAAATTCATTCAATAATAATTAATCTCGTTTGCAGTAAGCTTTATTTGATTTCTTTTCATAGCCTTTTCAGAAGGACAGTGTTTCACGGGACTTTACTTAAGGTGAAAAGACAAGGTGTTACATTGCATAGCCATTCGTCTATTAGTCACGGCAAGTCTCCCTCCCTTTCCCCTTTTCCCCCTCTCCTCTCCTTTCGAATTAATTTCGATGAAAACTGATCTGTTATTATTTTATTACCTAGCTAAAAAAAGTGGGTGTACGTGGAAAAGCATAACCGTCGAATTGAAGGCGATTTTATCATACATAGTATTTGTCAGAGAGAGAGGGAGAAGAGAATCAAAGAAAGGACTTTTCGTTCCTGATATCACTGTGCCTGTAGAGCATGAATCGGAACGAAGTCGAGTTTTTGAGATGCAGTATCATCAGATCAGAAACGAAAATATTCCGGGATCGTTTTTGGGGTGAAGAAAGAGTTGGCCATTCGAACGAACGAGATGTATGCCCGGACTTTCCGTTCACCGTAGCACGCCGACAGGCGTTTTTTGCTGATATGTATAGGTACAACCATACACTTCGTCTTCAGTACCAGTAGGTATAGGGTCGTTCAGAAAGTAAGAATCCCTATTTTTTTTCTCGACTTCTAATTAAGCTACAAAAAATTTAAACCCAGCATCGGAACCGTCATAAACTGACGGTTCCAATGCTTTTTTAAAAATTAAAATCGGACCAATAGTTTCGTCACAATCTTAGTTTTTGTGAACCCAACTTTTTGAATTTCCGTCCACCTCCAGCGATGATTTTTCCAGCAAAATTATCGCTGCGTAACGAGCTCACTCATGCCCACTGTGTGAGTAAAAACTTTCGGCATTTGAGATAAACAGTTTTGACGGACTAACGTTATCAAGATAACGGATCATGAACCTCAGATTTGGGATCCGCAACGGATCCTTAGCTGAAGGCTGCGGTTATGGGATTTTTCAGCGCTCAACCAAAAAGTTTCTTTGAAGAGGGCATCAAGAAGCTTATTCCGCGATGCGACAAATGTATCGGTGTGCAGGGTGGTTACGTGGAAAAAAGCTAAGAAAGGTAAGGGTTACATAATTTTTTTCTCAATTTTATCACTTGTTTCGATTTTGATCTCAACGATTGATTTTGAACTAAGGTAATCTAGTGTACAATTGAAGCGCACGCATCGCATCGGAGGTGGACGGAAATTCAAAAAGGTGGGTTCACAAAAACTAAGATTGTGACGAAACTATTGGTCCGATTTTAATTTTTAAAAAAGCGTTGGAATCGTAAGTTTATGACGGTTTTAATGCTGGGTTTAAATTTTTTGTAGCTTAATTACAAGTTGAGAAAAAAAATAGGGATTCTTACTTTCTGAACGACCCTCGTATTTAATATGAATAATTCTGCAGGAATTTTTATATTGCACCCTTTTTTTTCTTCATTTATATAAACATACGTGTTACTTCAAAGTTCATTCCGCGATTTCGATCCCAGACAGAAAAAAGCCCCTGTAAAGAACACTAACAGTAGAAGGAATATTTGATCAACAATATAAGTTTACAGGAAAGATGTTTTGCTGAGACTGTAGACTCATCGCTTGCATTACCTTGTTTTCAGTTTCAGGGAGAATGCAAAAGAATTATCTCGGAGGACAAAGGATCGCCCGAAAAAACCCTTAGATACAGCCGTTTTTTGGGTTGAATACGTGATGCGACACAAGGGGGCTCACCATTTGAAGCCACAATCCATCAATTTACCATATTACCAGTATTTACTATTAGATGTCGTTGCTTTTTTGTTCCTTGTTATTTTCATCTCATTATTTATAATTTATAAGTTAATTAGTAAAATTCGCTGCTTATTTTCAAAAAAGAAAGCTACGCCGATAGCAAAGAAGAAGAACTGATAAATGGCATAGGCACTTAATAAATAATGGCGGATGGTTGCTCTTCTCGAACCGACTGTTTAACGATCTCTTTTGCAGCCATATTGCTATTAAGATATATCTGCACTGATTAAACAGCTTTTATTTTGTTTATCGTTGTTTATTTTTGTCGTTTCTTCCAGTTCTTATTCGGATGCACGAAATTTATTCATTCTTTCAGCATTCTATTTGAATGCAAGAAGGAAAGTCGAGTAGAATTACGTAGACTTTCTTCTTATTACATGAGAATCACGCTGACAAGTGTTGATACATCAGAGCATGACACCGGCCAGTGGCGTACGCAGGGGGGGGGGCTAAGGGGGCTAAAGCCCCCCCCAGACCTCCGATTTTTGGGGGTGGAGGGGAAGGGGGGAACAATTTTCAGTCAAATGCTCATCAGTGCGAGCCCCTCCCAAGAAAAATCCTGCGTACGCCACTGACACCGGCAGAGCATTTCTCAGGGGGTGGGGGAGCAGATTCTTACAGGCAAATTTCGGAGGGGGAGAAGGCGAGAAGCCCCAGTTTTCTTAAATTTTTACTTGCTTCTGGGTCGTTTCAGGAAAAATTGACGTGAAAGTCGCGGTATTTTCCTATACTTACAGTAAACAGCAACAGCCTCCTTTGTTCCTCTCTGCCCATGCGAGGACCCATAAATAGCTGATCAGCTTATAAATATGGAAGGACGAAAAAGCCGGCCATGGGCCAGGTAATCAAAGGCGCGAAAACCTCAAAAAATGGCAACGCTGTAATTCTGTTATCGTTCTTCGAATGGGAAAAGAGGGCCGCGGCCGGCGCACGGGGCCATCAAAATGGCTGGCGTATTATTTTCTCCGGTAAACTTTCCCCGCCCTCACTTGCACGTTTCCCGTTGATGAAATCAACTCCGGGAAATTGAGTTTGTCTATGCTCTCTCCCTGACTCTCTTCCTACCCCTCTCTAGTGCCCACTCGCTCGGTTCGTCATGCCCTCGACTATAATACCCCCCCTCCTCCCCAACCAATCCCCCTCTCCCACGACTCCTCAAAAACCACTTCCCGCACCACACCACTATGCTCGGAAAAACCGCGCCACTGTCGATTGACTACTATCAATCTTGTTTTATCGTCTGAACTGAATCAAGCTGCTCACCTCCGACTTTAGCGGCGTATTCGGCATAGTATTTTGATCGCATTGACGGAATTTTTTAGATTGGGAATGTTTCACTATCCACAGCTCCCTTTATATTCTGAGGAAAGTCTCGTAAAAAAAAGTGAGTTTGCAACAGACCGAACAAAGGGATCAAACATAGAGAACGTCCCTATGACCTCATAGTAAATCCTATACTCAAATTATTTTATTTTAATTATTTTTTTTTACTGTAAATGGTACGAGTATTTTGATGGTATTGTAAATACTGTAAAGGGTTTATATGTATATATCGATACAATATTTTTTCCGTGCAGGCAATTTCAGAGTCCTTACTACACTGTTAAAAATGTTCACTCCGACTCCGGTTACATAAAAGCCATGATTTCTCCCGGTATCTAGTTTTTGGAGAAAGATAATTGGCAGAGTAGAAAATGGTGCGAAAAGGAGGGAAGAGATAGTCACAATGGGTCAGTTGCACTAGTCTGGGATATTTAATATAAAAATTGTGATTGATGTAAAATTTCACGAGAAAAACGATGGTACCATTAAAAAATAATTCTATCAAGTAGAAACCCCTGAAAATTGAGCTTAAAGTTGAAGCATCGAATAAACGATTTTCATTGGTCGATCAGATATGACGTCAAGATGTTCTTTCGCCGCTTGTTTACATTCTTCGTGCAGGCTGCTTATGGGGAATCATGCAAAGAGCGGGAATTTCCGACCAACGTATTACATGGAATGTCATCTTTTAGTGCTTCAAATAGTTTTTTCAGTGCATATGAAACCTTCGAAAAACTTTTCAACGCGATCAAAGTTAGTGTAGAAGTGTTGGGTAAAAATACGGACACTCTGAAATGTGTGGTACCACCATTGAGACCGGGCACCTGCTCCTTTGGCAATGAACAGATTTTGATGCAAAATGAATCTTTTTCTTGGGTTAAATAATGACTTAAATTCTTGATTTTGTTGTATCTTCGTCTTTTTCTCAAGTGCACATGACTTTCGAATAATTTCAACCGAATTTATAGCGTTAGTAACTGGGAAGCCTCAGGTGCCTTATCAGGTTAACCTAGTAATCCATCATACACACAAACAGTGAGGTTTGAAGTTCTTTTTATATATTTTGTGGAGGCATTCTTCTTATCTGTGAGGATGGAATCAAACATACCTCTCTGGTAAGTATGGAACTGATCTGGACACGTGAATCTTTATTCGAGTCACCTGAGATATCCAGATCGGTTGGACATAGTTAGCGGTGAAATTTCATCGGTCAAATGCAACATCAATATCTCACTCTTCACTCCTCACATTTCTTAAGAAGAATCATTTTCTTAAACCAAAGTAAGTAACACTTAAACTTCTGCGATCTGTGTTGTATAAATTGTTTATGGAACTCATGTTGACTTAACCAACAACGATCTGATGGTGCGGTCCATCGTCCCCAGGTGAAATTTCCAGCGCGTAACAATATTTAGGTGAGCAAACGTTGCTCTTGAGGACTTACTTTAATACTGTGTATGCTTTTGAATGGCTTCAAGTATCTCTACAGGGTCAGAATGAAATACTAGACCTGCTGATTGACTATTTCTTGCAAAAACATGATGTGTCAAGTGAAACGCCAGAGCAGCAAACTATACTCTTGCTGTCTCTCGTCTTGTTTGTTTCTCGTAAGAATGTAGGTTTTGATAAATGCCTTCTATCATTTGAATAGCTTGGTATAATGCTACTTGGAAAGTAGGTATGTTAAACCATCTCATAGTTCGTGCAATTTCATAGAATTACTTACACCTAAAAGCTATATTTAGTCAGCAATAGATGGGAAAAATTTCCTTGACCGCGTCTAATTGAACATTAACGCTAAGTTTTTCGGGCCCCACCAATTTTTCAGGCAAAGTCTGTACAGATTGTTTGCTTCAAGAGAGCATAATGCAAATTATTACACAAGTCTTCACACAGCCTATGAGTACCAAAAAAAAAAAATCAAATAAAGAAAATAAATGAAGATTTTGTGATGTAGGTACCTACTACAAGACTAATGACACACGCACTCCTCCGCTAAACATTTTCAGTCGGTAAGTATAATGTTTCAATGTTCCATTCTGCCCAAGTAAAAATACTAGAAGCCAGGTGTGCTCACCTAAATATTATTACGCGCTGGAAATTTCACCTGGAGACGATGGACCGCACCATCAGATCGTTGTTGGTTAAGTCAACATGAGTTCCATAAACAATTTATACAACACAGATCACAAAAGCTCAATGACCATGATCAATATCCTGACCTTTTTTTATGTGTATCTCAGATGGTCTCCTCTCGCTGAAATCAACTTATGAAGTATCCAATTATCACTTATCCTTTTTGAAAAGGAGAGAGAGAGAGAGAAAGAGAGAGAGAGAGAGAGAGAGAGAGAGAAAGAGAGAGAGGGGGGGCAAGGGGGGACTTAGGACTACGTACATTCTCAAACTAAAATTGAAATATTTGAAATGGAAGTGTGACCCGGGAGATAACTCAAGTCTCCACTTCTCTATATAGTGTACATATACTAGAAAAAAATGGAGGGTAAATGTTACCCTTAGACGGCTCCTATATTGTGTATAGCGAGCTAGATGGTTAAAAAATATCTTACTATGGTAGAATAACCAACTAACTGAGAACACTGAAAAAATAAATTTTAAATACGCAGCCGAAGTAGCCTTTAAAAAAAAGCTTCGCAAGGCAAAAATTCTAGCTCTATCAGAGAATGTTGCAGCTGTACCGAAGCACTACTTTCATAAAGTAACAGCCTTTCTTCTGATTTTGCTCTGTACCGAACCGAAGTAGAGCTTCGGTATAACCGCAACTTGCTCCGGTAGAGCTAGAATTTCTACTCCGTGAAGCTATTTTAAAAAGCTGCTTTGGCTTTACTTAAACTTTGCTTTTGCACCACTCGATATGACTGAAAACATTATAGCCGTATAACAGTAATTACGTAATACAGCACCTTCCTGATTTAACCATCGCCTACAAGTCGCTATACACACTATATGAACCACACGCGCTACGGTCTGTAGTATTATATAGTTGCGCGGTCATAAAAAATGATCCGTTTTTATGAATAAACTTTTTTGGACACCCTGTATCAAAGAACCGAAGCTCAATATACATACATCTGCACATAATTGATGGAACAATAATTGTCGGGGTTGACTCTTTTGCGGGGAAAATTGCGGGTGCGACATCAGACTTTTTATATCGGTTCACATGGTAGGTAGGCACGGTTGTGCAGCATGGGAGAAGAGCAGGGGAAGTATAGAAAGAATGCATGGTGGAAACTGTGTTTATTCTCGCTGAATCGTTTTCATGCTCAAAAATCGAGTCAATCACTGGTCCGGGAGGGCGCGGGAATATAGCGGTCTACAGAGAGGGAGAGGAGAGCGTATGGAAGTGCGGGCCACCACTGCTCAATGAATGGAAACATACACAGAGTGACTCATTAAAAATTCAATCAGAAACAACACAGAATCAACATAATATGCGCTCTAATCTAAAGCGCAGGCAGGAGCTGTGCTCCATTCGCCGCCCTCATCGCGCGCCACGCCATTGAAAAATAGTGAAAGCTTTGAATGGTTTTCATTTTTCAATGCGCTTAATTTTTAACATCGATCAGAAAGCTAAATGAACCCCGAACTTTCCCTCTTTCACTCGCCATCTCTCTTTCTATCTCTCTCCCTATCCTCTAGTGCAACGTCCTTCATCTCTCTTCTTCCCCCTCTCCTCTCTCCATCATTCCGAATCCCCGGTCCAGAGGAAGCTTTTCTCTCTGTCCCCCTCCAACCGCTCTCTCACTCCGCCCTGTTGCATTGTTAAACTTTATTTAATTTACCAACCTGCTTTTTCCCCGCCGCTTTTCTGAATGTTTCCGCGAACGCATTTATTTTACCGTTGGAAAACTTAATATTATATCGAGTTAAAAACTTTTCCCATTACATAATGTGAAATATTCATTTAAGTCCCTTTTTATTACTTAAGTCGAAGTTACGGATCCCAGGCAAAAAGGTACGCCCCATCGAGGGAAATTTTCCCCTCGTTTAAGAAATAAACAACGCGATAATTCCGAGTCGGATACGGTAACATTACGAACTTCTGATTATTCATTCCTCGTTTGCCCCACTTCCGCGTCCTCGTCGACTTCGGCTTTACTCCTCAACTTTTTGGTTTATTTTATCTCAATTTTGGAGGATTTTAAGGATGACTGACTGCGCATGCGCTTACCTTTCCGTTCTCGCCTCTCCGTATTCACTCGCGAAAGAGTGAAAGAGTTCTGCTCCCTATAGCGTTCTCTCAAGAGTGATATGATTTAGTTTAATTTGACGAGCTCAATACATTTTATCGAGAGCGACCGGCAATCTAAAGTTTAACCCTCCCGCACAACCAGGTTACGAAGACAAATCAATGTTCACTCGCTCAAATTAAGCGGGTATAGTTAGATATTCCTACCCAGCAGTGCTGATTTTGCATACACAATAGATTGAAGGAACTCGAAGAAACAGTATCATTCAAATACTAACAATTTGGAGCCGTTATTACTGTGAAAAAAAGAAGAAAGAAACTGTTATTATATGAGGGCAGATCTAGTTACATAAAAGAGTATAAACTCGGGCGTGGCACTGCAAGTGTTACTTTGCGTAACCAACGTCCGGGAGATCTTTAGGGATGCGACTTCAAAGTTTTGCGGGGATTGGCGTTTCCTCCTCAACGGTCAGAAGTCACAACACTGCACTTTTACTATTTCGAGATCTTCTCACATGCCTGTCTATTTAGACGGAGAGATTGTTCCCAAAGTGGATGTTGCGAATTATCTGGGTATGAGACTGGACACAAAACAAGTAACGTTGAGCATAAGTAACGGAATGTTGGGAAGCGCTCCCAACATTCCGATGTGCTGCAGTTAACCTGTGTGAGGTTCGATCCGCCATTTTTAGGTGCGACCCAAAGCCCACCCGAATAGTTTTTGGGCCCTTATTTCTATGTATTTTTATAACTTTTTGTTCCGAATCGACTTCATGGCTGGTTTTGTCCTTCAAATGGTAAAAAGCTCTTTTAATTACTCTGGCAGCTACCATCCCCACTTTTGAGTGGAGATCCTGTGTCGCCCTGTCATCTTGTGTGCGTTTGCTTTAAGTGTGTCTCGCCTGATTAACTCAAAACCTTTAAAAATATAATAATCGCGTTTTTAAAGTTTAGTCATCTATATAACGTAGTTACAGTTGCTTGAACCAAACGCTGCAAATAATAAACAGTCAATGCTGTCAAACAAAGAAAGAAAAGGAGGCCAGAGGCGGAGAGGAAGGATAGAAAATAGGTAAATCGTAGAGAGGGTGGCAGAACGTGGCTGAGGGGGTGAATATTTTGATTTATGAACTGTGCTTTTTCGTACTAAATATTTAATGCGAGCCGCGCTGCGCCTCACGTCAAAACTCAAGGAGATTCCAAGAAGTGTGATCGCATACCACGGCGGCTGCGGCGCTCAGTAGTACGTACAGTTGGCGAATTAAATAATGTCAGTTGACGCCTTGGATTTTAGCTCAAGTATGCCAGCAATGCTTGAATTCATTGTAATTCGTATTGCAGGTTGCCTATCTGCATCAAAATCTAAGGCGTCGACTTACATTATTTGTTTCGCCGACTGTGTAACACTGGAAATGTTGGTCAGTTCAAAATACAAATCGTATACTACCCTAGCAGCACATGGGAAACATTATAGTACGCTAGCAAGTGTGGATGTTCTGGGCTTAACAATGAGAGATGCTTTCATAAAAAAAAAAAAAACAAAACAAAACAAAACAAAAAACAAAACAAAAAACAAAACAAAAAACAAAACAAAAAACAAAACAAAAAACAAAACAAAAAACAAAACAAAAAAAAAAAACAAACAACAAAACAAAAAAAAAAAAACCTAATAACACAGAATACTACAATCCAAATGGAAACATGATCGGTTCATTTTGAAGCATTAATATTTTTTGGTCCGCCATCTTGAGAAGTTCGAAACCGATCCTCAAACAAGCAATGCAAAAGACACGGACAGAGATATGTCCGCCGAATGCTTTTGAAAAGTCGCACCAAAGTAGACCCAAAAAATGTTTCTATTGGCTCTTATGGCTCCATTCTGATAGTATTATTTGTGCTAACAATGCTTAATTAAAAATTTACAAGTAAACATAAGTGGTTGTCATTGATTATGTGTAAGTGGTTGAACCACTTACAAGCTAGTTGTTTTGAACCCGTTTTTAATTCACTTCATTGATCAGAGATAAAGTGGTTTGTAAACGATTATAATTTTTTCTTTTTCTAAAACTGTTCTCATCATAAAGCGCCGAGGGAAACTAATTCTGAATAGTTCACTAAATGTTTGGAAAATTGTTTCGTTGCTTTTCGGGAAGATTTTTCTAAATCTTTTTGTGAGATATCTTGTTTTTTGTTCTTTTCTTGTTTTGATGAACATAGTTTAAACATTTTGCAAATCTTTGTAATGATGTATGATAAAATCTTATGATTCAAGGTGTGCTTAGTATGGAGGCTGTCAGAGTAAATGTCTGAGTCCGGCCTTCAAGTGTCATGGGTCGTCTAATTTTATTTGCATTTAAGGTCTCATCATAATTTTCAAAATCACATTTAGCGACTTATTGAAATGCAAAATGATGAGCTCAATCCATTATTGGTATTGGTTAGGTTAATTTTTTCCCCGATCTTTAAATTTAAAATAACATTTTCCTCATTCAGTTGTCTCATATTTTAATTTTGCCTGAGGGATCACAGAATTAGGTATATCAACCGATGCAGTTTCGACCTTACAGTTTGTTTATTAATGTACTCCACATCAAAAGTTGTTTTTTTTTTTTTTTTTTTTTTTTTTTTTTTTTTTTTTTTTTTTTTTTTTTTTTTACAGGTTAAATTAGAATCTACCCGATTTACACGTCGAAAATATCCTCAAAACCTGCGCTCAGACCACTCTCGACTGATTGCAAACTACAGGGACAGCACTGTATTCCAGAAGAAACATCAAAAGTGCGAGGTTAATATTTATGAATCCGTTGGAATAAGGTGAGTTATTTGTTATAAAATAAGAATTCAACTCAAGTACGAAAGGAACAAAAAGTTTTATATTTAAAGAATTTCATTGGAAAGAAACATTTCAATTGATCAGCCATATAAAGAGTAATCTGTCGTAAACAGTAAAATGCGATGTATCGAATACATAGTCGTTTCGTATAAACTTATCCTAAAAACTGCAATAATCGAAACAATAATATACTCTCACAATCAGTCAAAAATCAAATGAAATCAATAATATTATGATAGCTCAAGAACTGCCGCTATGAAATATAATCTTTATGGTACTAAAGGATTATAGTTTTGTACCATAATATGGATATACATATAATTCTAAAGGCAAGAAAAATGGGACCAGGGATATATTTTTCACTTAACCCTTTATCAGCCATAGGTGACGAGGACAAATCAATGTTCGCTTGCTCAAATTGCGAGTGGGTACATCTAGTTAAACACGATGCTGATTTCGCATACACAATTAATCGAGGGAGACAGTTTTTCTCCAAAGTTAACAGTTTGGAGTCACACTTCATGTGAATATAAAGGTGATATTGTGTGTGAGGCAGATCTAGTCACAATACTCAGGCGTGGTATTGTGAGGGTTAAATGTGCTTTCACCTACACATATACTGAAAAGGAATATGAGTCAATCCTATGAATGGGTTTATACTTTAGTGACTTCGGTTTTTCTGGAATAAAGTCAAGTCAAGCACAGGATACTTATCATCTTACACAGTAGCGAAACTCAATGTTAGAAAAACGGCAAATGCCCCCTGGTGGTCAGAGGATAACACTAACATCTTCCATTTGATTTGCATTAGACGTGACGGTGGTGCCCCCAAGTAGTTGGAGGATAACAACTCAATTTTCCTATTTGATTACATTGAAAAACGACAATCGCCAAAAAGCTCCTACAGAGTTTCGCTACTGTTTAGGATGAGTCTACTGAGAAGTCAAGTCCTAAAAAGCACCAAATCTTCCCATTTGTGCGACGCACCATGTTCTTGGATTCCCTACGGTCAACAGTGTTGCCAAGTTTTGCTTAGACTTCCTCAGATTCACAAGTAGCTAAATGGATAAGCGATCAAAATATTCTCCGCAACTTGGCAACATTGATACTTAACCTCTCGTGGGTAGAATTTCGACGAAAATGAAAGTCACGAGTGCTATTTTCCCGTTTTTTTTGCCGACCTGAAATATAATATCAAAATGTCTTACGAAGGTACAAAAAAACAATGCGCTTTTTTCACCCCCCTCTTCTTTTTTATTTTATTGTGTTCCTCCTCTTTTCATGCTTTATTATCTGAGCGCTGAAGTTGCAAGTCTTTTTCTCTTTTTTTGTTTTTGTTTTTTTGTAAATGGATTATAGGCCCATGACATTTCACAAATAGCGCCGTTAGAGGAAATGTCAAGAAAATGGTTTGCTATTGCAGTTTTAGAGGGTTGGGGTTAAGAGCCCCAATGCAAAGGTTTATTGTCCGAGCTTCAGGCAGAAAAGTAAATATGTGAATTTATTGGCGAACGAATCAAATCACCGAGACCTTTCGTCTCCAATCAAAATATCCGACAAAATGGATAAAAATGAAACCATGAAATTTTTTCTTCAAAATTTGCGTGCCTCTTATTCTTAACCTTGATAAATCAACAAATGTAATTAATTAATTTGAAACGAGCTTTCAACGGAATTACAGTGTTTTAGTCTAATGGCTGTATGTTGTAAATGGACACGGAATATTAATTAAACCATCCATCAGGTGAGAAAACTTCGCTTGTATCTGTCTTGTCTCGGTTTCTTTCATCGCGTGGCAGTTCTATCAAAATAAATAGTAATAATGCTGTGTCGATATAGTCTGGGCACTTTTTTAAGTACTTTTAGACTTTTACCTTCATTTCAAACCAAGTTCAAAGGAATTCGTCACAACTTTTAATTCAAGGTTAACAAATCAGAGGTATGAAGAACATTTATATTCATTCAAAAGACATGATCGAGGGGGGAGGGGGGGCTCAATCCATTTCGAAACTCAACGTTCATGTCGCAAGTCGATTTCCTCACCTTTACCAATTTTTCGATTAAAATGCCAAAAACGAGAATTGAATCGTATAGTTCGAAAACACGCCATCGTCATTTTTAAGGAAACTACAAAAACTGTGCAGCTCGGGCGGAAAAGTCATTGCAGAAAAAATCTTTTTGGTGATAAGCAAGGTATTTTAGTACTTCTTCCTTAACACCGAAAATATTTTTTCTGCATTGACTTTTCCGCCAGCGCTGCACAGTTTTTGTAGTTTTCTTAAAAATGACGATGGCGTGTTTTCGAACTATACGATTCAATTAGAGCTTGAATTTAAATTTAAAGTAGAAAACTGAAGCTCTTATCAGTATTAGCGACTCAAAAGACGTGAATTAGAGCTGTTCAACTTCCAAAATGAGATTTCAAACTTTAAATTCACGCATCGCGATGGCTCTGATTTATGATTTATTTGATAATTTTGCCAGGAATTTCGATAACGAAACACAGGCAACCTCAAAGATACTCAGAAATAGCTTCTACAACTTTTGCTGATTTTACTCACTATTTTGAGCTGCCTCTAGTTTAAAATCAACTGAAAAATTCGGTTAAAATCGCTACTTCGATGTTTAAAAGCTTGTTTCAATAGTCCTTGACGAGTGTTTTTTTTTTTTCTAAGAAGAGAGATGCGTCAAGACATTATGGTGCATTTTCGGACATTGCGTTTGCTTAATAGATGCCTACTCGTAATATCCATAAGATATCTCCCATTTAGGTTGCCTCCTATTTGCGGTGTCTTCAAAATTACGTTCCAGAGATGTCCCCTCTATGGTAATAGCTCGTTGGGAAGACTCCACGAGCGGCGGGTGGCCTATACTCTCGAAAAATGAGCCATTCATTTTGATCCTTTCAGAAACAGTATACTGTATGAAGAGACTATCCTTGCGCAATATTATTCTGGTTCTCGTAAGTGATTAACTCAGCGATGAGGTTAGGTTACAGAAGGCCGACTAGTGGCAATAAATCCGCGGTAAAATCATATTTATAGAGGAAAGTGGGCGATTAATTGAACGACCTCGACGGGCGGGGGTGCGCGCGCCTCGCCATGCGGGGTGAGGTGAGGAAAAACCCCTCAGCAGTCATCCAAAGGCTCAGTTGGGGTCGGTCGGTCAAGAGGCTCATCAAAATAAGATATCGCAGGAGGGAAGGCCACGACCGTACCGTAAATGAGGGTGGGACAAGCCCCGAGCCCGCGAATGAGGCGGGAGGAGGGATGTTAAATAATTAAACTGAGAGGAAATCTCATAGCCACTGACCAGTTAAGGAGCTGATAATAATTAAAATTTAGCGCGTTAGAGGAAGGAAGGAAGGGCTGAAAGGGTAGAGGTAGACTGTATAGCTATTGTTCCGGTGGACCACGGTTGTTGGGGGAAGGGGAGGTGAAAGGTTGAGGTGTAGGTTAGTTATGACTCAGTTATAAGTGTAAAAAGCGCATTTGTGCCTAGCCTATAGCATGGCTCCCCCGTGGCTCATGTATCATTCGACCATAAGCACCTTTGCACCCTGTAAACGATGTTGCCGGAACAGGCTCTCCGCTGGATAGATCCCGGGGACTTTACAAGCTTTTGGAATTTCTATTGCGTCTTAACCAATGTCCATTTAAGCAGGCCAGTCCGATAACACCGTACTCTTTGTGATCAAATCGGGAAATCGCGTTATATAAATGGGATTGGTTCCCCGATTCGATCAGGTCTCATTTCTTGCCGGCATACATGGGAGGGTGCAAAAGATTGCAGCGTAATCGTACTGGTCTGTTTAAAATAACTTGACTAACTCGAAAAATGAATAAAATAGTTTCCCGAGTTGGTCACAAAGACTACAACGCTATCGGACTGACCTGTTTTTTATGGACCTCCATTTTAGTATCATCCCCGATGACAGGTGCGTTTAGGAGTGAAAACCAATAACAGAAGGCTCTCCTTATTGGAAAGTCTTAAGACATTCTCGTGATAACTTTGTTTGTTATGCGACGATTAAACGTAACCCAAAAAGAGTTTTCATTTTAATGCGTACATTATATTTGCAATCTTTATTGAATGAATTGTAGAAGCAAATCACGATTAAAAAAAAAAAAAAAAAAAAAAAAACAATAATGCAGAATTACAGGAAATATTTTAACACTGTCTTGTTGACGCTTACTGGAACTGTTATTTATTTATCCATAAATTCTGGTTTATTCGACGAAACAGAGTATAGCTTTACCAAAACTTCTGGTAGAAAGATCAAAATTCTGACAATATTGGCAAAAAAGTCCGGCTATCAAATATTACTTCAAAATTTTCTGGTTTCTGCACTAGAACATACGAGAAGCTGAAACTACCAATTTCTCAAAATTTCGGATCGATATGATTGAATCGATTCGTGATTTTCGCAGACCGGTAATTTAGGCTTTAACTTTGAATATTTGTGTGACCTTTTTGGCAAACGCACTCTCTTGAAACTAATCTCGAGGACTTGACGACAGTGGCGTAAATAACGGACCCGCAGGGCCCGCGGCGCCGGCGGGCGCCACGTCTTGAGGGGGCGCCTTGGGGGCGCAACAACCCCAAAAAATTACAGCAAATTCAATAGAGCCTCGCCAAATTTGGACTCTTTTTTCGGCCCTCGAAATCCTGGACCAAATATTGCTTAAATTACTCCCTAAGGTGACCTGATACTCGTGTTAAAATTTCAGCTTGAGTATACGCACGGTTTCCGAGATATGTGCAGGGGGGGGGGCAAAGTTCCCCATTGAAAGCATTGAAATGTTGCAGCTAAACGACTGGCAAAATTCGACTCAAGCTGAAATTTTAACACGAGTATCAGGTCACCTTAGGGAGTAATTTATGCCATATTTGGTCCAGGATTTCGAGGGCCGAAAAAAGGGTCCAAATTTGGCCCTTTTTTGGCGAGGCTCTTTGCAAGAGAACAGAACAACAACATGCATAAATAAGAAACTGAGGAAAGGATAAATGAGAACCTATATTTCTATAGAAATTTCTATGATTCTTGACACTTCTTATAAGATCACTCACTTAACTTTAAACCACCACTGACCCCCAACCCCCGGCCCGGATAAACCCCTCTTAATTTTTTCATTCAGCAGAAGATAAATTTTGTTTTATCACTTATGCATGTATTGAGTAAATAAATGAAGCAAGCTTCCTTTATTTACTTCCATTAATTTCCTTTGTTCTAGAACAATGAACATTAACAAATAAAGTTGAAATTTTTTTGAAGAGGGGGGAGGGGGGGCGCAGCTCACCAGTTCGCGGGCACGCGCTCGATCCTTATTTACGCCACTGCTTGACGATCCGGTTTTTTAATTAATTAATTTTTTCATTTTTTAATTTAATGAGGGCGAATATTCAGCGTCATTTATTGACGGATCGAGAACTACATCTGTGAAGGTTCACGTTCAAGGAAACAAATAATTACGGGCGTAGAACCTAAAGGGTTTAAAAATTACCCAGTTTGCGAATGAGAAATTTCCCATAATTTTATCGATATAGATCCGTTACACAAATGGCAACTTTGAGTGTGATGTAAGGGGTAAGGGGTTAGGGGTTCTGCCGTCGAAGAAATGGGGGAGGAAGGTGGTGTTGGGTGCGGTGCGGAGCTGAGTCGAACCGGGTGGGGGGGGGGGGAGGGGAGGAGGGTGGCGTTTCTCTGCGGTGAGCCATTTGTATTCTTCGAGGTCTGCTCGATACTTCTTTGACTGCTATCAACGTTTTATTATCAACTTAAGTGAGCTTTCCAGTCCCGCCCCCGGCCCCCACCCTACCCTACCATACCCCCATCTTATCCCGCCCATTCACTACATACACGCCCGCCCCGCCATCAAATCAACTTTCGAAAAATTAGGTTAGGGACTTACCACGGCTGCTCTCTTCCTGGTCGATCCCACCGAGATGAATTTCCTTCACTGAGCTCACTTTTTATTTGTATTCTTTTTATATGTCTTACAAGGATCTTAGTTTTTTTTTGTTTATCCCCCCCCCCTCCACCACATCTCACCCTATCGCCCTCCCCTCCATCTCGACCCCCACCCCCCCTTACTGCGGTAGCACGATGGAAGCACATAAATGAGTTTTCCACAAAATGCACGGGGATGTGAAATTTTGTTCCTCCAGGGTTTCAGACTTAGATTCTTCCCCTCTACTCCGGCCCCCGTCTACTCCTCCTCGAGAACGGCGAACCTAACTTTTTCTATCTTGCTCCGTTTCTTAAGAAAAGCTTTTTGAGGTCAGAAGAAAAGTTTCTTTCACGTACCAATGTCATGGAACAGCAAGCGTGTATGATGCGTTTGAATTGCGAGTAAAACAGCGATTTACATGTCAATTTATTCATTCACAAGAGCTCGAACTTTTTTTCTTTTGATCGAGTCGTAGCTGCAACGTTCGTTTTACCGCATTTGATCTCTTTGCTAAGTTTCAAGGATAGATTCAAGTTTACGATTTTAACCTCTTATTTTGTCAATTTCGAGAACAATTCGCATTCATTGCTTGAATTTGATGTCTTGAGAAAAAGGGAGAAAAATGGGCGACATCATAGAACAAACCAGCTTTATTAGAGACCGGACTGTGTCTCAAAGGGAAAAATATAGAGAGGGGTCATACCTTGACGTAATGTCGACGCACAGGCCACAGCTCCAGGTATCTGATTCAAATACTTTCACCGGAAAATCCGGCATTTTGTTCGTGAAATCGTGTCCTTCCTTCATGAGTGCGCCTTCATTTATTAAGATAGACTAAAACGGTATAGACGCGAATAAACAGTTTTTTTTATTTTACTGGGGGGTGATCACGAAGGATCGGATCGTTTCGTTATCGTTATCGTTATCGTTTGCATTAAATCAAATGCGCTTGCTTCTGCGCAACTCGATCGCGCAGGTGATCCCCTCCTCACCTCTTCCTACTTCGAACGATCGAGATTACGTTACGACAGCCTCCGACTCATCGCTGTCTTTCGTCCGTTTCAATCGTTACGAGGGGTTCAAAACGATTCGATCAGATGAGCCACCCATAAGGTTACATGTAAACGATAACTATAACGATACCGAAACGATCCGATCCTCCGTGATCACCTCCGTGAAACTTCTCGCAATTAGACCGATTGTTCTCACTTTTATGGTGCGCCTTCATTTTTAAAGATAAGCTAAAACGGTACAGGCGCGTACGAATAGTTAACTATTTTCCGAATGATTTTATGAATGGTTTACGTTTCCTTCCATTCCTTTCCGGGATCAGGTGAGACAGCGCCCCACTTGCCTCACCCGGCGAGCCACCACTGATAGAATCAATGTCTGATCTTAATTCAAGTGTCATAAGTGAGTACACGAATCATTTAGTTTATGGATACCGTCTATGTTTAAACATCCAACAAGCAAACAACGAAAGAGAAAGAGCGAGAGAGAGTAAATAAAAAAGAAAATGGAAAACCACGATCAACTTACAATAGAATCTTGAGCGCTTGTTTCTAGCTTCAAATAAGTTCGCTCCCGGCCGCCCTGAAAACATTTTGCTCAAATTAATGAAAAAAATAAGCACAAAATTATGATAAAACAAAGAAATCGATCTCATAATTACGAAGACAGATCGTGTAGTTTTTGAGTACAGCTAGTGATAACTGACATATTTCTGAGGCGATCAGCATAATTCGTTGAAACTTGAAACAAATTTTGTTGATTATTTATAGCCATCCTTCAAGCTCTGCAACTGAAATTTTTTTTTGACAAACGACTGTAAATACAGCCATAAGCGTGCCTAGGAATTTGCTTTTATCTCTCTTTGCCTATTTGAATGCAAGTGTCTGTAAGTTCAGAAGTAAATAGAGACCCAACTCATGCTATGCTTTTCGAGTTATGCAACATGATGCGTGTCATGAGTTAAATAGTGAGTTAATCTTTGTTCGGGGGCTCAGCCTCAGCGAAACAACTGTCAACAGTGGCCTTCTGTTGAGTGGCGAATGTTTCTAGTCAATTCCTTCCCTCGATAGAAACCTACCTGAAATTTCGCTTTTGTGTCAAAATATCAACTTACGAGTTATGTAATTTTGAAATGATGATTCAGGAGCATCATTTACAAAAACAAAAAAAAAAACAAAAAAAAAAAACGGAACAAAACGAAAAAAAAAAAGAAAGTAACTTAAAAAAGCATTTTAAAGCACGAAGAAAATCTATCATAATAAGTGTCCATCACTTAAGAGGAGGCGACTTTTGGCTGTTGTTGTTTCGATGAATTTCAACCAAATTTGAATCTTGTCAGGAAATTTGCGCTGGGTCTGTTTGTTTTTGGTGATATTAAACGATAGAATTAATTATGTTTAAAGTCACATGAAAGCTTCTACCATCTATAACTGACACATCTCTTTAATTGGGCTCATAGAGAGTGGAAGACACATTCTTGGAAAAGGGTAATTCAGCAAATAGGGCCAAGTGTCAAGGGCGTAAACAGGTAGGCAAGAAGGGGTGGTTGCCACCACTCATCTTCCCCAGTCCCGGAAAAACCTATAAACAGATGAAAAACGGCGGGAAACTGCCTGGAATTTGGCCAAAAGTGAGTAAACATTGAACTATTGCTACCCCTCCCCCTATTTTTTCTGGATAATCCCTTTATATTCGGAGCATACGATAAATATGTTGCGCATCATGATTTCTTGAATGGGTGGTGTTTCATTCTTATTTTAAAAATTCAGCGTTTTCATCTGGTTCAATCTGTTTCCGAATACATTATGTCAGAGCGACGGATGCATTTTTTAAGACAGAAACTGCCACATTTTGGAGATGTCGCTCATTGTCAGTCTCCCAATTTGACGTTGATCCACCCCGTTGAGAAAAAACGAGGATCAATCAAGTGAGAGATGAGGTTCCTGGGACTGATGCAAAGTTTAACTAATTCTCGCTAAGCGCAGTTTTGGGGTTGTCTCAAACAAGGTCAAAAAGTTCGTCGGAGTCAAGAGTTATTTCTGAATACCAGTGATATGCGACTCTCACATCACGACGAGCATAAAAATAGCAAGATACATCCAACGTCACATCAACCAATAATAATCCATCGAGTTATTAAAATAATGTATTTTTCAATAACATATGCAACAATATAACGGCATCAGCGTGGGTTATGCTCATGGTTGTTTGTTAATACATGTATTAAATAAATCTTTTTATCCGTCTGCCTATCTATCGACAGTCTATCCATCTATATATTTATGTAATAAAAAATACATCCTGCTGGAAATGAAGGACTTCTGCCCATCAAATCAATAAGAGTTATGACGGGAAGAATGCATAGATGCAATTATTTGTTTGTCTTTCTATATTATTTTTGTCATTTGTCAATATTCTAATTGTTATCTTTTCATCATAAGCGTCGGTAGACGCAGACGGCAAGTCAGGTAACCTCACCCTACTACCACCCTCTCTACGACCTGACAAGTCTGCGCTGCGTAAACGCTTATAATTACAGAAATTATTTCATTCCCAAAAACCGTGCCTTGATATGATCCTGTAGCGAAAAAACTACGCAACCAAACTCATCAAACTTGGTCTTTTTTTAACGAGCGTTTTCTGTGCTCGTGCCTTTTTTTTGTTTAAAACGCAATTCGTCTAATATTTATTGAGAAATGATAAAAAACTAAATTTCTCATTATAACGGCTATTTCAAACTACGCGCCAACTCTACTCTCATTTGCTACTCCCTTTTTAGTATTTGAGATCGCCACGAGAATCGACGCTTCATCGTCAGTCAACAACAACTGCACATCATTTCAAAACAAAAACATTTCTCCCTGTTTTGACACTTTTGAAAAATAACTCGTTACAAATACATGAGCGATACAAGTGATTATTGTTTCAACTACAACGGAGGCCGTGAATTACAAAATTTTGTCCTCCTCAGTTCTTCTTTTTAAATAAATGTACCATACATCTTTTCTAGGTATTTTTTTTGTGTGCTTCTAATTTTTGTATGCACGCGTATAGTAAAGGTTGGTTTGGTCTCACAGTTAGGTACTTTCGCATATTCATTATTTAATAACTATTCTAGCTCTGAAGCTGAAAGTATTCAAATTTTGGGGCATAACCGCGGAGCTTCATTTTCCACTTCATTGCTTGCAAATGCAACAGCTGAGTACCGTAATACTGTTGATTAGGGGGGAGAGTAGTTTCTGATGTGTTTACAGCACCTTTGTGTTTTAGCACAGAATTATACAATGTATTATTCTGTGATTTTAGTATAATTATTCATAAGCAAGTAGTGACGAAAGTTCTTTGCTGTGTACTTGTAGAGTTTACAACTGATCTGTTTTTTGATGAGAACTGGTAGTGACAGTAACATTATTTTCCTGAAGTTACAGAATTAAGCTAGGGCGGATCTGCCAGCGACAGAGTAGCCAGTGGCGGATCGGCCAGCGGCGGACCGGCCAGAGGCGGATTAGCCAGAGGTGGATCGGCCAGTGGCGGACTAGCCAGTGGCGGATCGGCCAGCGGCGGTCTAGCCAATGGCGGATCGGCAAGTGGCGGAATAGGCCAGTGGCGGATCGGCCAGCGGCGGACCTGCCAGTGGTGGATCGGCCAGTGGCGGATCGGCCAGCGGCGGACTAGCCAATGGCGGATCGGCCAGCGGCGGCCCGGGCGAGTGGCGGATCGGCCACCGGCGGACCGGCCAGTGGCGGATCTGCCAGCAACAGAGTAGCCAGTGGCGGATCGGCCAGCGGCGGACCGGCCAGAGGCGGATTAGCCAGAGGTGGATCGGCCAGTGGCGGACTAGCCAGTGGCGGATCGGCCAGCGGCGGTCTAGCCAATGGCGGATCGGCAAGTGGCGGAATGGGCCCAGTGGGGATCGGCCAGCGGCGGACTAGCCAATGGCGGATGGGCCAGCGGGGGGGACCGGCGAGTGGCGGCCCTGCCAGTGACGGATCGGCCAGCGGCGGACCTGCCAGTGGCGGATCGGCAGGCGGCGGACTAGCCAATGGCGGATCGGCCAGCGGCGGACAGGCCACCGGCGAACTAGCCAGTGGCGGATCGGCCAGCGGCGGACCGGCCAGTGGCGGATCGGCCAGCGGCGGACCTGCCAGTGGCGGATCGGCAGGCGGCGGACTAGCCAAGGGCGGATCGGCCAGCGGCGGACAGGCCACCGGCGAACTAGCCAGTGGCGGATCGGCCAGCGGCGGACCGGCCAGTGGCGGATCGGCCAGCGGCGGACCTGCCAGTGACGGACTAGCCAATGGCCGATCGGCTAGCGGCGGCCTAGGCCAGTGGCGGATCGGCCAGCGGCGGACTAGGCAATGGCGGATCGGCCAGCGGCGGACCGGCCACCGGCGAACTAGCCAGTGGCGGACCGGCCAGTGGCGGATGGGCCCACCGGCGGACTAGCCAGGGGTGGATCGGCAAGTGGCGGAATAGGCCAGTGGCGGATCGGCCAGTGGCGGATCGGCCAGCGGCGGACTAGCCAGTGGCGGATCGGCAAGTGGCGGAATAGGCCAGCGGCGGATCGGCCAGCGACGGACTAGCCAGTGGTGGATCGGCCAGCGACGGACTAGCCAGCGGCGGACCTGCCAGTGACGGATCGGCCAGTGGCGGATCGACCAGCGGCGGACTAGCCAGTGGCGGATCGGCCCGGCGGACTAGGCAATGGCGCATCGGCCAGTGGCGGATCGGCCAGCGGCGGACTAGGCAATGGCGCATCGGCCAGCGGCGGACTAGCCAGTGGCGGACCTGCCAGTGACGGATCGGCCAGCGGCGGACCTGCCAGTGGCGGATCCGCCAGCGGCGGACTAGCCAATGGCGGATCCGCCAGCGGCGGACTAGCCAATGGCGGATTGGCCACGGCGGACAGGCCACCGGCGAACTAGCCAGTGGCGGATCGGCCAGCGGCGGACCGGCCAGTGGCGGATCGGCCACCGACGGACTAGCCAATGGCGGATCGGCCAGCGGCGGACCGGCCACCGGCGAACTAGCTAGTGGCGGACCGGCCAGTGGCGGATCGGCCAGGGGCGGACTAGCCAGTGGTGGATCGGCCAGCGACGGACTAGCCAGCGGCGGACCTGCCAGTGACGGATCGGCCAGTGGCGGATCGACCAGCGGCGGACTAGCCAGTGGCGGATCGGTCAGCGGCGGACTAGGCAATGGCGGATCGGCCAGCGGCGGACTAGCCAGTGGCGGACCTGCCAGTGACGGATCGGCCAGCGGCGGACCTGCCAGTGGCGGATCGGCAGGCGGCGGACTAGCCAATGGCGGATCGGCCAGCGGCGGACAGGCCACCGGCGAACTAGCCAGTGGCGGATCGGCCAGCGGCGGCCCGGGCCAGTGGCGGATCGGCCACCGACGGACTAGCCAGCGGCGGACCTGCCAGTGACGGATCGGCCAGGGGGCGGACTAGCCAATGGCGGATGGGCCCCGCGGCGGACCAGCCAGTAGCGGATCGGCCAGCGGCGGACCGGCCAGTGGCGGATCGGCCAGCGGCGGACCGGCGAGTGGCGGATCGGCCAGTGGCGGATCGGCCAGCGGCGGATTAGCCAGAGGTGGATCGGCCAGCAACGGACTAGCCAGTGGTGGACTAGCTAGTGGCGGACTAGCTAGTGGCGGAGCGGCCAGCGGCGGACTAGCCAGTGGCGGATCGGCCAGCGACGGACTAGCCAGTGGCCCAGCGGCGGACTAGCCAGTGGCCCAGCGGCGGACTAGGCAGTGGCCCAGCGGCGGACTAGCCAGTAGCGGATCGGCCAGCGGCGGACTAGGCAGTGGCGGGTCGGCCAGCGGCGGACTAGCCCGGGGCGGATCGGCCAGCGGCGAACCAGCCAGTGGCGAAATGGCCAGTGGCGGCCCGGCCAGTGGCAGATCGGCCAGCGGCGGATTAGCCAGAGGCGGATCGGCCAGCAACGGACTAGCTAGTGGCGGAGCGGCCAGCGGCGGACTAGCCAGTGGAAGGAAACGGAACTGTAGGTTAGCTTATGGATCGGGGAAAAGAAAGGGGAATGAGACTGTGGTCCCTATCGTAAAATAAGCACTCGGGGTCTATGTGCGAAAGTTGTTGGGAAACTATTCATAACTGCTGGCTAGTCAGCTGATGGATAACAACTGTTGCTTTTATTTGTGGAATGAGAAACGGGAAATTTTTACAAGCAAAAACCAGAGTATATCCCATAAAAAACCTTTCCAGGTGCAAGCAGACGGCATCAGGTAATTATGTCTGTCAAAAAAAGCCGTTCCAATGCATCCACTCAAAGATATGATATGATGGGAACGGCAAGTCTCCTCCAAGTGGGCATCCAGCAGGGCAAATGTTAATCATTTTTCAAAATCAACACTATCCATCTGCGGGCGAATTTAGTGAAGGAAAAACTTTGAGGGATGTATTTCTTTATTTTTTATTTTCAAACGCAAAAACTTGCCGCCGTTCATCGCCTTAAAAAAAAAAAAATCAATTATTATCTTTAAAAAAAAAAAAAAAAAAATAATTGATTTTTTTCTTTTTTAAGGCGATGAACGGCGGCAAGTTTTTGCGTTTGAAAATAAAAAAAAAAGAAATACATCCCTCAAAGTTTTTCCTTCACTAAATTCGCCGCAGATGGATAGTGTTGTTTTTGAAAAATGATTAACATTTGCCCTGCTGGATGCCCACTTGGAGGAGACTTGCCGTTCCCATCATATCATATCTTTGAGTGGATGCATTGGAACGGCTTTTTGTGACAGACATAATTACCTGATGCCGTCTGCTTGCACCTGGAAAGGTTTTTGATGGGATTCTTAATTACATGCATATACAGGGTGTTGATTAAAATATGTACCATCTCGAATTTCTCGCGAACGGCTTCGAATTTCAAAAAACGCCGAAACACGTCTAAAATATTTTCGAGGGGGACATCTTTTTTGGGGGTCGCCGATTTTGGGGGCCCCCCGGGGGGGCCCCCAGGGGGGCCCCACGACCCTAAATCCCATACTTAAAATGGGGACCCCCAATTTTTATTTAATATTTGGAAAGGAAAAAAAATTCTAAGACTTTTGGTGAAAACCGGAAGTCGATATCGTTTTTTGTTTTCGATATATCGAAGGTCAAAGTTCGATATGGACCCATCTTCAAAAATCCGTAACTCCCCTTTGAATGGTCCAAATTGAAAAAACTTTGGGTCTAAATTGCTCTACAGAGCAAGGTCTTTTCAAAAAAACCACGCATTTTCCAAAAAATTTTTTTAAAGGGGGGGTTTTTGGGGCCCCTAAATTTTTTTGAAAATTTGAAAATTTGAAGAGGCTGTAAAAAAGAAAGGACTTCAATTTTCAAAAAACGCTGAAACACGGGTCCCATTATTTAAAAGGATACCCCTTTTCTTGGGGTCGGCGATTTTCAGACCCTACGGGGGGGGCGGGGGTGGGGGTCACATTCCTCAAAATTTGAAAATTTTAAATGATAACGACCCAGACCCCTGCTTTGTGATATGTCGTTAAAAAGATCGTTACAAGCCGAACATTTTGGTGCAAACCGCGGTTCGATACCTTTTTTCGTTCTCGATTAATCGAAGGTCAAAGTTTCATATCGACCAATGTATGATATGAACGATATGAAACTTTGACCTCCGATTAATCGAGAACAAAAAAAGGTATCGAACCGCGGTTTGCACCAAAATGTTCGGCTTGTAACGATCTTTTTAACGACATATCACAAAGCAGGGGTCTGGGTCGTTATCATTTAAAATTTTCAAATTTTGAGGAATGTGACCCCCACCCCCGCCCCCCCTGTAGGGTCTGAAAATCGCCGACCCCAAGAAAAGGGGTATCCTTTGAAATAATGGGACCCGTGTTTCAGCGTTTTTTGAAAATTGAAGTCCTTTCTTTTTTACAGCCTCTTCAAATTTTCAAATTTTCAAAAAAATTTGGGGGCCCCAAAAACCCCCCCTTAAAATAATTTTTTTGGAAAATGCGTGGTTTTATTTGAAAAGACCTTGCTCTGTAGAGCAATTTAGACCCAAAGTTTTTTCAATTTGGACCATTAAAAGGGGGAGTTACGGATTTTTGAAGATGGGTCCATATCGAACTTTGACCTTCGATATATCGAAAACAAAAAACGATATCGACTTCCGGTTTTCACCAAAAGTCTTAGAATTTTATTTCCTTTCCAAATATTAAATAAAAATTGGGGGTCCCCATTTGAAGTATGGGATTTAGGGTCGGGGGCCCCCCCCTGGGGGCCCCCCGGGGGGGCCCCAAAATCGGCGCCCCCCAAAAAAAGATGTCCCCCTCGAAAATATTTTAGACGTTTTTTCGGCGTTTTATGAAATTCGAAGCCGTTCGCGAGAAATTCGAGATGGTACATATTTTAATCAACACCCTGTATAGCTGTAAACAGTATAATATAAACACGGGGTGAATATTAAAAAAGAACCCATCAAGAATTTCTCAAAATCGAAAAATACTCGTACAATTTTCGCGGCAAACGGTGCAGAATAAATCATGGCTGCGGGCCGATCCTTGAAATTCACGACTTTTGGGTAGACTGGATAAGAAGGGAAAACGGTGATTGGTGGAGACGAGTCACGTGGTTGCCCAATCTAATCAAAATACGGAATGGATTAGATAATTTATCGGGTACTCCAAGACTGCCCGATAAATTATCTAATCCATTCCGTATTTTGATTAGACTGGGCAACCACGTGACTCGTCTCCATCAATCACCGTTTTCCATTCTTATCCAGTCTACCCAAAAGTCGTGAATTTCAAGGATCGGCCTGCAGGTGTGTTTTCTTAAAACCTAAGATACGATTTGGCACTTTCAGGAGTAAAGTAAATTTTTGTAGGTTGTCAAATTAAAAATTAGGAATTTCTGAAAAATTACCTTTTTTTTTCGTTGGGCTTTTTATTTATTAAACCCTTTTTTTAATTTTTTTCGGTAATATTGAGAATTTTTTTTGGGAATTATATTTTTTGGGGGAAAAAAATGTGGAGTGAAAATTTAAATTCTACACCGCTTAAAGTCTGGTGAAAAAATTGCGAAACGTTACATTTTATTATTTTATAGAAAATCTGGATATGGGTGTGTTTTTTTAAAATAAATAAAAGAAAGGTTCACACTAATAATAAGTGGATGTTCACTCAGTGGTGAATGTGCATCACTCATTTGACACAAAATGTGCAATTGATAAAAGAGAGAATAAGGGGGGGGTAAGAGGGACCAGGTGCGCTTATTCTTCCTAATAACTATACCTTTGATGGCTGTTAACTCATGCACCTCCAGAAATAAAAGCCAATTCGGTTCAATCATCATAGGTCAAAGTGATCATAAATATTTGACCTAACTTCTAGGATTGTCACTGAAATACACTTCAAACCCCCTTCCCTCAGTCTTTTTTACAATGAAAAGCCAACCTGCCCTCCAATGAAACAAAGTCCTTTTCTCTTCCCCCCCTCTCTCTCTCTCTCTCCTCTCTCTCTCTCTCTCTCTCCCCTCTTTCTCTCTCTCTCTCTCTCTTTCTTTCTCTCTTCTCTCTCCCCCTCCCCCCTCCCTCTTTTGGGGCCACTAGCGCCCCCCTCTTCTTTCTCTCTCTCTCTCCCTCCCCCCCTCTCTCTCTCTCCTCGCGCTCTCTCCTCTCTCTCCTCTCCCCCTCTCTCTCTCTCTCTCTCTCTCTCTCTCTCTCTCCCCCCCTCTCTCTCTCTCCTCTCCCCCTTCTCCCCCTCCTCTCCTCTCTCCTCTCCCCTCTCTCTCTCTCCTCTCCTCTCTCTCTCTCTCCCCTCTCTCTCTCTCTCCCTTTTCCCTCTCTCTCTCTCTCCTCTCCTCTCTCTCTCTCTCTCCTCTCTCCTCTCTCTCTCTCTCTCTCTACTCTTTTCTCTCTCTCTCTCTCTCTCCCCTCTCTCTTTTCCTCTCTCTCTCCCCTCTCTCTCTCTCTCTCTCTCTCTCTCTCCTCCTCTCTCCCCTCTCTCTCTCCTCTCTCCCTCCCTCTCTCTCTCCCCCCTCTCTCCCTCCCTCTCGCTCTTCCTCTCTTTGTCTACACAAGTTTCGACTGATCAATCTCGGAGGTCGCGTCATTTTGCATTTTGAGTCAGTTTAAAAGTCCATTCTTCCCACCCCCTCCCTGTCACTACTCTCAATAAAAACTAATTACTATTCATCAGGTGGGAACCTCTATAGCCTCAACGGTGCCCAAAAAAGCAGGCCCGGGGGAGGAAGCAAAAAACGGTTAATCGTCGGGTTGCCACATCGTCTGAAAGAATAGACCGCGTTTTATTGCGAAGAGCAGTCAGAATGACCGATCAGACGTCGGCGATTCGAAAGTGCCTGAAACTAACGGCATAGGCAAAATATACACCGTGTAGTAGGACTATCTATCAGCCCACTATTTGAGCGCGAATGGTGATTTATCTCTGCAACCTGTTAGATAAAGGGTTAAAGAGACAGTTTAGATGCTGTCCAGCGGGCCGATCATTAACTTTATCGTTTAACCGATCGTTAAGACTGTCTACGAGTGATGCTATTGGTCAAAAATTGTAAAACTTGGCTGTTGCTATGCGGTAACCATCGCCATCGTTTAGAGTCTCGTTTTAAAAAGGCTATTCATGAGTAACCTTTAAAAAGGACACTAAAAAAAAAAGGGGGGAAAGAAGGGAAAAAATAGTTGGAAAATAATTGGAAAATAATTTGAATTGGAAAATAATTGATACAGTTACCAAACCAGTAGAGTACAGACATGCAACAGTGCAGTGGTTTACTGGACCGATACAGACATCGAGACCGGGATTTCTGTGGGAGCGTCAAGAATGGGGGCTCTTGCAAAAATTTTGCTAACTATGAGCTAATGAATTGTTAAAACTGATGTAAGAACCAGCGGAAATCACAAAAATCACACTAACAAAGTTTAAAACTCAGTAATGAACTCAGAAAACAGCTGTAAAGGCAAGGTCGTTACGGGGGAAAAACTACGCAGGTATCATGGGAGATTCTTGTCTAATTTGTCGCTTCCTCTACGGAAACAAAAAATATGCCTAAAACTGAGAAAGGCATCTCCCTTGATACTGAGTAGCTCCGCCATTGAGCCCGATTCTGAGAGTGAATTTTGTGATTTTATAGTGTAACTCATCGCCCGCTCATTACAGGTTTTTATGCAAAAACCAATAACCATGCTCTTCAATTACCTGTAGCAAACGTTTGCAACTTGCAAGAGCCCCATTTCGACCACTTTGATTCCTGGTGGCTGCATCCTGTAGGTACCTTCTATACGTGGACCGTGTTGTCGCTGTTGTTTTTTATGTTGTGTTTTTTGTTTTAGTTTTATTTTTTAGCATTGGGAACAGTGTAAAGCTGATCGCCAGCACTATCCGGTCATGCTATTCTTTTTGGTTTTTGTGTGTAAGAATAGGAATTCTTGTTATTTTACTCCCGGTTGGATTCCACCGCAGTTCATTTTCTATAGTTACTGTCCCCGCTACCTTCCACGGTCGATGCCCACGAATGAAAAAGTGTCCCACTGTTTGCATTGTTATTTGTCATTTTCTTCAGGGAAAAAAAAAAGATTACTTAGTGAAAATAACCGCACGGATACCTGATTTTGGCACCTGCTAGATGTTATGGTAAACATGGCCAGAAGTATGGTACATTTACCGATTCTTAAAAATAAATTCGACACGCAATCAGGTAATATCGCCTAATACCTGGTCAAAACATGGTATACTTCTGGTTAACATTATACCATAACATCTAGCAGGTGCCAAAATTAGATATCCGTATGGTTTTTTCACGGTAGTTTTTTTTCTGTGTTGTTGGTGTTCGGATGTTTTTGATTTTTAAGGTCAATGGATTAATAATTGTTTTTGTTTTTTTGTTTTTTTTTGTTTTGTTTTTTTTTTTGGTTCAAGTTTTCGACTCAAGCCTGCTCCTAAATTAAGAAAATTTTTAGGCTTTTTCAGACAATCAAGGGCCAATCAATGACTTCTCCGTGTTTGGGAGAATAGATGCAACGTTCGTGAGGTCTTACATCCGTATATGATAACCGACAACGCTGCAACTGACCGAGCGAGAAATTTTATGCAAACTATGAAGCAAACGTGTTGTGCGACAATAGAGAAGTGAATTATTGAATAGCAGAGAGCGGTCGTCGCTGCTGCCAGCCGCGCCGCTCTGCGATGTCCCGCGTATACAGTCGCGCCAAAACGGAAACCTCTCAAAATATTAGCCATTCGACCGCAGAAAGGTCTCTGACGCATCCTCCTCCACAATCAGATGCTAGTTTTGCTATTTTGCGATGATGTATGAAATTTAAACCTATATCGCGCGCGGGTTTCCCTTGATAAATATGCGGAGACACTGAAACAGTCCATTAAAGTATGTTAGATTAGATCGAGTTTTTTGTTTACTCTGTATACATAAGCTGCAAATAACCGTGCTGTTTATGAAAGATCGCTGACTTAATAATAAATAATCACCTGATAAAAAATGATTATCAGAAGGACAATGATGTGTCAACTGAGGAAACGTCTGATTTTCTTACTAGAATATTCCGGTATTTTTAGTTTTCACCAAAGTCCATGAAACGTTGGTGGAAATTATAATAAAAATTTTTAAAAAAAACCAGATTCTCAGGGAAAAACCCCAGCCCCAGCATTTTCTAATAAAAGTACTATAAATTCCTCGGTTGACTTATCGCTGTGCTTGTGGTAATATTATTAGTTTATCAGAATTATTTATACAGTGCGACATTCCAGTTTAAGTTTAACGTGCGTAATAAAAATGTGTCCATTGATTATCCTGTATAAATATTATGAGAAAATTTTTTGGTTTTAGCTTGTGTTTAGTTGACACAACACAAAGTCACAATACGTGGAAATACTGTGAAATTAAGAGAAAAAATTTTCCCTTTTAGTTTCAGCCTAATGTGATACTTTTGTGCATATGCATAAAGTTCTTTGACACTTTGAAAAAAAATGTAAAAATTTTCCCGGTTAACCTTGAACTTGTACAATTATCATTTGACCAATAACCAAGGTCTACAATTTAAAGAACGAACAAATCAAAGATGAGAAACCGAAAGTTTGAACTACTCTTTCTCTGATTTTACAGAGCTGAATAAAAGTTATTGCTAAAATGCTACAATGCTACAGTGCTACAATGCTACAAAATCTGAATGGTATTACGGAAGCAGAGAAGGAGCAAAACATTGTTTATTTGAGCAAGCACCCGGCTTTGGGATTTCCATTATTGTTATTGTTTTAACTATGGTTTTTTCAGTTGAAGTCATTTTTGGAAAAAAGGGTCCATAAAACACGAGATGCGCTCTTCAGACAAAAGTCTCCATTCTACTTCAGTGCTGATTTCTCAGAAGGAACACACCCGTTGTTTTATAGGTCCTTTATCCAGAAACGACCTTATTTGTAGAACGCGATGGAAGCAGATAGCTGTCGATTTGTATAAGTTCAATGACAATTTTATTCGCTGATGATTCCGCCAATTAATTAGAAAAGTACGCACTAGACAGTTTAGCTCAGTTTATGACTACCTATGTGATGCACGAAAATATTCGCATAGTGATAATTTCTTAATCGGTGGAAGCATCGTTAAATTATCAAAATTTTCCCAATTATTTTATGGTCAGTGACGACACCACCGGTAGAAAAAATATTGCAGATCAGAGTATTTTCGTGTATTACAGTCATACACTGTATGCAAAAAACTGTATGTTGGAGAGTTTAAAATGTCATTAAATACATAATATAATAGGTATATGGCTGTCCGTTTGTAAAACCTCAAATAGAGATCGATCATTCAAGAATTTGAAAACAATCATGTATTTATACGCCTAATTTTTTTTAAAGATTATTTATAGCATTGATAGATCTATTTATTTTAAGATTTTTTTCTTTTAAATTTTAAATTTTGTGAGTATAAGAAAACATTTAAGTATACGTCACAGTTCACATTTCACAAGCCGCGTCTAAAATGTCTAGGCAAATAGCTCATTCAGTCATTTTATGGTTAAGAAAAAGTAGACTTGGCGCATCTTGGCGCTATAAAACAATTGTATTGAGGTTTATTGAGCCTCACAACCTCCGTGCAAACTATAGTGATTTAAATGATCAATGCAGTGTTATTAATCTAATTTTCAAAGACAAACTACCTACTCGTCATTTCACGGGCCCAAACATTTAGAATTTGCGTATCGGTGCCTTGAAAAACACTGTATAGACACACATCCTAGTTGATACGTAACAGGATCCTTTATGTGATATCATACAGTTCACTCAACCTTCTGATGCATTCAAAAGCCACCAGCTGAAAAACCGTGTGATTTCCATAGATTAGATTTTTATAATAAATATCTATTAATAAAATCTATCTTTTTCTTTATTATAAAGAAAAAAATTTAACCATACGTTCATGAATCATTTAATTCAGAAAATACATTTAGTATGATTGCATAATTCCTTGATGAGATCGCGAGCTTTTCACGAAAAACGGCTCCAAAAGTCCGATGTAAATTTTCAAATTATTACACTGTAGACCTGTAGTTCTACTTGAAATAAATGTTTAATTTTATCAGTTATCTACTGTTTCATCTCTTTTTTATCTTTTTTAAACGAAACGATAGAGGAGAGAAACCGTCATCTATTTTCGAAAGGTAAAATGAATCTCTCTGCAACAAGCGTTAAGATGCCAAAAGAGAAAAATCTGTTTAATTTTTAAAGCACGAATTACTACTCAAAAGCAGAGGTAACGCAAGCAAAAAAATATTTCTCATTTTTGAACTATATTTGCTTAGAATTTACATGTTTAAAAGTCTTATAATGAAGTCAGTGAACGGAATTTTAGGCATTTTAAATAATTTTCACTCATATTTTTTTTTTTTATTCTTGCGCGCCATCTACTCTTGAAATAAACTGTAGCGTAAGTGTAATCATTTTCTCGACCAATGATGTAAGTATATATCCAACAAATAAGTTTAAAGGAGGACTTCAAAATGATGTATCATTTAAGTTTCTTTCTTTCTATCTAATTCTGTTATCCTTGAATGATTAGCTGATTTACATTTACATCGCAAATTATTTTCAACGAGTTTTCATGGACGTTTTTGGCTCAAAATTGTGTATTTTTAAATTTTTCCTTTTAATTAATTATGCTACTTTTTGTTAATTTTTATCCGCATCTATCTATTTATTCGTCTACTTAGTAGAAGTAATTTTTTTATCTATGTATACATCAAAAATATTTTTTTAAAAATATTTGTTTTGTTTTGTTTTATTTATTTATTTATTTATTTATTTTATTTTTTTTTTTTTTTTTTTTTTAAATTTTTTAAAATACTTTTATTTTTTCAGTTTTATGATATGACCAGACTGAATGAATAATTATTGAAAATTCAGGTCGAGATTAATTAGTTTTATAGAGTTAAATAAAAGAAACTAAACCCTTTTTTTTTTAATAAATTTTCTTGATTTTTTTTAGAACGGTTCAAATAGTTGTTATTGTTTTTTTTTATGCATTGATTAATTTTGTTTATTTATCTATTTGTTAATTCTTTTGCAGTAGTAGTAATGTACAGATGGCATCTCAGCGTTTAAGACCATAAATATCGATTTTAAATCTAGGTCTTAAATACAATTCTAAAATTTGATGTACGTACTTTCAAGTGTCCATTCAATTATTTATTTATTCACTTATTCATCTGTTGATTCAGTTGTATCTACACTATTCATTTTTAAAAATTTGGTTTTTGTTTTATGTTTTTTTCAGTTTTGTGATATCATCAGTCTGAGTGAGCGTATTATTTGACGACCACTTGTTTTAAAGAAAAATTTAAATTTTTGAGTGTGTCGTTGAATTATTTTCGAATTTAAAAAAATTTCCGGCAATGTTGAGTAAACAATTTCTGTAAGAGGGCCTTACGCAGACCTTAAAAAAGTTTAAAATCCATGATATGCACTACCGCAATGGTCCTCGAATTCCTAAGGTTTTTAGAAGGTCCGTTTTCCTCAGGCCGAAAATGAAAGTCGATACCTGAAAACCTCATTAATATTACAAAATTATCAATAGTTTTCTTAGACGTTGAATGCAAGTTTGAAAGATCGCTATTTATAAGTTAGACGATTTAACTCTCCTCACGTTTAATAAAATTTTTTCATTTCCCCTTTTCCTATCTTTACTATCTATTCGTTTACTTCACAAGTCCATTCATTTGTTTCTATATTCATTTGTTAATTTTTTTACAATACATACTTTAATTTAAATTGATTTGGGTTGACATTGCTTTATTACATTTAATTGTACTTGATTATGTTTTACAATGTATATTATTAGATTTCATTCCATTCCATTACTTCCCCCCCCCTTAATTTATTTTTCTATTTTTCTATATTTTTATAATTTTTTACCAATTTATTGTTTATTTTTTATTTGTATTTGCATTTTTTTTTGTTGTTACTATGCATTATATCGCACATTTATATCGATGAGCCTTGTCATGTATCAATTAGTTTTTTTTTCATTAAAGGTCCGTATGACCCAAACTCCTCCTGAAGTAACTAAAACTCCGATGATTTATTCAGAGTCCCAAAAAAACGGAGTGCTAATTTTTTGGCTACGGAAAAAGTAATGGAGGGTAAACTATATTTTTAGTGAGGGAAGACTCATTCTTTCATTTGTTTGTTGTTTGCTGCAACGAGCTCACGTTGAATTTTGATAAAGTAAGCCATGTATATGTACAGAAAAGCTTGCATTCCTATAATAGCGGCAAGCTTTACCTATAAAGAAACCCAGACCGCCATGCAAACGGAATCAGATGGTTATTTCTTCACTAAAAGTAAGTCCGACCAGAGTTAAATAGTAAGTACAGTCACCTTATTTTAATAAACGATGATATCAGAACACTCATTATTATATTTGTTATTATTATATTACTTCTAATTATAATGTTCTGTTATCAGTATCGTTATTATTATTATTATTGGATATTATTGGATATTATTGAAAAATATTGGAAATTTGAAAATTTCACAACATGAGGACATTTCATCTGATGCTCTTATTTTAAGCCTCTCAGAGAAACATTGAGTAGATTCTATCCTTAGGCTGAACAAGAGACAAAATACGGCTTGGAGGAAAACTGCGTCATAGTCTTAACGAAGCTCACGGAAGGTTTTTTTGTAACCACCAACGGGCAATCTACTCGGACATAAAATGTTGCAAAAATAACGATGAGATCACAAAGTGTAATGCGCTCTTCTCTTAGATAAAACTTAGTTTAAAATTTTTGATTAACCACCCATGTACTGCGTATATTTCTCACCTCAAAACAAAAGAACATAACCTGCGAATCGAGATATTAGGAAAGTTGCATTTGGATTTCAAACGATGAATTTGAAAACAGATTCTTACGTATTTTATCGCGATTTGCATAGAATCTCAGTGCGAATCAATGACGTCAGAAGAGCATTGAATTAAGTTCTGCCTTTCTCGCATATTAATTAACCTAGACATTTTTTGTTGGTATATCGCCATGTTTCTCGTGACAAAATATGTTAAAAAAAGAACCCACCTTCAAATTCTTCGTTAAAAACCAAATGCAATCGTCTATTATGGTGTGGATTTGGGGGTTATCTTCATTTGTTTGGGGGGATGAAATGTGCGAAGTCCATACATAAACGCGTGGTCTGCGTGGTCCACCTAAACTTTGAGCTAAGTTTTCTCTCAAAAGGGAAAAAATTTTAGACTTCTTAAACTGTTTCGTCGTTTTTTTTAGCAGAATTTCACATTAAAAAAAATAGTGTTTGCCCAGCAAAATCTTGTAAGAGATCCAATGCTGAGTGTGGTGTGTTCTCAGACAATTAGAATAACGAAAGAATTAAACGAGGAAAGAAAAATAGTAATTCAATTTGAAGTTTTTCTAAAAAATGAGAATTGCCGAATTTTAAGCGATAATATTTAATTATTAGCGTCGGGTAAAATTGCAGTTTGAAAATATCTTTACACTCAACCACACATCCTCTGTTTTTTTTACTCACTGTAATTCCTCACTACAAACCAATGAGTTCATATTCCACCTCTCTAATTGCTTCACTATCGACGGTTGTAATTGTGTATTTTTTATTTATACGAATAAATTGTCCGTATATTTTTTAAGTATATAAGGGATCGTTAATTACACGGTGATTTCCGGAAGACAGGTACATACGTCGTACCATCACTGTCATATTTTTGAAGTATGTAGGTAAACTTTAATTTAAAGTTGGAAATTTACGCATATATTGCTGAATTATTTGATTCTATAATCAGTGTGAATTGGGCTTCAGATCTCAAAAAAGACTTTCCTTTCCTCCTCAATGGTTATTTAGTTTCATTTTCCGGAAATTTTAATAACAAAGTTGGAGACAGAGAGAACGACGATAAAAAAGCATTTGAGTCTGCAGTTGAAATTAGCAACTCTATATGCTCGCTCATTACCAGAGCGACATGATCCATCTAAGTGATTTTTTTTATCATAATAAAATCGATTGTTTTGTGATTGGAATTAAGATTATAGAATCAAACATGTTTTACAAAGAGTGATAAAAATTTATATTCGCGCGTGTATCATGAATGGCGGCGATGAGATTTTATCAAAATTTTGCGTTATTCAAAAGAAAATTTTATATATGCACGTGCTTTTTACGTACTTACATTAGGGTTAGGCATACACCTCCTCATGGGGTCAGGAGATCGAAGGGGGGCGAGTACCTGCCGGGAAAACATGTCCCGGGACCACTCATTTGCAAAGGTGGTTTCGTTGACATCATCTTTTCGGGTGAATACATCATCGCACCCGATTTTAAGACATTATCCTTTTTATGAAGAAAAAACCGACCAGTCGTATGATCGCAACTTGCAAAAAAAAAAGGCGAGTAAAGAAAACACCCCGAATTTCAAACCGCACTTCACTTCCGAGAAAAAACTAGCGATACATCATTATGACCTTAATACCACACGTCAAAAAAAAAACAATAAAATTGATCAAAGCAATGAAACGTATCTAAAACGGGATCGGAAAACTCGGATTTCGCGAGATATTTATCCTGTAAACAAAAAAAGAATCCTCGTCAATTACGGAACTCGATTTTTTTTTTTATGAACCATATTTACACTCAGAAGATTTAGTTCCACGACGATTTCACTTAACTCGGACAACACTCGGAGACAGTTGAAAGGGTCTCATGTGGGAGAAAGATTGGGTTTTGAAACTAAATTATGAAAAAAGTATAAAAAAGGAACGAAGGAAACAAAAAGGGGGAAGAAAGAACAAGAAGAGACACACACACGAATTAATTAAAATAATTAAATCGAAATCAAACGTCGGAAACTATAGGTCGTAGCCAATTAAGATACCCCTTCCTTCTTTTTATTTCTAATACCAAGGTTTTTTTTACAGTGGAGATACGTTATATTTCGGATGCGGCATGAATTTTGAAAAAGATGCGGGCGCCCTTTAAGGGGGTTTTTTTACGAGTATAATAGATTAGCTTCAGCCTTCCCGTTGTGCTTAGGGTTGGTGAGCGACTTGGCTAGAGGGATGCGCGCGCAGGCTTGAACCCTCCTCCAACCTCAATAAGGGGCGTGTTATTACTCGCGGTATCCGAGTGTGAGTCTGACCGAAACTCCCCCCTCCCCCTAAACCCCCCCCCTTAAACTTCTTTTCCTCTATTCCTTGGTTGATTTTTTTTTTTTTTTTTTTTTTTTTTTTTTTTTTTTTTTTTTTTTTTTTTTTTTTTTTTTTTTTTCAGCTCCAGAAAGAGTAAAGATTACATTGTTGTGTGGGGAGCGTATATCTGTGTACGCTGAAAACACTCATTTTCAACGGTCCATCCAAACATCAGTCCCAGCCTCAGAGAGTCCACGGTACCTGAAAAAAAAAGAAAGGAAGAAGAGAAGAAAGGAATGGAAAAAAAAGAAAAAAAAAAAATAAATAAAGGAAGAAAGAAAGAAATAAAGAAAGGGAAGAACAAAAAAAAAAATTTACCTACACATCCGATTTCTTTTGTTTTCAACTTTCCATTTAATTGAACAAGTACGGTTCCTTTCAAACCCTTTCTCCACTTAACCCTCCACCCCCACTGACCCACCCTGTATCTACCGGCCATGACTGCACCTTTCTGAATGTTTTCAACCCTTCCTCGTGACTTTCTCCACCTTTTCTTCCTATCTCACATTACGTAGCAGTGATAGTTTTTTTCCTCATATTGCACTGCTTTGCCGCGTCGAAGAGACGCAAACAAACTATAATTTTACTGCAAGTCAATTTTTGAATAGATAACTGTATGATTTTCCTTTTCTTTGAGGAAAAAGCTGTCCTTTTCGAAGGGAAGTGTGCCCAATGTATATTTATCTTTAAACATGAAAGAAACACATTGAACCAACAGAAATCGTAAATTTATTCAAGTTTTCATTTATGTGGTACTCGTGAATCACTTTGAACCAATTATTCATATTATTTTTATTGTACCTATTCATTTTTGAGCAATGGTGGTTCGTGCAGCGATGTGACAACAACGGATTCTCTCCATTTAAACCTACGTAAAATAATCGATGTTCAGGGGGTTTATTTATAAATTTCCCGAGAAATCGATACTTTTACATAGGTCGCTAGGTGTCAAAAAACTGTGTGTATCAAATGCACGGATCCTGCGAGACGTGAAATCACTATAATCAGCTCAGAAATAAAGCATTGGTGTAGCGTGCAATTTGGCAATGTAGTATTTTGCTCATTTAAAACCCCTGTAAAAAGTCGAATGCGAAGGTGTTCACTGAACACCCCAAAAACCCCGGTCTTTTTTATCGGTTTAAAAAGGACGAACTGCAACGTTGCCAAATAGCTCTCTACACCACTGAAAAAGAGGCGAGTTTTAAGGCATTATCACGTTGCTATGGTTGCTATTTATGTTTCAGATGAGGACTGTGCTGACTCCGAATGTTTTTTAGACGAGGACTTTGATGAAGACTAATTTAATGCGCAAACTTCAAATAATACGTTATACATAGTATTTTAGAGAGCGACCAAAAATAGAAGACAAAAAATAAATTTTCACATTTTCAGTTCGTTAAGTACCTATTGCGTTTCTCCTTTGACTAATTTTACTTTCCGCTTTCCCCAAACTCGTATTATGAAAATCGATTCAGTATTGGGTGTTAACCATTTAAGGTAAACGCCCCAGTAGCCGGCACCCCTAAAATTTGCACCGTACCCGGCACCTATTTTTTACAATGTGAAAAGTATTAATTAGGTGGCACTAATGGTGTTTTACGTAGTTTTTTCTGGGACCTCAAGTGTGAAATATTCGAAAAAAATATGCAAAACACCAAAAATTTCCACTGAACTAATATTTTTCATATTGTGAAAAATTGGTGCCGGGGACTGGTGCAAATTTTAGGGGTGCCGGCTACTGGGGTGTTTACCTTATAGGTGTAACTTCCTGAAAAATCAACAAAACAAAATGTAGAGTGAACTCGCATGAAAGTTTTTGCCCTGAATTTTGCATGCTTTGATGACAAACAATGGCGAAATGGGCAATCTGGCAACATTACACCACGTCCTACCAAACTTACGCAAAATGTTTCAGTCTACGGTACTTCCCAGCAAATCTGTCGGTATTTTTCTTTGGGTTTTTAAAGGACAAAATGCAACGTTGTCAGATTGCGCGCTTCGCCACTGGTTTCAAAGACTACATTTTTCTATGCAATAAATGCTGTAGTGCAAGTGTTAAAAAGTGGAGTAAACTCTAAAATTTTCGAATACATGCGCTCGGGGACTTGGCCTGTACATTTTCAACGGGCTCCTTTACACATGTTATCACCGCGAAAGTAAATACGCGAGCGAGCGGCGCCAAAACTTGTTGTTCATTTAATCAGCGGCAGGCTGCATTGCACGATTTGGCAGCACTCGTCCGATCTCGTGGCTGATTGGTTTCGCTGTTGAAGTACCAAGGAAGAGAACACACGAAAAAACTAAACCCCTCTATTAATATGAAGAATAATAATAATGATGATAGTAGGAATAATAATAATTAACAAACAAAAAAAACAAAACAAAAAAAAAAACAAAAAAAACGTAAATTTGGCAACGTTCCCATTTTTTCCCCCGCTGAAAGTAGAAAATTCAGAATCAGCGACCCAAAAATCATATTCTGCGGTCCTACAAACCTTCCACTCTTCTATTTGCGTGGTTAGGCAATGTTTTCGACTCAATTTGCACGATTTTAGGCCAATTTTTTAAAAAATTTTAATCGGTCTGGCGGCCATTTGTCCCCAGAATTCGAATGCCAGACCGAGCTTTCTTGATTCGGGATGTCTTCCCCTGCATCTTCGGGATGTCTTCCCTGTCTTCGGGATGTCTTGAGCCCCAAAATCAAGGGTTTTACTTTCCGATTAAATTTCACTCAAATTTTTCCAAATTTGAGTTCCCGTAATTTTGAAAGTCCCCAGATTCAGACTGCCAGACCGGCCAATCTTGATTCCTTAGGGGGAGAACTTTCATTTAAAATAGGTGAAATTTCTTGTACTTTCCAATTGAGTTTTTGGTCCCTGGGTCTTAGACTATTTACACCATAATTATGACCATTAAAACACCCAAAAATTCATATTTGGTACTTACGCCCTTTTTGCCGATGAGGGGCCACTTAGAGTCAATTTTTTTCAAAATGCTTGTTATGGGTCAATTTTTTAGACCACAAAGAACAAAAAATCCACCGTTCGCACAAAAAATACTCAATTTTGAAAAATAAGAATCACCCTAAGGAGGGGGCTTAGCCCCCTCCCCAGAAAATTTTGGGAACAAAAAAAATTCAGCCATTTATTTTTATATCCATGAGATTCGGAATTCAAGGAACAAAAACTGTGTTTTCCCCCAACATTTACCTGGATTGTAAGAGAAAAAGGGACATCTAGAATGGTCAGGGTTATCCGGGGTCAAAAGCATAAGAAGCTAAAACAAACAAAAAAAAAATCGTCGGTTTTTTGCCTATTCAGCCCCCCCCCCCCCCCCAAAGAAAATTCCTAGTTTCCCCCTCATGGAGAAAAAAAAAATTCGGTTCATATGGAACACCGAGGGTGTTTGGTTCTAGTAACCGAAGTTTTCAGTTGTGAGTACCGAACTTCAGTTAGGAGTACCGAAGTGGTCCAGTATATAGGAACAAAAAGTGAGTCATAGTATTAGTCACACTTACCGAATCCTTCGGTACTCCTAACTGAAGTTCGGTACTCACAACCGAAAACTTTGGTTACTGTAAACCCAACAGCTCGGTGTTCCATATGAGCCGAAATTCAGTTCTCATAACCGATTTTTTTTTTTCCGTGATATGATCCGGAGCCATTTGAAGATTTTTACTCCTGAATGGCTTAATCGGCTTTCGGCTGTGTCGAACGGCGCGCGGCGTGGCCTTTCTATATCAAATCGACAATCCCTACTCAGGAGACAACTTTCCCCTCTTCATTTGCAACTACTGATTGTGAATACATATTCTGCACGGAGCGTATTTTTTTTTTTTTGAAAGCTCAGTTCGCGCAAAACGAAGAAACGGGAATCTTCGAGGGCAATAAGACGGAAGTATAAACCCCAAATTTTTGCATCGATTTTGATAGTATGTAATTCAATTGCTGCCCCCTGCAGGGGAAAGGGAAATTATGCTTCTTTTTTCTTCGCTCATCTTCGCATTGATTGTGAGAAAAATTATTGTTACCGTTACAGGACGTCTGTTTAATACTTACCGCAGTCCGGAATTTCCGGTGACTGTAACCAGAATTCCAGTCAGAGCAACCGGAATTCTGGTTACAGCAAGAGGAACTAACTATCGGTTGGTATGTGCATTAAACAGACGTGCGTTTCATGCGAATACCTCAACTGAGCCGTGAGCAGCGGCCGCGGCTCGTCGTAGGTACCGAAATTTGATGTACGTACTTTCAAGTGTCCATTCAATTATTTATTTATTCACTTATTCATCTGTTGATTCAGTTGTATCTACACTATTCATTTTAAATATTTGGTTTTTGTTTTATGTTTTTTTCAGTTTTGTGATATCATCAGTCTGAGTGAGCGTATTATTTGACGACCACTTGTTATAAAGAAAATTAATTTTAGAGTGTGTCGTTGAATTATTTTCGAATTTAAAAAATTACCGGCAATGTTGAGTAAACAATTTCTGTAAGAGGAGCCATTACGCAGACCTTAAAAAAGTTTAAAATCCATGATATGCACTACCGCAATGGTCCTCGAATTCCTAAGGTTTTTAGAAGGTCCGTTTTCCTCAGGCCGAAAATGAAAGTCGATACCTGAAAACCTCATTAATATTACAAAATTATCAATAGTTTTCTTAGACGTTGAATGCAAGTTTGAAAGATCGCTATTTATAAGTTAGACGATTTAACTCTCCTCACGTTTAATAAATATTTTACATTTCCTTGTCCTATCTTTACTATCTATTCGTTTACTTCACAAGTCCATTCATTTGTTTCTATATTCATTTGTTAATTTTTTTACAATACATACTTTAATTTAACTTGATTTGGGTTGACATTGCTTTATTACATTTAATTGTACTTGATTATGTTTTACAATGTATATTATTAGATTTCATTCCATTCCATTACTTCCCCCCCCCTTAATTGATTTTTCTATTTTTCTATATTTTTATAATTTTTTACCAATTTATTGTTTATTTTTTATTTGTATTTGCATTTTTTTTGTTGTTACTATGCATTATATCGCACATTTATATCGATGAGCCTTGTCATGTATCAATTAGTTTATTTTCATTAAAGGTCCGTATGACCCAAACTCCTCCTGAAGTAACTAAAACTCCGATGATTTATTCAGAGTCCCAACAAAACGGAGTGCTAATTTTTTGGCTACGGAAAAAGTAATGGAGGGTAAACTATATTTTTAGTGAGGGAAGACTCATTTTTTCATTTGTTTGTTGTTTGCTGCAACGAGCTCACGTTGAATTTTGATAAAGTAAGCCATGTATATGTACAGAAAAGCTTGCATTCCTATAATAGCGGCAAGCTTTACCTATAAAGAAACCCAGACCGCCATGCAAACGGAATCAGATGGTTATTTCTTCACTAAAAGTAAGTCCGACCAGAGTATAAGTAGTAAGTACAGTCACCTTATTTTAATAAACGATGATATCAGAACACTCATTATTATATTTGTTATTATTATATTACTTCTAATTATAATGTTCTGTTATCAGTATCGTTATTATTATTATTATTGGATATTATTGGATATTATTGAAAACTATTGGAAATTTGAAAAGTTTCACAACATGAGGACATTTCATCTGATGCTCTTATTTTAAGCCTCTCAGAGAAACATTGAGTAGATTCTATCCTTAGGCTGAACAAGAGACAAAATACGGCTTGGAGGAAAACTGCGTCATAGTCTTAACGAAGCTCACGGAAGGTTTTCTGTAACCACCAACGGGCAATCTACTCGGACATAAAATGTTGCAAAAATAACGATGAGATCACAAAGTGTAATGCGCTCTTCTCTTAGATAAAACTTAGTTTAAATTTTAGATTAACCACCCATGTACTGCGTATATTTCTCACCTCAAAACAAAAGAACATAACCTGCGAATCGAGATATTAGGAAAGTTGCATTTGGATTTCAATCGATGAATTTGAAAACAGATTCTTACGTATTTTATCGCGATTTGCATAGAATCTCAGTGCGAATCAATGACGTCAGAAGAGCATTGAATTAAGTTCTGCCTTTCTCGCATATTAATTAACCTAGACATTTTTTGTTGGTATATCGCCATGTTTCTCGTGACAAAATATGTAAGAAAGAACCCACCTTCAAATTCTTCGTTAAAAACCAAATGCAATCGTCTATTATGGTGTGGATTTGGGGGTTATCTTCATTTGTTTGGGGGTATGAAATGTGCGAAGTCCATACATAAACGCGTGGTCTGCGTGGTCCACCTAAACTTTGAGCTAAGTTTTCTCTAAAAGGAATAAATTTTAGACTTCTTAAACTGTTTCGTCGTTATTTTAGCAGAATTTCACATTAAAAAAGATAGTGTTTGCCCAGCAAAATCTTGTAAGAGATCCAATGCTGAGTGTGGTGTGTTCTCAGACAATTAGAATAACGAAAGAATTAAACGAGGAAAGAAAAATAGTAATTCAATTTGAAGTTTTTCTAAAAAATGAGAATTGCCGAATTTGAAGCGATAATATTTAATTATTAGCGTCGGGTAAAATTGCAGTTTGAAAATATCTTTACACTCAACCACACATCCTCTGTTTTTTTTACTCACTGTAATTCCTCACTACAAACCAATGAGTTCATATTCCACCTCTCTAATTGCTTCACTATCGACGGTTGTAATTGTGTATTTTTTATTTATACGAATAAATTGTCCGTATATTTTTGAAGTATATAAGGGATCGTTAATTACACGGTGATTTCCGGAAGACAGGTACATACGTCGTACCATCACTGTCATATTTTTGAAGTATGTAGGTAAACTTTAATTTAAAGTTGGAAATTTACGCATATATTGCTGAATTATTTGATTCTATAATCAGTGTGAATTGGGCTTCAGATCTCAAAAATGACTTTCCTTTCCTCCTCAATGGTTATTTAGTTTCATTTTCCGGAAATTTTAATAACAAAGTTGGAGACAGAGAGAACGACGATAAAAAAGCATTTGAGTCTGCAGTTGAAATTAGCAACTCTATATGCTCGCTCATTACCAGAGCGACATGATCCATCTAAGTGATTTTTTCATCATAATAAAATCGATTGTTTTGTGATTGGAATTAAGATTATAGAATCAAACATGTTTTACAAAGAGTGATAAAATTCATATTCGCGCGTGTATCATGAATGGCGGCGATGAGATTTTATCAAAATTTTGCGTTATTCAAAAGAAATTATATATATGCACGTGCTTTTTACGTACTTACATTAGGGTTAGGCATACACCTCCTCATGGGGTCAGGAGATCGATAGGTGGGCGAGTACCTGCCGGGAAAACATGTCCCGGGACCACTCATTTGCAAAGGTGGTTTCGTTGACATCATCTTTTCGGGTGAATACATCATCGCACCCGATTTTAAGACATTATCCTTTTTATGAAGAAAATACCGACCAGTCGTATGATCGCAACTTGCAAAAAAAACGGCGAGTAAAGAAAACACCCCGAATTTCAAACCGCACTTCACTTCCGAGAAAAAACTAGCGATACATCATTATGACCTTAATACCACACGTCAAAAAAAACAACAATAAAATTGATCAAAGCAATGAAACGTATCTAAAACGGGATCGGAAAACTCGGATTTCGCGAGATATTTATCCTGTAAACAAAAAAAGAATCCTCGTCAATTACGGAACTCGATTTTTTCTTTTTATGAACCATATTTACACTCAGAAGATTTAGTTCCACGACGATTTCACTTAACTCGGACAACACTCGGAGACAGTTGAAAGGGTCTCATGTGGGAGAAAGATTGGGTTTTGAAACTAAATTATGAAAAAAGTATAAAAAAGGAACGAAGGAAACAAAAGAGGGCAAGAAAGAACAAGAAGAGACACACACACGAATTAATTAAAATAATTAAATCGAAATCAAACGTCGGAAACTATAGGTCGTAGCCAATTAAGATACCCCTTCCTTCTTTTTATTTCTAATACCAAGGTTTTATTTACAGTGGAGATACGTTATATTTCGGATGCGGCATGAATTTTGAAAAAGATGCGGGCGCCCTTTAAGGGGTTTTGTTACGAGTATAATAGATTAGCTTCAGCCTTCCCGTTGTGCTTAGGGTTGGTGAGCGACTTGGCTAGAGGGATGCGCGCGCAGGCTTGAACCCTCCTCCAACCTCAATAAGGGGCGTGTTATTACTCGCGGTATCCGAGTGTGAGTCTGACCGAAACTCCCTCTCCCCCTAACCCTCCCCCCTTTAAAATTCTTTTCCTCTATTCCTTGGTTGATTTTTTTTTTTTTTTTTTTTTTTTTTTTTTTTTTTTTTTTTTTTTGCAGCTCCAGAAAGAGTAAAGATTACATTGTTGTGTGGGGAGCGTATATCTGTGTACGCTGAAAACACTCATTTTCAACGGTCCATCCAAACATCAGTCCCAGCCTCAGAGAGTCCACGGTACCTGAAAAAGAAAGAAAGGAAGAAGAGAAGAAAGGAATGGAAAAAAGAGAAAAAATAAAGAAATAAATAAAGGAAGAAAGAAAGAAATAAAGAAAGGGAAGAACAAAAAAAAAACTTTACCTACACATCCGATTTCTTTTGTTTTCAACTTTCCATTTAATTGAACAAGTACGGTTCCTTTCAAACCCTTTCTCCACTTAACCCTCCACCCCCACTGACCCACCCTGTATCTACCGGCCATGACTGCACCTTTCTGAATGTTTTCAACCCTTCCTCGTGACTTTCTCCACCTTTTCTTCCTATCTCACATTACGTAGCAGTGATAGTTTTTATCCTCATATTGCACTGCTTTGCCGCGTCGAAGAGACGCAAACAAACTATAATTTTACTGCAAGTCAATTTTTGAATAGATAACTGTATGATTTTCCTTTTCTTTGAGGAAAAAGCTGTCCTTTTCGAAGGGAAGTGTGCCCAATGTATATTTATCTTTAAACATGAAAGAAACACATTGAACCAACAGAAATCGTAAATTTATTCAAGTTTTCATTTATGTGGTACTCGTGAATCACTTTGAACCAATTATTCATATTATTTTTATTGTACCTATTCATTTTTGAGCAATGGTGGTTCGTGCAGCGATGTGACAACAACGGATTCTCTCCATTTAAACCTACGTAAAATAATCGATGTTCAGGGGGTTTATTTATAATTCCTGAGAAATCGATACTTTTACATAGGTCGCTAGGTGTCAAAAAACTGTGTGTATCAAATGCACGGATCCTGCGAGACGTGAAATCACTATAATCAGCTCAGAAATAAAGCATTGGTGTAGCGTGCAATTTGGCAATGTAGTATTTTGCTCATTTAAACCCATGTAAAAAGTCGAATGCGAAGGTGTTCACTGAACACCCAAAACCTCGGTCTTTTTCATCGGTTTAAATGGACGAACTGCAACGTTGCCAAATAGCTCTCTACACCACTGAAATAGAGGCGAGTTTTAAGGCATTATCACGTTGCTATGGTTGCTATTTATGTTTCAGATGAGGACTGTGCTGACTCCGAATGTTTTTTAGACGAGGACTTTGATGAAGACTAATTTAATGCGCAAACTTCAAATAATACGTTATACATAGTATTTTAGAGAGCGACCAAAAATAGAAGACAAAGAATAAATTTTCACATTTTCAGTTCGTTAAGTAGGTACCTATTGCGTTTCTCCTTTGACTAATTTTACTTTCCGCTTTCCCCAAACTCGTATTATGAAAATCGATTCAGTATTGGGTGTTAACCATTTAAGGTAAACGCCCCAGTAGCCGGCACCCCTAAAATTTGCACCAGTACCCGGCACCTATTTTTTACAATGTGAAAAGTATTAATTAGGTGGCACTAATGGTGTTTTACGTAGTTTTTTCTGGGACCTCAAGTGTGAAATATTCGAAAAAAATATGCAAAACACCAAAATTGCCACTGAACTAATATTTTTCATATTGTGAAAAATTGGTGCCGGGTACTGGTGCAAATTTTAGGGGTGCCGGCTACTGGGGTGTTTACCTTATAGGTGTAACTTCCTGAAAAATCAACAAAACAAAATGTAGAGTGAACTCGCATGAAAGTTTTTGCCCTGAATTTATGCATGCTTTGATGACAAACAATGGCGAAATGGGCAATCTGGCAACATTACACCACGTCCTACCAAACTTACGCAAAATGTTTCAGTCTACGGTACTTCCCAGCAAATCTGTCGGTATTTTTCTTGGTTTTGAAAGGACAAAATGCAACGTTGTCAGATTGCGCGCTTCGCCACTGGTTTCAAAGACTACATTTATCTATGCAATAAATGCTGTAGTGCAAGTGTTAAAAAGTGGAGTAAACTCTAAAATTTTCGAATACATGCGCTCGGGCACTTGGCCTGTACATTTTCAACGGGCTCCTTTACACATGTTATCACCGCGAAAGTAAATACGCGAGCGAGCGGCGCCAAAACTTGTTGTTCATTTAATCAGCGGCAGGCTGCATTGCACGATTTGGCAGCACTCGTCCGATCTCGTGGCTGATTGGTTTCGCTGTTGAAGTACCAAGGAAGAGAACACACGAAAAAACTAAACCATCTATTAATATGAAGAATAATAATAATGATGATAGTAGGAATAATAATAATTAACAAACAAAAAAAACAAAACAAAACAAAAAACAAAAAAAAACGTAAATTTGGCAACGTTCCCATTTTTTCCCCCGCTGAAAGTAGAAAATTCAGAATCAGCGACCCAAAAATCATATTCTGCGGTCCTACAAACCTTCCACTCTTCTATTTGCGTGGTTAGGCAATGTTTTCGACTCAATTTGCACGATTTTAGGCCAATTTTTAAAAATTTGAATCGGTCTGGCGGCCATTTGTCCCCAGAATTCGAATGCCAGACCGAGCTTTCTTGATTCGGGATGTCTTCCCCTGCATCTTCGGGATGTCTTCCCTGTCTTCGGGATGTCTTGAGCCCAAGATCAAGTGTTGTACTTTCCGATTAAATTTCACTCAAATTTTTCCAAATTTGAGTTCCCGTAATTTTGAAAGTCCCCAGATTCAGACTGCCAGACCGGCCAATCTTGATTCCTTAGGGGTAGAACTTTCATTTAAAATAGGTGAAATTTCTTGTACTTTCCAATTGAGTTTTTGGTCCCTGGCTCTTAGACTATTTACACCATAATTATGACCATTAAAACACCCAAAAATTCATATTTGGTACTTACGCCCTTTTTGCCGATGAGGGGCCACTTAGAGTCAATTTTTTTCAAAATGCTTGTTATGGGTCAATTTTTTAGACCACAAAGAACAAAAAATCCACCGTTCGCACAAAAAATACTCAATTTTGAAAAATAAGAATCACCCTAAGGAGGGGGCTTAGCCCCTCCCCAGAAAATTTTGGGAACAAAAAACATTCAGCCATTTATTTTTATATCCATGAGATTCGGAATTCAAGGAACAAAAACTGTGTTTCCCTCAACATTTACCTGGATTGTAAGAGAAAAAGGGACATCTAGAATGGTCAGGGTTATCCGGGATCAAAAGCATAAGAAGCTAAAACAAACAAAAAAAAAGATCGTCGGTTTTTTGCCTATTCAGCCCCCCCCCTCCCCCAAAGAAAATTCCTAGTTTCACCTCATGGAGAAAAAAAAACTTCGGTTCATATGGAACACCGAGGGTGTTTGGTTCCAGTAACCGAAGTTTTCAGTTGTGAGTACCGAACTTCAGTTAGGAGTACCGAAGTGGTCCAGTATATAGGAACAAAATGTGAGTCATAGTATTAGTCACACTTACCGAATCCTTCGGTACTCCTAACTGAAGTTCGGTACTCACAACCGAAAACTTTGGTTACTGTAACCGAACAGCTCGGTGTTCCATATGAGCCGAAGTTCAGTTCTCATAACCGATTTTTTTTTCTCCGTGATATGATCCGGAGCCATTTGAAGATTTTGACTCCTGAATGGCTTAATCGGCTTTCGGCTGTGTCGAACGGCGCGCGGCGTGGCCTTTCTATATCAAATCGACAATCCCTACTCAGGAGACAACTTTCCCCTCTTCATTTGCAACTACTGATTGTGAATACATATTCTGCACGGAGCGTATTTTTTTTTTTTTTGAAAGCTCAGTTCGCGCAAAACGAAGAATCGGGAATCTTCGAGGGCAATAAGACGGAAGTATAAACCCAATTTATGCATCGATTTTGATAGTATGTAATTCAATTTGCTGCCCTCTGCAGGGAAGGAAGTTATGCTTCTTCTTCTTCGCTCATCTTCGCATTGATTGTGAGAAAAATTATTGTTACCGTTACAGGACGTCTGTTTAATACTTACCGCAGTCCGGAATTTCCGGTGACTGTAACCAGAATTCCAGTCAGAGCAACCGGAATTCTGGTTACAGCAAGAGGAACTAACTATCGGTTGGTATGTGCATTAAACAGACGTGCGTTTCATGCGAATACCTCAACTGAGCCGTGAGCAGCGGCCGCGGCTCGTCGTAGGTACCGAAAAATTTCCCCCCCCCCCCCCTAAAATTTACACAGTGATTTGAAAATCTGTGAGGACGCACTTCCTCTTCTTTCAAGCTAGAGGGGAGTTCAGGGGTTTTCCCCATAGTAATTTCTAAAAATTAAGTGCTCTCAGGACGTGTTTTCACGCTATTTCGACACTATCCATTTAATTCCCACGAGGAGTATGCATATACTTAGCTGCATTTTCATTTTTTTTAAAGCTCTTTCTTGTAATATTCATTTTACACATCGGAAAATGCACATAGCATAGATATAACTTTTTATAGATAACAGGACTGCGTTAACCTGCTCTTTTTACTTCGTGTTTGCACCTTCTATTTTTCTCTCCTCCCTCTATCTTGATGGGGCTCTTACAAACTTTTGCTATAGGGGATTGAAGAGTTGATTCTTGCATAAAAACCTGTAAAAATGACGATGAGTACACTAAAAAATCACGAAATTCACTCTCAGAATCGGGCCTAATGGCGGAGAGACGCAGGTATATCATGGGAGATTCCTATCTAAATTGAGACATACACGGAAAAAAACTACGGTGAAAATAACCATACGGATACCTGATTTTGGCACCTGCTAGATGTTATGGCAATGTTAACCAGAAGTATTCTATGTTTTGACTAGGGACTAGGTGATGTTACCTGATTGCATGTCAAATTTACTCAAAGTATCGGTAAATGTACCACACTTCTGGTCAAGTTTACCATAACATCTAGCAGGTGCCAAAATCAGGTATCCGTATGGTTATTTTCACTAATCCTTTTTCCGTGTACCTACCTCTGTGTTTCCGTAGAGAAAGTGACATAATAGACAGGAATCTCTCATGATACCTGCGTCGAACCGCCATTACCATCTTGCCGTTATAACAGTTGTGTGAGTTTATAATTGAATTTCAGACTTTCTTAGTGTGATTTTCGTGATTTTTTCTGGTCTTTACATAAGATTGGACTATTTATTTGCTTACAGCAAAAGTTTGCAAGAGCCCCATTAGTTCCAATGTTATATTTTAGGGTAAACCAATCAGATATTAACTGCCCCCCTTCCCGCGAAAGAGCGGCACACGCCTGGCACGGGGGCAAAAGTAGAGTTAACCTCAAAGAAAAAAAAAGAGAAAAAAAAGGCAATATATTCACGCGGGCTTTGGTTGATCGCATGAACCACAGTTTGTGAGTGATTATACTTAAACTTCAAAACACAATGACACACTTGGACACTTATTTTTTCTTGCGCATCTGGCAGTGAGATAATTGTTTTTCGTATATGAGCTTGCGCCTCTGTTGCTGCGAATCAAGAATCAAAACTTTGAAAAACACTAAGTTATCATCAGAACTGATTTTTTCGAAATATGCTGTAAGGCCGGGAAGGTCCCTGTGTATTACGCTTGGTTCGAACTAGCTAAGAGAGAGAAAGAAAAATAAATGTCCCAGCTGATTAACATTTATCTCCTATACAATACGCGGGTGTGATTTGTCTGGCGCCGGGCTGCCCTGCAAAGTGAAGGTCGTTCTTCCGTGACCACGAAAAAGTTGGTACGATCTGGCAATTGGGTGTCTCTCTCATCCTTTGCCTCGGTTCGATTCGATTCGGAAATTGAATTTAATTGCAAGTAATTAATACCGCACGCGGTAGAGTGAAGGAGCGGCTGCCCCCACGACGACGTGGTATAGATCGGATGGATGAGTGGACATAGAGAGAACCAACTCCGGTAAATCCACGTGTATCACCGCACCGTTGTCTAGTACAGGGGGTTCAAGAAATTATTAGACGAATTCCCAGATGAGTTTTCAGGGCATCCAAATGCAAAAGTCTTAGACCCATTTCTGACGATGCGAAAGGTCGTTCTGCAGATGTATTTCCGTAAAATTTTAAATTACCTATTCCTTGGGCCGATTTGTTTTTGTTTTTGTTTTTGTTTTTTTGTTTTTTGTTTTTTGTTTTTTGTTTTTTTTTATTCGAAAAAAAAAAACGAAAAAAAAAACAACAATTTTTGTATGTATTTGACCCATACTTAGCCTAGTCAAAAGCTCTGTGCCCAATAAATGTACGGTACAAACAGGCTTCAGGTCGTATACCTAAAAATGGCGATTCTAACCTAATATTACTTTAACGACACATCGAAATGTTGGGAGCGCTCCCAACTTTACGTTACTTGGGGCGGGTCTAGAGCAATGAGCTATAATTTTAGAGTGGCACATCAAGGAACGTTCCGCTGGTTCATTGTTGTCTTCTAGGGCGCCGCCATCTTGCCGTAAAAATCGATTTTGAGGTTAAATTTTGTAGGTTGTTTCCGGTCGTTTCGTAAACAAACTCGCGGCATCGCCGGAAACGGCCTTCAAAATTTAACCTCAAACCTTGGAATCTGTCGTCCAAATTCCCGCCAAATTCCGAACGACCTACAAAATTTAACCTCAAACCTTGGCATCTGCCGTCCAAATTCCGCTTTTTCCCGGGATTCCTTCTACCCTGTGTGGCACAAGGTGGACCAGCCTGCTGCCACTCTAAAGTTATAGCTCATTGGTCTAGAGCCTCTCCAACCCACTCTAAGTGCTATTTTGAGGTTAGTTTTGTGGTTTCGCCATTTTTAAACGGTTCGATGCGGTCCGTTGGCTGGTGGCCGATGCTTGCTGAAGTACTAAGGGCGGACTTGGGGCCGAGGACCGTGTGTATCGTACATTTATTGGGCCCAGCTATCTATCGGTCATTTGGTCACGTTTTTGCCCATAAAGTAAAAACAAATGAGATTAAGTGGGAGACCGTATACATATATTTTAATTGTACATCCAATTTCCTGCAATAGTTAGATTTGGGTCATTTATTCCGTCGTTTGATCCTTGCAAGTAGACGCCTAAAAAATCGAGGCAACTTCAAAAACACCGGATTGTTATGATTTTTTTTCACAATAATTGTGGCTGTGAATTGTAAGTACTTAAAAATTAATGTATCATCAAGCGCCTTCAACCCATCGCGTATGCAAATTCAGCACCGTGCTGCAGGGATATTTAACTACTCCCTTAATTTGAGCGAGTGAACATTGATTTGTCTTCGTAACCTATGGTCGTAAAAGGGTTAATCGTTCCGAGGACCTGACTTTTTCTAACCTGGTATCAATTTTGGAATACCCTGTGCGTACACCCTATCAATACCTACATCCGTATTCGAGTTGGTATAATGATAGGATAATGACAGGAAATGAAGGGTTACGATGTTGTCCCGTGCACGATGGCCGCGGCCGCGTCTGTCCCGTATCCCTCAAGTGGTTAGCCATTCACGTGACATTGTTGTCATCATTTGAAAAGGGGGAAAACAAATCGAAGGAAACAAAAAAACGAGATCTTGCCACGCGACCAAGTTTGTCTTCGTCATCAAACTCCTCGAAGCTTTAAATTTTCTTCACAATTATTTCTATCAGTCGTACCCTACCCTACTGTGCCACCCCCTCCTCTTTTCAATCGTTACAATTTACTATCATTTACTCTCCCTCAGCCCCCCACCACTGTTTATCACTCCCCCGCCCTCTCCCACACATTTGGGTCACCTCACTCTTTACATCAGCAGACAAAAAAAAGTCAATTTTTTTAATACTTCCTCAGGTTTCTGTATTTAACGGTTCATTTTGGGCATAAGCTTATGCTGTATTTTATTTCGACAACAATTTGAATTGGCTAACGACTTTTGTGAGTTTTAGGGCACACATTTCGACGAAGACGAATCTATGGCGATTGTTGGTGAAGTAAAATTTGACATTCGTTTGGTCCTTACATTATCTTAGGTCGTCCTTTGGTCTTTAAGTCATTTGGTCCTTCATTAACAGCCGTAGCCAGGATATTATATTTCTCTCTCTTAGCTCATTTAAACTCATGTTTGAAAAGGATGGATATAGGGGCTGTCAAGTGTCACGTGACTTCAGCTCCTGTTTCTGACCTTTATTTCTAACACATGCAGTCAAACGGGCAAAGAGAAAGAAAGACAATATCCTATGACTAAGAGTATGATCACGCATGAGCTGTTCATTGAATTGCGACTCTCATTTACTTTTTGCGTTAAAACTACAAGGCGAAAAGTCTAAAAATCAATCTGAGCAGCCACATCATACTCGCAATTCAAACATTTAATCATTACATAAACATGTAATGAAAATCCCGTACAAGAATACGCGGGGCTGAAAACAGAGAATAAGTGACATTTTCATTTCTCATTTTAGAAACCAAAAAACGTTCGTATAACTCATTGTTCTATCGCTCGTCAAAAAGTCAAGGGTCGCTCCTGGTATACTATAGAGCAGTGTTATTCCCTTTCTTTGAGTATACAAATAATCTTCATCGAAGGAAAAGGAAAATGATATGAGAAAATGGAGGAGGGAGAGCAGAGATGAAGGAGTCGTGTGACAATTTTGAGAGTTATAAAAACAAAGAGAGATCGCGGGTAAAAAAAGAAAAAAGGGGGGGAGGGGAACGATAGGGGATGAGAAATATAAACATGATCCAAAAAAAGGAGGGGATATAAAGGAGTCTGGAATCGAAAAAAAAAATATGCCAAATATCGAAGGCTGAGTATGCAACCCACTTAAGTTTATCTTTTCTGAAGGAATAGCATATGAGAGACAGTGTATCAATAGAGTATTGTGGGGAATTTGCATAATAGGTTTCACGAGTACATGAGGAGAAGGGACCCCGAGACTGCTGTGAGACTGCCATATGCTCCTATGATCCCTCCCCCTCCCCTCGCAAGGTCTCAATCCTCCTTGCTACTCTCCAGCCTCTACTCAACTCAACTCGCATCCTCAATATATACTCCTGCCTCCTCCATTTCTCGGTTATTTTTCCTGTAGCTTTATTTTGATTTTTCCCCGGTCACGACGCGAGGGGGAGCAAATATGATGTGTAAAACGTAACATACAAGTATGTATACATGATATTTATATGTTGTGTTATGCATCTTTCATTTGAAATTTGAGACCTCTCGAAAAAGGCTCCCCCTTGTCTCTCGTGTATATATGATGCGACTATACATATATGCGTGCCAGATATTTGCGCGTATGTTTCTCTCGTTATCTAATTATATACACAATCCTGCGATACATTTTTTCTCCTCAAATGCGCTTTACCGACTTTATTTTCAGAGATGTCGCTTTTGCATAATCGAGCAAATCCCTTGAGTGATTCCGCGCATAATACTAGGGCTCTGATGAAGTTAGAGTGCATCAAAACACAGTGGGGACTGACCTAGGTCGAAATCAAGAACCTGTTTCAAACGAGGGATCTAATGAAAGGGGTCCCGAGTCCTGAGTTTTCACTGGAAACAAAATCCTCCGCAGGCCGATCATTTACTTTTGCATCAATACTTTAAGAGTAATACTATCTATAAAGTGACGCTATCGATAAACGAGAATAGAGCTGATGCTATTTTTTGCTAAGAGATTAAAAAGTTAGTTTGTGAGTAAAATCCAGCTAATATTACGATGAGAGCATGGACAAATCGCGAAATTTACTCACAGACTCACGAAACGAACTTGAAGTCTAATAAATCGTAGTGACATAGCTACGCAGGTAGGTACAGTCAGAGATTCTGATATCTAATTTGAGTCTTTCCTCTGTGTGTTTCTAAAGAGAGCGAATGATACGTACATTTGACAGGAATCCCCAAGACACTTGCGTAGCTCCGTCATTTTAGAGCAAAGATGGCAGAGCTAGTTGCAGGCATCGTATGATATTCCGGTCTAATTCGTCTCTTTTTCTATAGAAACACACACTGGAAAGTCTCAAATTAGAAAGGAATCTCTCATGGTATGTCCCTGCTTAGCTCCACCATTTTGCCTTGAACTTTAAAGTCATTTTGTGAGTCTGTGAGTGGATCTTTTAATTTGCTTATCGTACCTAATTTTCGCTGAATTTTAACTTAAGAATGAGCTCTTGAATCATTTATAGTAAAAGTTAGCAAGAGCCGCATAGTGAGGCTGGCCGTTGCTATACCGGTAACTGCATCGTTAAGTTCCCCGTTACATAGTTTTGTAAAAGTTATTTATGATGGATAGCTTTTCAGAAGGGACAATTTAACGACGGTTTCTTCTTAGCTTGTAATAAGTTGAGTCTGCGGGCCGATCATTTACTTCATCGTTAAATCGATCGTTATAACTGTCTACGAGTGATTCTATTGGTCGAGTATTGTCTAACTTGGCCGTTGCTATGGTAACCATCGTTATAGTGTCCGTTTTTTAAAGGTTACTCATGATTAGCCTTTATAAAACGAGACTCTTAACGATGGTTACCATAGCAACGGCCAAGTTAGACAATTACTCGACCAATAGAATCACTCGTAGACAGTTATAACGATCGATTTAACGATGAAGTAAATGATCGGCCCGCTGTTTTGAAAAAAAATCACTCGTTCTGCCCGAACGGACATTTCACGAAAAAGAAGCTAGAGGTAGTTTCAGAAGTGTAGGCGGACCTAGACCGATAATCTTTGAAATTTGTCAACATTATTTCTGATACTACTCGATGAAAATGAATAAAAATGAAATTGAGTGTTCACTTTTCAATGAGGAAAACTTTAAACACAAAATAATAAAGTCAGAGGCAAATTCGATATTGATTTGAAGGAATAAAAGTTGAAAATTCGCCAAAGATTATGGTTTTGGTCCGCCTACACTTCTGAAACGAGCTCTACTTCAAATGACGACGTTTTTCAACTAAACTATACGCAAAACGACATCGGACACGTAGCAACAGTAATCTTTTACCATCAACTCGTCTCAAATAACCATATACTCGCAAATACTGTGTAGTCTGTACTACAGTCGGGGCAGAAAAGATATCAGACAACTCCTGAAAGTAGGCTACCCGCAGTACTTATTCCAAAAGATTGCGGGTGGCTTACCTATAAGCCAAAAATTAAGGAGTCGTCTGATATCATTTTTGTTCCCGACTGTACTTATACGCTTTGCAAGACCTGTTCATGCTATAGTGGCAAAAATTAGACCAATACTTTTCATTTGCAAGAAGTGTGAGTGTAAGGCTCTCTTTCACCAGGAATACTTATAATAGCCGCGCAGAAATTAAAATGCTTTTGGATGCGGATGCAGGAACCCTATTATAGGCGAGGTACCGTATCAATGTTGAAATAAAAAAGCTGACCTCATTGCTGACATTCTTTTTCAGCTTTTTCTCCATTACTGTGCCTTTTTTCATCGCTGAAACTCAAATAAAACATATATTCAAAGCAATTCTAAAAGACTTCTTTTTACTCTCCTGAAAAGTACGAGTATATTGTTTACTTCCTTAAAAATGTTTGGATAATATTGCAAAAACACGTTGCAAATAAACACAATTTGAAATGTATCGGATACCCGCAAGAAATGAGATCAAACGCTTGACACTGAAACACTTTCGAAACATTCTCCAAACGTATCTGCATGATGAACAGACTGTTTTACATTTTAAACAGTTTTCACGATAAAACATTTTCAAAACAAACTTCCGTTTCACCAAAATATTTGAAATAAGTTTTGAAAACATGTCGTGCTATCAGACGACCTGGCAACAGTGTATTCAGCTGCCCTGAATTCTCGGGCGAGGCTCTCTACACTTCTGATAGTGTCTAGCTCTCTTTATTTTATTTTTTCCTTCATTCTGACCGACCCCCCACAGTTTTAGTATAAATGTGGACTGTCTGCTTTTAACCTAGAACTTTCAAGTGAATAAAAATCTCTTTGTGAATATTATAGATGGTGCAGGAACCTCGAGGCGACAAGCGTTTAGGTTTCCGCGAAAGCCGAAGCTCTTGCAGTGCACATAACAACGTAAAAGAGGGAATAAAGAAGAGAAGGCAAATAGGAAAAAAAAAGGCCGTTGTTTTATTTTTCAAAGTAAGAGCCCACTCAAAATATCTGAATTGTAAACTTAAAATTGCTTCATATATAAATTATACGTAGATGCAGAAAGATTGGCGCTTTTAAATTATGGCTAGATGATAATGATGAAACGCATATTATTGGAGATGGAATGAACAAGCTGAGAAACAGAGTGCGGTGACACAAAATAATTAATTATAATAAGAGTCCAACGGAGCTCTTGCAAGGGTTTGCTGTAGGAAATAGAGTATCAATTCCAATGTAAAATGCTACGAAAATAACGATGAGACCATTAAAAAAGTTTAAAACTCACTCCTCGCAGAAAAAACTTAACTTGAAATTTCGGGTGACCACCCTTGCATGTATGCACCAACCTTGGATTCGGACCCCAAACAAAAGAACAGGACATGAAATTAAGTGCCATCTTCCTCGTTTATTACGCAACGTAGAACTTTTCTGTAGTTACCACCGTGCTCATAGTGACAAAAATGTGAATAAACGGGCCTTTAATACCTTCAAAACTTTTTGAAAGGAAATTCATTAATCTCATTGTTGTTCAAATTCGTAGGTTATATTCTTTTGTTTGGGGACCGAATCCAAGGTTGGTGCGCATATAGGTACATGCAAGGGTGCGGTCACCCAAACTTTCAAGTTAAGTTTTCTCTGCGATGAGTGCGAGTTTTAGACTTTTTTGATGGTCTCATCGTTATTTTCGCAGCATTTTACATTGGAATTAATACTCCGTTTGAAGCCTACAGCAAAACCGTGCAAGAGCTCCATTGAAACGGAGAGAATTTTATTAAGGTATAGGCCTAGAAGAAACCCTAACGGCACATTTCGAGGTTGAAACTGGATTCAATTCGGTTTGGCAAACCAGTCGACCGATTTCAATCCAGTTTTGCAATCCGGTTTCAAACCCGATTAACACAAGCTGGATTTAAGCCGGATTATAGACAGTTTAAAATGGCTTACATGTCCGCAAAAAAATTTGACTAACTAGATTTGACTAGGATTCTAGCTATCTTCGCCACGCATCATAGACCCCTATTCAAACTGGTTCAAAAACGTTTTTCAACTTGTTTCAAAAATGGGGTTCAATCAGGGTTATTCCCAATTTTAAACCACCGATTCCGAACCGGATTCAAACAAGATTATCAAAGCAGGGTTGAATGCGAATTATAGATAGTTTGAAATGGCTTACATGTCCGCAAAAAAAATTGACTAACTAGATTTGATTCGGATTTAAGCAATCTTAGCCGTTGATTGTAAATCCCTTTTCAAGCTGATTTAAAGACGCTTTCCAACCTGAATCATTAATGGGGTTCAATCAGGGTTACTCCGGTTTTAAACCCCAAATTCCTAACCGGATTCAAACTAGATTATTCAACCCAGCTAAATGCGAATTATTGACGGCTTGAAATGGCTTACATGTCCGCACTATAAAAATAGAACAGCCGGATTTAACCCGAAATCAAACTGATTTTGAAGAGGATTGTATACCCTACTTTCACCTGATTTAAAGATGTTTTCAATCTTGTTTCATCAGTTGGGTTCAACATGGGTATATTTCGGATCAAGAACTAAGCTTCGTCCCCATCCGGTTCTATAACTGGTTACTCAAGCCGGATTGAATGCAAAGTGCAGCTAAGCGACTTGAGTGACTCACAAGACCGTATCTAAACTTGAATAACCAGATTGAATCCAGATGGCAGCCAAGTTCTTAATGAACTGTACTAGACTAACTTCAATCTGATAGAAAGTTATAGACTCAAACTTGAATTAATGTTTTGGTTAGACTCGCTAAACCAATTTTCAGGCACTCTACGTGGGCCTAGGGTGAATCCATTACCAAAAAGTACTGATGGAGATGTCCCAATAGTACGAAGTTTCAGTGGAGAGGTCGTTCGCAGCTCGGGGCCAAGTAAACGCGAGTAACGTTTCGCAAAAATATGGTGGAGCACTCTCTCGGCGGAAACTGCGAACTAAATTAATTCCGCTTCCCTATCCGGTTTCAAACCAGGTTATTCAATTTAGATTGAATGCGAATTGTAGACGATTTGAAATGGCTTACATGTTCGCACCAAAAATTGGATAACTAGATTTCACCTTGATTCAAACTGATTTCATTATAACCCTACTTCAAACTAATTTAAAACCATATTCAAACTTGTTCTATCAATTGGGTTAAACACGGGTTTGAACGGATCAATAACTCTACTTTCAAATCCGGTTTCAAAACAGTTATTTGAACCGGATTGAATGCGAATTGTAGATGGCTTGAAATGGCTTACATGTCCGCAAAAAAAATTGACGAACGTGATCCGACCCAAACTCAAACCGTCTTCACAGCGGGTTGAATCCAACTTGAATTCGGTTCACAAGGCTGGCATGAAGCTGGATCGGATTCCATTGCTGTTAGGATGTAGTATGCGAAATGAGTCGATTTTTAACCCGTCCCTGATTTGTCTTATATGGCGCTTTTGAACCTGACGTCTATCCGATTGATTAGCTAGGTTTGATGCTTGTTGGAAACAGATTCCTATCGGTTGCAAGTACTTTGATTAATTCGGTTTCAATCGAGTGTCAAGACGAAGCACTAAACTGGCCAACCGACTGGACGATTAAGAAATCGGCTGAAAGCTCACTTGAAACAAGGTTGATGAAGCTTCTTGTAGCAAGTTTGAAACCGTTTTAAAGTCCTTTTTTATGAGTTTTTAAATCCATCTTGAACCATGTTCAGAGAACTGGCTTGAAACCGGTTCGGATCCAATTTGTGGCAGGGTCCAGTATGCAGTTTGAATCGGATTTAAATTCGTTTCCGATCCGTCTTTCACGAAGCTTGTACACCTGGTGATTATCCGACTGTTAATCTAGGTTTGATACTGATTGAAAACGGGTTCTCATAGGTTTGAGAAGTCCGTGTTTATCCTTGTTCAAGCCGATTCCAATCCGGATATCGGAGCTGATCATCCCCGTGCCGCTTGTAAACCAATCTTGAAATCGGATTAAAATCAGATTGGCAATCGTCGGTTTGTCAATCCTTCGAGTAGCTGGATTGAAACTAAACCTGGATTGAGTGTGCCGTTAGGGAAAGCCTGCATAGCATATAATGTGTATTTTGACCTGTAGTAGCAAGCCCATTTGATTCCACGAATTCAACCAACATATTCGATCCGATTACGACAACCTAACCTCCATTACGATTTGATCCTCTGAGATTAGCCCCCCCCCCCCGCCCCAGATCAAGAGTTTTGCGAGGTCATCAAAAACGTATGTTATTAAATTACGCGGGTCGCCACGATGACATTGGCGGATACAGAGAGATGGCGAAACTAACGGCTTTCATATAGCGTGTCTTTCGTTAATTAAAGGCAGCCTCTTATTCAAACAAAAAATAACAAAGACGATGAAGTTGACAGTTCATGTATTTATTATGTATAGGTACACTTCGCGCTCCACAAGAATAACAAATTTCTGTTCATAGGTGCCGATTAAATATCTCAGATCTTGCGTGAGGACTTTCAGATCCGTCAACTATTCGAGTTGATAGTTTTCGATTCATAGATAATAAATATCACGGAATGCAAAGGTTGCAAAGTAAAGAGTTTTCACTAAACACCGACTCTGATTGTTCTCAATTACCAGGTTTATTGAAAAAAGAAAACTCGGTGATGCATAGGGTCGAGTGAACGAACCCACTCTGCAACTAGCTGGATGGGGGAATTAGATTGGGACTAAAGACGCTCTGGCGGTGTCTTCATATTGCGAGCTTAAATCTCGGTTGGTGGGTAAGTAGGTGATCAGGAACATTTCAGGGGTGGCATCACGAGCCTGCTGTAACGAAGTAAGAAGATCGGCGGCCACTGTACAGAAGCTTTCCTAACTTGTAACCTCCAACTTGTAAACTGTCCGGCTTAAATCTAAATTTATGTTGCCGGCAACATTTCCTTTTCTTAAATTTAGTTCCTAGCAATAAATATTCTTCCTTTCTTTCGGCTGGCCACCTTCCCCCCCTCTCTCTCTCTTTCTCTCTCTCTCTCTCTCTCTCTCTCTCTCTCTCTCTCTCTCTCTCTCTCTCTCTCTTTCTCTCTCTCTCTCTCTCTCCGGGAAAAAGCGTCTTTTTCTCAATCAACTCGTTCTTTCCTACCACTTCTCCCTTTAACTTCTTTTCTCCCTCGCCACGTAAACAGAGGAGTCCCTGCACGAAGGCTGCCGTATTTCACACCATTAGCAAAGACTGGCTCTCCAAGTCGTCCCCCCTCCCTCTGCTCGCCGGAGCCGAGCTCCGAGTCTCAGATGGCCGATAAATCACATCACTGGCCACCAATTAAAATCAGATTCCTCATCTTCACCCAAGCCCAGCGTTGCCATTCAGAGGCTCGATTCTTTATTCGGTGAAATAGGGCGGGAAGGGGAGGGGAGGTGGCAGAAGAAGGTAAGATGAAAAATTTAATAGACTGCTTGATAATGACTATATTTAGAACGATTCCTCAATCTTATTTTAATTGGGAAAATAGACTTACGTGAGCAGACCTGTTCATCTCAGGGGCTTCCTAACGCCGACATGGCAGAGGGCTCTCAAAACTTTTCCACTGCTCTTCCGAGGCATCCTTCATGTTGTTGTAAATGGGAAATCAGACTTACGAGCAGACCCGTTCATTTCAGGGATATCCTTAATTACAGTATAATATTTTATAGTTGTAAACGCTGCATGAGGAAATCTATTTTGGACATTTTTTTCCCCATTCGATGGATCTATTAATCTGACTTAAAGAGAGGTTATTCACGTGTATTAGATGCGACAAAAATTACAACAAACAAGAATTTATCCCTGATTTTGCTGTTTCAAAGAGATCGTTTTATTCATATGATTTATACTTGATAGAGCATTACTGTATTGCATTATTACGTTTGTGATGCGTTTATGTATATATGTATAGATGACCTGACAATGTCTTCTAAAAAGATATATCGCATTATGCTATAGTTGCTTAATAAATTTGGTTTATGGCGCCCAACCTGATCGATTTATACGCTCCTCCACTCACAATAATTTTTTGTCAGGATATTCGCAAAATCTTAGGGAGTTATTAGCGCAGCCCCGCGTGTGAAGGAGTGAATCAAAAATTTATCCGTTATTCAAAGAAAAACCACGGAGCATTTAAACTTTGAATGTCATTTCTTTGTCAAAGTACCTTGGTTTCATTCTGAGTTCTGCAGATTACTTTGCGAGCTACATCCCTGTCTGGAATGAGCGTAAAAGTTGTGACGGTGCTCAAGCTGACAGGAGGTGCGGCGACAATTTTAAAACTGTCAATCATTCCATTAGGGAGTGCGGTAGATTGAAAGTTACCTGAAGGAGGGAGTGGCTCAGAAACGAGGGGTCACATTCAAAAGAAACGGGTGGGGGAGGGGGGAGGAGAGGAGAGGAAGGGTGAAGCTAACGACGCGACAGCCCGATGAAAGTGGAAGCAAGCAAGAGAGGAAAGCGAGGTAGAGATTCGAATGGTGAACTTTTTTTTTTTTTTTTTTTTTTTTTTTTTTTTTTTTTTTTTTTTTTTTTTTTTTATTTTTAAAACGCAACAATTCGAAGTCCCTGATGGGATCTGAACGCGAGCAAGTAAAATCCATTCAGGACCTCTAACTTGGTCTTATTTGCCAGACATGCTGACAGCCCGAGCGCTAATTCGATGATACTCCTAAGATCTAACCAAACTCCACTCGCTCGAAATAACTCAGCGTATCGCTCGGGGAAAGTCTTCAGAGACTCGCCGGCTCTTTCCTCGCATTCTGCCGAGTTCCCGCGTCCCTTAATTTTCTCTAAATAGTTGGCGAACCTTTCTTTTTCGCATATCACGATTTACCAAAGCTGCCGTTGTGTGTTTATCAATGGCATTTTTGATGATTTCACCTCTTGCCAAAGGCGGGTCCAGCAATCTTGCAACTGTGGATTCCTCCCATCTGACTTTAGGAGTAACAATCGATTAGTAAAAGGGTCATGGCCGGCCCTTAAGAGTCTATTGTTTCTCAGGTATTCAAATGGGTCTCGTCTCGTCCGAAAGAGCGGAATCGACCTGCAGGCATCGCGCGACGACTGATTATAATTGCTGAAAGCTAGTGTGCACTGATTCTTGAACACAAACAAAAAAAGGATGGTAAATGTGGTGATAAAAAAATTTTAATAAAAAATTTAATTGAAAAAAGTACACATTTTTTAAAACTGCGCACATTTATTTTATTGAAAACCTGTGATTTCTTTTCTGTGTTTTATTGTTTTGCTTTCTGAGTTTTCACATCACTGAAAAAAAGAGATAGAAAAACTACCAGAAGCACAACGATTTATGAACCCATGTAAAGGATGTAAAGGACAGGGGCGTCGAGAGGGGGGGGCTGATGGGGCAAAATGCCCCGGGCCCCCGCTCTTCGGGGGCCCCCCAATCAATTTTCCGGGGGAGGGCCCCCGGACCCCCCCTCTCGGTGTACCCCTCGGTGAATATTCCATGGATCCTTCAACCACATTCCACTTGACTCTTCTCCCTCCAATTATGAGTCGAGAGCAAAGATTTCATGCAGCAAAATCGAAAATATATTTCAGCATTTCAATTTTACTCCCAGTAAACATTTCCGGTCTCAAGATGGTCTTGTGAATATCTGGGCATGAAAGATGTCTGAAAGATGACTTCAAGATAATATGAGCGCCGTAACATATCTGCAAAATAACTGCAAGATGTTGGGAAACACACGATAAAATTTAGATAACTTTCAGTTCTTTTGGAGACAACTTGATACGGCACATGCTTCTGTGTGCTCCGGAAGTTGTCTTCTCAATATACAACATCTAACAAGTTAACTAAGATACTGTGCAGATATTTTGAAGATATTCAATTCTGAACTTGTAAGTCCAGATACTCTCCAGATATTCTGAATATATTCAATTCTGGACTTGTAATTCCAGATACTCTCCAGATATTCTGAAGATATTCAATTCTGAACTTGTAAGTCCAGATACTCTCCAGATATTCTGAAGATATTCAATTCTGGACTTGTAATTCTAGATACTCTCCAGATATTCTGAAGATATTCAATTCTGGACTTGTAAGTCCAGAGACTCTCCAGATATTCTGAAGATATTCAATTCTGAACTTGTAAGTCCAGATACTCTCCAAATATTCTGAAGATATTCAATTCTGGACTTGTAAGTCCAGATACTCTCCAGATATTATACGAGTATGAAGATTCCACTCCTTTAAATATGTTTAATTTGCTCCATTCCTACGCGAGCCGGCGTAGCTCATCGAGTAAAGTACTTGGCTTCCACCGCAGCGGCCCAGGTTCAAATCTCGGAACTTCTGGTATACTTTGTCACTTCTTTCTGTGTATGTTCTGTGGATGTATCTTCAATACAGGGGCTTGTCGAGAGGGGGAGCTGGATACCCTTGCCTTTCGGGGGGCGGCAAAATCAGGGTGAACAAAAACAAACAAAAAAAAAAAAAGAAAGAAGGAAAAGGAAGAAAAAAAGAAAGAAAAAAAGAAAGAAAAAAAAAGGAAAAAAAGAAAAGAAAGAAAGAAAAGAAAGAAAGAAAAGAAAGAAAGAAAAGAAAAAAAAGAAAGGAAGAAGAAGGAAAAAAGTTCAAAATTCAAAAAAAAAAAAAAAAAAAAAAGGGTCATTTAATTTTTAATTTTGGTCGCGGAGGACGGTAAGATTGCATTATTGCCCCCACCTTTTTGGAAACCACGGCACGCCCCTGCTTCAATGTATCTCTTCTAGAGCTAATAATATGTGTGTAATGTGCTATCCAGGACTCTGCAACATGTGGTACCAATCTAGACGGAATAACTTTATAGTGGGTTACAAGAATCACCACCCAGAGTGCGCTGTTTATTTGGTCTAAAAGTTCTGCATTTTATCTGCAAATGTCCGCCTGTTTCGAATCTTCTAGCAATCCGCGCAGATAATCTTGACATGGTCTGGAGGATATCTGATAGTCATCAACCCGGGTCAGCCTCCCAGTTGTGCAAAAGACAACGTCCAGATATGCTCAAGATATTCGTGCAAATAATCTTGAAACATTTCCGATCTTATGAGCATCTTGGAGCTGATCTAAGTCAGTTGACTTGATAGTCTAAAAGTTCTGCAATTTACCTGCAAATGTCCGCCTGTTTCGAATCTTCTAGCGATCCGCGCAGATAATCTTGACATGGTCTGGAGGATATCTGATAGTCATCAACCCGGGTCAGCCTCCCAGTTGTGCACAAGACAACTTCCAGATATGCTCAAGATATTCGTGCAGATAATCTTAACATGGTCTTGAAGACCATGTCAAGATCATCTGTGCGGATCACTAGAAGATCCGAAACAGGCGGACATTTGCAGGTAAAATGCAGAACTTGTAGACTATCTAGTCAATTGCCTTAGATCAGCTCAAGATGCTCATAAGACCGGAAATGTTTACTGGGCTGCGTACATGAAAGTACCGTAAAATTCAATTTGAAGGTAAGGAAAATTGAAAATTTTTTCCGGGGGAGGGCCCCCGAACTCCCCGCTTGTCCTGAGGGGTATTCCATACCCCCCAAACCCCCCGGAGTTTGAGTCGTACCAACCCCCCCCCCTCCCCCCTCTCCCCCAAGGCAAATTTCTCGGTGCACCACTGGTTCGTAGCAAAACCTCCAGAACTTTCTCGACGTCCCAGCCAACACTGGTGAAAATATGATTAGCCAAAGAGGGCTGAGAAATGAAAAGTTGAAAAATGAATGTTTTTTTTTTTTTTTTTTTTTTTTTTTTTTTTTTAATTTTTTTTTTATTTTTTTTTATTTTTAGAAATCAAAGTCGAAACAAAGAATTTTTTGTGTCGAAAATCTTCAAGTCTGTCACATCATGTGGCAAAATAAACGTAAAAATCAAACATCTACTGCTGTGATTGTTTGAAATTTTTCAGTAGAGATAGCTTAAAATTGCGTCAATTAGAAGCTTGATTTTAAAAATTTTCCGGGGGAGGACCCCCGGACCCCCCTTAACCTGAGGGGTGTCCCCCTAGACCCCCCTTAATCTGGGGGGTCCCCCCAGACCCCCCAGGGAGGATGTTACAAAAAATAGAGCCCCAAATGCACAGTTTGCCCCGGGCCCCCAAAATCCTCTCGACGCCCTTGGTAAAGGATATAGTACTTTTGACAGAATTCCTAATGTTTGTACCATAATTCTTGAAAAAGTTGAAGAAAGTCTGGTACTGTGACTATATGCTGATAGTAACACCAGAATTTTCTGGTAAAAGGACTAGACTCGCCTTGGTTCACATATATCGTTATTGTACTCCTGATAATATAACTAGAATTCAAGAATTGTTTTTTCAGTGGCGCTGCTTCCATTGACAGAGAATGGTATGAATTTCCGACGAAATATAAGTACGTCTTAAAACCATAGACATCCATCTGACTTTGTTCGGAGTGAAAAAATGCTTTTCTGTCCTGGATTTTACAACAAAGTTGTATGTTTACTTGCAGAATGCTCCACAGTCCTCTCTTTTTTTACGTCGGATACTTGTAGCCTTTACATTACCGCCGATGAGTAGAACATTGAAAGTAACGAATAGAGCAAGTATTAATACTTTGAAAACTTGCATGGTGCTTCCTCTGACTCTCGATTTGGTAAGAACTTTTGATTCTGGAACATAGGAAGAAAGGAGGCGAATTCAACCGGAAAAGAAAAGAAGGAAGAAGAGGATGGCCGTAAGACGGAATATCCTCTCAAAACTTAAAACCATATCATGACTTCTTCTACTATATGAATCCTACGAAATCGGTAATTTGCCTGTATTCAGAAACTATTTCTCACTCAAAAGAGCCACTGTACCATTAAGACGTGCAAAAATGCGAGATTGGAGCTCTTGAAAGCTTTCATACATCAAGAGAATGAACCATCAATAGAAGGGTAAAAACCAGCGAAAAAAGTATGGTATTGATGGTGGCACTGAAAACTCTGAAATCCAGGACCGGATTTAAATTTTTGCTTCCTGTAGGCAGAAAAAGCTTTACCGCCTCTCGTAAATGGAGTGACCTTTATAATAAGTGGGAGATCTGGGGGAGCATCCACAGATAAGATCACCAATCATAAACGTATAAGCTGTTTTAGTTCAAAAACTAACTTATTTATTAACCAAAACTTAAAATAAACTTAAAATAATTTGAAAACACTGCTATTAATGATTTAATTAGGAAAAGCACCTAGTAAAGTATTTTGACGGAGAAGTAGGTTTGGAGGAGAGGTAATAATTCGTAATAATTCGAACAAGTAATAATTCGTTTGGAGCTGATAAGTATATAAAAACAAGTGCTCCAGAAAGTGATTTTGCACAACTTGTATACCTCCAACGAATACTTGAATACTTTTATAGTAAAACTGTATCAATTTTTTGCTTTAACAATCGTAAATATCGCTAGTCTCGGAAACTTGATGAAAGCAGATTGAGGAAAGTATAAACTAAAGCTGAAAGCGCCGATTTCTGCCATCATATTACGGTACCGTTCGATTAATGACGATTTTTCGAAGGCTGTCTTTGCAAAATATATCATCAATCATTAACTTCAAAAATAAGGCTGAAATTACCAAAAAATTGAATATCGCATTCCGATACTAAGTATATAGAACAGCGTTGAGCAAAAATTATAACTTTTGAATAATAATCCTGAATAGTTAACTAAAATTATTCACACTTTTCTCTTGTTATCTCCATTAGTAAATCGTAGTCAACACTATACCTGTCATTCGTCTTATGACAGATGGATACACTGGAAGTATTTAAAACTTCGATTTACAATTAGAAATAACGTGAGAATAATGTGAATAATTTTAGTTATTCATAATGATCAATTAGTTAATTTAGTTAATGACAGATGGATACATTGAAAGTATTTAAAACTTTGATTTACAATTAGAAATAACGTGAGAATAATGTGAATAATTTTACTTATTCATAATAATCAATTAGTTAATTTTTTTATTTTAGTTTCAGTTTTCATTCCTGATTATTCAAAAGTTAATTTTTTCCCAACACTGCCATAGAACGTACCAACAATATTCTGTTTTTGGTACTTTCAGCCTAATATTTTTGATTTTCATAACGAGATGATTTGCAGAGATATTCTTCAGATGGATATCTAGTATTAACTGACACCACGCTTTCTTACATATAAATTACCTTTGGACTATAATTTGACATTAATCGAATGGGTGTGCTCCAGAGACAGAAATCAGCGCTAAACACTGAGCTTTAACTTTACCTAAAATTATTTTTCCTTCGAGTGGTTGTGCAAACGTGATTTTCATTTCAATTTCGGAAAGAGCCATAAGATCTAGTTTTTTAAAGTGTTTGAATGGAACTGTAGATTACAGCAGTGACACCGAAACAAACTCTAGAAGGGGCGCAAGAAGTTCCAGAAAAAATAACTCATTTCAAGAAAACTACTTACCCACGCACGATGTCGTCGCGGAGAAACAAAAAACGTCAGCCAATATAGTTGATAAAAAAAATTCCCTCGATGAGCTTTTCTTTTTTTAAAATGGACATAAACATAGACTCAATGAGTAACGAACTGGATTATTTTTCAACAATTTTGTATTTATATTCTGAAACCATATGGTCGCAGTACCTTCACAAAACAATAGCCGGCGAAAATCTGTAATCTTACTACCTAGATCTGTGATTAACCCAATTTTAAAAAGAAACGCTCCACTGGAAAATATCTTCACGAGCGTGAATGATATCTAAATCGTTCGTGGAAGCGATTTACATGCATATTGTATAGCAGCTTGACGAATGAAAATATTGAAAATGACGAGGACAGAAAACAAGAAGAAATAAGAATGAATACGACAGCGCCTAAAAATGTCTTCCAGCCGTGCCTGAAAGACAAAGAAGATTAAAAAAAAAACAAAACAAAAAACAAAAAACAAAAAAAAAAACAAAAAACTAAAAACAAAAAAATGGTTAAAAACTATATGTTTAAGCCAATATGCTGTAGTTTTCCAATCAGAATGGCGTAAGAAACACAATCCTACTATACATACAGGGTGTAAAAAAAAAAAGGAGCAGCTCCGAATAACTCGAGAACGGGTTAGAATTTTGTAAAACGCTAAAATACTTGTTCGCTTATATTCAGGGGGACATCTTTTCCGGGGGATCTCGTCTCTTTAGCCCCCCAGGGGGGGCGGGGGCGGGGGGCACACCCCCAAAAATCGCATTTCTCTTATGGCACTCCCCATTTTTTATTTTTTTATGTGAAAGTACACTAAAAAAGAAGAACTTTGGCGCAAACCGCATGTCAATCGGTTGATTTTTCACTGAATGGCAAGCGATCAAAGTTTGAAATGGACCAATATTAAAAAAATTGTATCTTTAAGTAGGAGCGGCGCAATTGATTGAACTTTGCACCAAAATGTGCCAAAATGAGTCTTCTTTTGAGTGAAATTCATCGATTCATGAATGATTTCAAATTTCGACCTATTCCAGCAACTTTTAGGACACTCTCGATTTCCGCGCTCGGCTGGTTGCGTCACGCCGGATTGAAGGGGCTTTTTACTATTGCCATTTGCATTTTCGCAGTTTGGCTGCATCAAAGACACAAAAAACAAAACAAAAAGTGTACTATTTGGTTGTCTACAGTAGGATGGTATTACTAATTACCTTTTGTGTCCCTTTTGTGTCGCACGTGGCGCATCGAGCCGCATCTCCAGGTTAGCCGGCCCGCTTGGAGTTGCTGTGGATTTTGATTCTCAAAAAAGTCAATAAAGGGACACAAAAGGTAATAAATAATTCCATCTTACTGTAGACAACCAGATAGTACACTTTTTGTTTTGTTTTTTGTGTCTTTAATGCAGCCAAACTGCGAAAATGCAAATGGCAATAGTAAAAAGCTCCTTCAATCCGGCGTGACGCAACCAGCCGAGCACGGAAATCGAGAGTGTCCTAAAAATTGCTGGAATAGGTCGAAATTTGAAATCATTCATGAATCGATGAATTTCACTCAAAAGAAGACTCATTTTGGCACATTTTGGTGCAAAGTTCAATCAATTGCGCCGCTCCTACTTAAAGATACAATTTTTTTAATATTGGTCCATTTCAAACTTTGATCGCTTGCCATTCAGTGAAAAATCAACCGATTGACATGCGGTTTGCGCCAAAGTTCTTCTTTTTTAGTGTACTTTCACATAAAAAAATAAAAAAAGGGGTGCCATAAGAGAAATGCGATTTTTGGGGGTGTGCCCCCCGCCCCCACCCCCCCCCTGGGGAGCTAAAGAGACGAGATCCCCCGGAAAAGATGTCCCTCTGAATATAAGTGAACACGTATTTTAGCGTTTTACAAAATTCTAACCCGTTCTCGAGTTATTCGGAGCTGCTCCTTTTTTTTTTTACACCCTGTATAAGTAATTGCCACTCGATCTGGAAAATGTTCACACTGATTGTGAGTTTACTCTTTCCAGGCGAGTGACCATTGATAGAACAGTGGTTCTTACGTCACTCTGATAGGAAAACTACAGCATATTGGCTTAAACATACATAGTTTTCAACTATTTTGTTTTCCTTTCTTTCTTTTTTTCCTGTTCAATTTGTTAATACTGTTACAAACAACTGATTTGCAGTGAAGTATATTCAAGCTATCATCAGCTCTCTAGATTCATTGGTTTCGTTTTAAATGCCTTTTTGAAGACAGAAAAGTTTAGCTTTACACATTTTTCGTCCTATTCCTTCAGATTAGCTCCGATTTCCGTTTTGATGGCTGCGGTGATTTCCATCTGAATTTGCTCCAGTAGAAATAAATAGTATAGGTATAGGTATAAATAGTATAGGTGTTTTTTTTAGGGGGCCCAAGTACCGGGTGTCACCCCTTCCCCTTTAAAAAAGGTAACTCAGAACGACGTTTTCCACTAACCCCCCTCACCTTCTCCCCCTACCCCACCCCTGACCCCTTCCCCTTCCCCTCCTCCTCCTTCCCTTTTTTACCCTTGCTCATCAAAAGATACAGATTTAAAAATCCAAATTCAGTGACATTAGGTAAAGAGAAAAGCAAATTTATTGCTCTTTATCCTCGAATGTTTTGAACACTCACATTAATTTGATAAAATAATGCTAATATGTTTCCTGACTTAACAGAAAAGTAATGAAGCAGTGGTGCTGCCAGAAATTGTTTTAAGGGTAGGGAGGGTTTGAGTTGACGCACCTACTGTTCACACACCCCATTCACCGGGGGGTTTGGGGGGTATGGAATACCCCCCAAGATAACGGGGGGTACGGGGGTCCACCCCCGGAAAATTTTGAAAATTTGACCCCTTGAAAACCCAGTTTAATGGGGTTTCCGGGTTTTATTTGAGAGAACCAAGAAAAATGTATGGGATGGAGATTTGGGGGGGGGGTTCTTTCTCCATCCTGATGATATTTATTCTTTGTCTTGCATTTTCTAACTATTTAGAATAGTTTTTCTTGACCGGTCCAGTTGGGTGTCACCCCCAGGCTCCCGACCATATGCCCTTACCTAAAGTCCGGTAGAACTTAACTCGCGGCAAACTGTCCTTTCTTCCTTCCACCCACCCCCCTTACCTTCAACTACCTTTATTTTTTCCTTCCTTTCGTTTTCCTCCTATTTTTCCTTCCCTTATATCTTTTCTTCTCTTTTTTTTTTTTTTTTTTTTTTTTTTTCCTTTTTCTTTTTTTCCCTCTTTTTCCCCCTTTTTTCCTCTTTCTTTCTATTTTTCTTTTCTTTTCTTTCTCTTTCACTCCGGTGGGTGTCACCCCAAGGATGGTGGCACCCGGGGCCCTGGGCCCCCCCGGCCCCCCCTAGCGACGCCACTGGTGCTTTCCAAAAAACGTGAACATTTTATAGTGAGTGCTATAATAGAAACCTTTCCTCTTATATTTCCCAATATTTTTACTGTCATTGATTCCTCAATAAAACGAAGTTGAGCGTCACTTTGTTTATTGTGATATTTATGGTTCTGAATTATTATAGAAAATAAAAAACCCCGTTTTTTTACAGCATTATTAAACGATGGATAATCAGTCAAATTCTACCCCAAACCCAGTGGCAGCTAGTGCAAAGTGACAAAAACGTATTCACTCCATAAACCTATGTAAAACAATCGATCTTCATGAAGTGCAATTGCACTCCCATGATATCGATACTTTTGCATAGGTTTAAATAGAAAATAAGCATGGTTGCCAGTTTGAACGAGTCACCTCAGTTCTACCCATTACCGTCACTTCCAGTGAAAGTCACCTATCAATGACGAAACTCCTTGAATCCCTTGCAAATGCCAAAACGTTCGCGAACGGCCGAACGCGTTCACCTCCGAACTTTCGAATTCGAATTCATTTGGTGTGGCCATCATTTGCTCTGAAATACATGGCATGGATTATTTTTAGCAGCGTTCGCGTTCGCTACGGTTTGGCATGGGCTTTATTATAGTTTACGTTGTTGCTATGGCTTAAATGTGTTTCTTTTTGTCCCCTTATATTGGAGATGGCATTGTTACTATACTTCAAACCGTTTCCCGACGGTTTTCTGCTATTTTCTCTAAAAAGACAAATAGTAGACGAAAAATCAGATCGTCAACACCTGCATAATTTTTTGCTTGACTTTTTAAGCTAAAGATAGGCAGAATTGGTTCAGAAATAAAGACGTATTTATGGGAGGAAAAAATCAAATGTAATTTAGAGTTTTATCAGCAAAGATTACAGGTGAAACCGAAACCTGTAATCTTTGCTGATACAACTCCAAATTACATTTGATTTTTTCCTCCCATAAATACGTCTTTATTTCTGAACCAATTTGGACCATCTTTAGCTTAAAAAACCAGGCAAAAAATTACGCAGGTGCTAACGATCTGTTTTTGCGTCTATTATTCGTCTGTTCAGAGAAAACAGCCGAAAACCGTAAAATGCCGACTATTTTTGGAGCCAGCGACAAGTTACACCATCTATTGGATTAAAATCTCCGGAAGTTAGCCATAGAATCACCTCAACCACCCGGTATTATGCGGCCGCGTACCTGTCTGTACCGCACCGACCATCACCGCCATTTTCATCAAAAATGTAAACACACACACACACACACACACACACACACACACACACACACACACACACACACTCACACACACAGAGGAAGAAGAAAGAATCCGTTTTTACTCGAGTTCAAATAAACGAGTGTTTATGCGCTAGACCCGGGTTGGAAAGTAACCCCCTTAGATGAAATCTCTTGCATAAACTAGACTAATATTTAATTCGTCAACTTTACTTCCAACTCTAATTGAGGCCTACACACCAGGGGCAGTGGCAAGGCGTGCGATTTGGCAACGTTCGTTCTTCCCATTTAATAACACTAGAAAGGTCGAAATGTCTGGTCATCGCCGATGACTGAAGCGTTCGACTTTTTTGGCGAATTTAAATGGAGAAAATACAATGTTGCCAAAGGTCACGCCTCGCTACTGACCAGGAGCTGGTCAGAGCTGCCGTTTTGTGTAGATATTAATGACATATTTCAATTCGCTGATGATGCCACCGGTTGAGAAAAGATTACGCATAGTTTAGTTCAGATTATAAAGGTAATGCACGAAAATCCTCTGATCTGTAATATTTTCTCAATCAGTGTAATCACCGGCAAGTTATTCAAATCCCCACAAGAAGCAAATTTTAGCGATCGAATATCATTCACTTCAAGAATTGATGATTGCTAACTGATGCTGCTGATCGGTGAAAAATCTAGCCAATGAGAGTCGAGAATGAACTTCTGAATGATATTCTCGTGAAAATGAAAACTGCGATAGTATTATTCCATAACATAACCTCTAAATCAGCTCTGAATGACATGGCCATTTTTAACAAAAGAACTAGCGTTTTCGAAGCTAAAATAATGTTTGTCTCATAGGAAAATGACTTCTACGCATGGTTTGTACAGTAAACTTTATTCGAAAAGTTCGTCATTTCCGAAATTATCGTGGCGAAAGGAGTCAAAAAGGATGGAAGATGAGATTTCTGACAACGGTTGCAACAATTCGAAAATCGAATGTACCTCCGGAGGTGAATTCGAAATTTCCAATTGTTGGAATTCAACGGTCTCCGGTGAGACCAACGAAACAATCGAATATCATCAAAATAAAATGCAAATCCATCGAATATCATACGACGGTGAATGATATTCGATCGCTAAAATTTGCTTAAGTTTTATGAAGCAGTGACGACTCCACCGGTTGAATAAAGATTACAGATCAGAATCTTTTGGTGCATTTCAGCTATGAGTTGAATGGAATTATGTTGTCTTTTCTCAACCGGTGGAATCATCGGTGCATCGGATAACTTTCTTATTATTTGGTTTTGACGCAAAAAGAACCAAAGGTAGCGTTCTAGACAGTGCCGTAGCGTGCAATGTGGCAACGTTGTAATGTGTCAATTTAAACCCATGTAAAAGGTCGAATGCGAAGGTGTTCACCGAACACCCAACAGTTCGATCTTTTTCATGAGTTTAAATGGACACAGTACAACGTTGGCATATTGCACGCTACACCACTGGTTCTAGAATTCATCACTTCATTGTCTCGATGCAGAAAAGATTATTATGAATAGCAGCACTTTTCAATATAAATAAATATACTGCATCACAGGGTAATGGAAACTTTTTTACACGGATGCAGTAAATGACTGAATTCTAGAATCGCTACCAAAGTGATAGACGCGGGTTAGAGAGATGGATATGAACAATATCGCCAGGGTTGAGACTGACAAGGAGAGGAAAAATTGAGGTGGGAGAGAGAGAAAGAGAGAGAGAGAGAGAGAGAGAGAGAGAGAGAGGGAGAGAGAGAGAGAGAGAGAGAGAGAGAAATAGGGAGCGCGCTAGTGGCCCAAATGAGTGGAGAGGGGAGGGGGTGATTGATTCGGGAAGACCGCGCGCGGTTTCGGAGGCTGAAACCGGCCTCTGACCATATTTCTCCTTCTCGCACTATCGCTCTCACAGAGAGAGAGAGGGCAATGTCTGGTAATGACAAGAAAATGAGCTTACGAATTGAGTACAAGTGGTTCGCGCCAAAATAAACAAACATCAAACAATAGTGGAAGCACAAGTATACACAAAGGATACGCGATGAATCCGAAATCGACTATCAAGTCGAGTCGATTGAAGGGGAGTCAGAGGGACATACATTATACAGGGTGTGTACTGTGTAAGGTAAAACCAAAAAAAAAACAAAAAAAGCAAAAACGAACAAAAACCCTGCATTGTGAATAGATTTTGAGAATGGTTTCGAATTTTGAAAAACGCCCATACTCTGTTTAGGTACAATTAGTTACTATGATGTGGGCATCCCCTAGTAAAATGTTTAATTTTCCGATTTTATTTGGGGGCGGAACGAGGCTCCTGCATTCTAATTACAAAAATTGTAGATAATTAATTTTTTTTTTTTTTATTTTTTTTTATTTTTTTTTTATTTTTTATTTAATGACACGGCCGTGATAATGAGGGCAGTAAAACCTGCGCATTTTCGGCGCAAACTATATAGGTATCTTTATTATACTTTTAACTGTTGGAGGATCGAAATATCTATACCATTCTGATAATCGGAACGAAAAGAACTGAGCTTAAAAAATGCTCTACAAAAGAGGAAAACTTATTTTAAAATAAAAAAAATATGATCAGACAACGGAAATGTACACTGAAAAAAAAACCTCTGCTAAAACCAACTAATTGCAATTAGTAAGTTGGAATTAGTAATTTCAAAGCAGGGGCGTGTTAAATTAACCAATATTATTGGGTTCTTTGAAGTATCCAGAAATGAGTTATATCAACTAACCGTCTATATGCTTATTTTTACTAATGTAATGTTGTTTCAAGAAAATAAGTAGTTGCAATAAGAATTCGAAATAGTTTGATTTACTATTCAGTAAGAAGCGCCGTAAAAGGTCGAGTTATGCAATTTGCATGACACCAGTTACTAATTGAAATGTTTGAATCCAGCATTTCATTTATTTAAGTTAAACAATTCAAACATGTGAGTCTACTAATATTGATTTAAATTTAGCCTTTCACATAAAGCGCCGTTAAAGGTCGAGTTATGCAATTTGCACGACATCAGTTACTAATTGAAATGTTTGAATCCAGCATTTCATTTATTTAAGTTAAACAACTCAAACATGTGAGTCTACTAATTTTGAGTTAAATTTAGCCTTTCGCATGAAGCGCCTTAAAATGTCAAGTTGTCCATTTTGCATGCCACCAGCTACTAACTGTAATGTTTGAATCCAGCAATTCATTTCTTTAACCTCCGCAATTCAAATAAGTGAGTCTACTAATATTGAGTTAAATTTACCCTTCCGCATCTCAGAGTTGCGGTTAAGACCATTCCTCATTGTTTTAGATTAACTTTGGAAGGGGGGGTTACCTACTCCCCCCTACGGGCCCCCCGGGGGGCTATCTCAAAAATTTAAAATAGCAACCCCTTTCTTGTGATATCTCGTTCAAAAAGCCATAACATTCTAAGACTGTTTGAGGAAATCGAAGGTGAATATCGTTTTTCATTATAGATAAATCAAAAGTGAAAGTTCGATTTCGACCCATTTTCCAATAACTAGATGTCGAAATTTAAAAAGCTAGGGGTTTATCTACAAAGCAAGTAATTTTTAGATAATTTACCATTTTTACATAAATTTAGACAAAATTTGGTTTTAGAGCCCCCCAAAGTTATAAAAAAATTGCCCCACGAGGGGTCTATCTCCAAAATTCCGAAGCATGACCCCTATTTGAGTGATATATTGCTCACAAGGGCACACTAAACTGAGAATTTCAGCGCAAACCACAGGTTAATATAATTCTTAGTTTTCGATATAGCGAATATCAAAGTTGGATTTTCACCCGTTTTCAAATTTTGATGTATCGAAAAAAAACGATATTTACCTGCAGTTTGCGCCAAAATTGTTAGTTTAGTGTGCTCTTTGGAGCAATTTATAACTCGATAGGAGTCACGCTTCGGAATTTTTGAGAAAGACCCCTTGAGGGGCAATTTTTTTGACAAATTTTGGGGGCTCTAAAGCCAAATTCAACTAAACTTTTGTCAAAATGATATATTTTTCTAAAAAGAACTTGCTTTTTAGAGTATTTTGGACACCTAGTCTTTTTAAATTCCAACTTTTCAAATGGACGATCTGATTATTTGAAAATAGGTCGAAATTGAACTTAGACTTTTGACTTATCGAAAATGAAAAGCGATATTCACCTTCGATTTGCGCTAACAGTCTTAGAATGTTATGCTTTGAACGAGATATCACAAAATAGAGGTTGTTATTTGAAATTTTTGAGAAAGCCCTCCTGGAGGGCCCTTTTGGGGGGGGGGGGGGGGGGTTTGACCGACCAAAAAATTCATCTAAAACGATGAATGATGGTCTAAATCGCAACTTTTTATCTCAACTCGTTCAAAAGTTAGACAGGGGGTGGGGGAAACATCTATGTTACACCTTCTATGTTGTCCCCAAAAAAGTATTTACTATAACCCATCAGAAATAGTCAGTGGCGCCAATTGGGTGAAAGCAGGGGGGGGGGGGGGCAATCCCGCCAAGGATTTTCAATGTGGCCGAAAAATCGAGTCAGAGATTTTTTTGAAGATGCACCGCAAAAAAAAAACAAAAACAAAAAAAAAAAAAAAAAAAAAGGTCATCCAAATTTTTGGAGGGCCTGCCCCCCCCCCAAGCAAATCAGAAAGATAGAGAGATGCACGACTAAAAAAAAAAAAAAAAAAAAAAAAAGGGTCATCCAAATTTTTGGAGGGCCTTGCCCCCCCCCCCCCCCCCCCCAGGTAAGTCTGAAATTGCGCCCCTGGAAAAAGTAAGATGAACTTCGAAGAATTAGTAAATTCAAACAATTGCATGAGTTGAATGGAGTATGAAAATGATAAACACAACTTGTCCAATTAGTAACTTCTAGCATTGAAATTGTGAAACCAACCATCAGAAAAAGTAAGATGAACTGCGAAGAATTAGTAAAATGAAGCAATTGCATGAGTTGAATGGAGTATGAAAATGATAAACACAACTGTTCCAATTAGTAACTTCTAGCATTTGAGTAGTTGGATATCATTAAACTATAATAAATAGGAAAAATTCGTCGTAACTTTTCGTGAGCAATTCTAGCTCAATGGATAGGACACTTACTTGTCTGTCGCCGATGCGGCCCGGGTTCAAACCTCACCACCTTCAGGTAAAATTTGTAACTGCAATTAATATATGTCTATATGTCTGTGTATGTAAATTCAATGTGTATCCTCTGTATGTCGATGAATTGTGTAATTACATGGCTAATAACTATCCCACAGCAACAATAACAACAAGTGAGATTAGTACACAATTTCTCAACCAGAGTGCGCTATTTATTACGGAATTTTAGTGAATTAGTAAAATCAAGCATTTCAAAATGTTCTTTTATGTAAACCAATGAGTAAAATCAACTCCGAGACATTGGTTTTTTCAACTAATTACAAATAGTAAATACTACACTTTACAATTAGTCATTTCAAATGCGTCAAGTGTTGCTTGAACTAATGAATTAGTAAAAAATAATTGGGGGATAATTTTTGTCAATTAGTAAGTTCAAGTAATTATTTTGCAGATTCAAGAAATGAGAAGGTCAGTTGAACTATTCATAATTAGTAAATTTGAGCAAAGTTAGAATAGTAGAAACAACATTTGAATGTGGTGTCCATACTTTTAACTAATTGAATTAGTTGAATTAACTCTGAGCGGGTTTAGATCTAGCAGTTATTTTTTTCAGTGTATCGCACAATGGTTGTGGGGCCTTCAAAAATTTGTTATATGCTTTTACAAACTCTTGAAGCAATGACGAATTTCATCTGAAGCGGATAAAAAGTCGACATTTCTCTGATTCATGTTATTGTAGTAAAATACCCATCTCACCTGGACCCAAAAACTAGTCTCCAAAAAAGATGGGAATCAGATTCTGAAGACTCCTTTTTTAATGGTATCTCAGTAACAACCTCCCCTCCCCCTTCCCCACAAGCTAGAATGAGTATTCCTTTATAATGGGTCTGTTCCGTACGCAGTACACACATCAATGTGGCGCAATGACTCAAAGGTAAAATTTCGCGAAAATGAAGACGCAGACATTCAAAACTTTTCAAATTCAGTCATTAACTCAGGAAACCACTTCCACTTTGAAAAACGTTCTACAATGTACACTATTTTCACTGAATCACTACACTTCATAGACGGAACCACTGCTTTTAATTACATCGCCATAGTTTCAAAACATTGTGCATTTAATGAAGATAAATACAACTCTAACATTATTTCATGATCTTCTATATACACACGAAAAACCAGGCTGCTATTGCAGCCATAGTTTCAAGTATTTAAATGGTAAATTCGACGATTGAAGGCTACGGTGCGATATATATTCAAAAATGGACGCGGTGCAGTGGCGTAGCGTGCAATTTGGCAACGTTGTACTTTGTTCCTTTAAACCCATGACAGCGAAGGTCGACTCCGAACACCCAATATTTCGATCTTTTTCATGAGTTTAAATGGACGAACTGCAACGTCGCCAAATTGCACGCCACGCCACTGACGCGAAATATTGTAAGTATACTCAGTCTAGCCATAAGCTCTGTTAATCACTATTTCGCCGAAAGAAGCCAAACGACTGAAAATAAGTATACAACCTTTTATATATCCTGAAACTAGACAAAAAATGCTACAAAATCATGCTACTTTCGTGTGCCGTAAGCCCCTGTACTTCCCGCAGTATAAGGAATGATATATGTCAAGGTCGTGTTGCTGTTGGGCGCGACAAAATCACTAGCTAAGCTTTGTTGAAAATGAAGTTTATGGCAACAAATTTTCGGGGAAAAAATAAAGAAAACTTACGGATGGTAGAAAAAGGATTTTGAATTTGTTTCCAAGACTTACAATAGGCTGAGTAACCAATTTATTCAAAATGATCGCCTTTTTTCTGGATGCAGCGTCTCAGCCGGTCAGGGAACACGGAAAAAAAAGATTAGTGAAAATAACCATACGGATACCTGATTTTGGCACCTGCTAGATGTTATGGTAAACTTGACCAGAAGTATTTTACATTTACCGATACTTTGAGTAAATTCGACATGCAATCAGGTAACATCACCTAGTACCTAGTCAAAACATAGTATACTTCTGGTTAACATTACCATAACATCTAGCAGGTGCCAAAATCAGGTATCCGTATGGTTATTTTCACCGTAGTTTTTTTTTCCGTGAAGCCATCGGTCATCGATGGCTCTCCTGATCGTCTCCAGAGGAATTTTAGATGCGGCTTCCAGGATATTTCGTTTCAAGGCTGCAACATTACTATGACGTTTTTTACATGACATCTCCTCCAAAAAATCCCAAAGTCTGTAATCTAACGGGCTCATATAAGTCCCACAAAACCAAGGGCTGGATAGTATCACGGAGAGCGTGAAAGCCATAAACACACAGGCACAGGTGCTGATTAAAGTCACACAGGTCACATGAAAGTAGCATGGTTTTGCAGAATTTTTTGTTTAATTTCAGAATATAAGCAGTGTTGTATACTTATTTTTAGTCATTTGGCTGCTATCGGCAAAATAGCGATTAACAGAACTTATAGCTAGACTGTGTATAGTGTAGCGCGGAGTATTCAAAATGGAGTTCATGAGTTATTAAGAGGATTTTACAAGTGCCGCGCGCCGCGCCGCGTAATCGAAATATTCACAGCAGCTTTTTTTTTTTTTTTTTTAATATATATACACACCCTGTATATGCTGCGCTGCACCGCACCACACCACGCGAGGGCGCGAGAGGACCTCGACAGAAAGGAGGGATGAGCCGACACCCCTCCTAGATCAACAGTATTAAATTTTAATTCAACTATCTTTTTAACATTATTATCGCATCCCAGCCCCCATGTGACAATCCGTAGTACTCAACCCTTCGCGATATTATATCAATCAGTTTATAATACAGTTCAACCCCCGTTTTTTTTTTAATCCTTTTTTACGACGACGTTTGTCACACTTGTAAAATAACAATCATATATATAATATAAAGCTGGGCGAGGGAGGGAGGAGAGGTGTAGGGGTTGAAGCAAAGAAGTGAATAGGACGAAAGTGCGTGTAATATATCGCAGTAGATAGGTATTTGTTCGGTGATCTTTACATTCAATGCATTTGCTCAGTCTTTAAAATGAAATAATCTTCGTATTGATGAGTATTGAGTCATTGCATTGAACATTCGTGAAAGATGCTGCGCAGTCAAAGCTGGTATCGAGGAATCCCCCCCTCCTCTCTCTCTCTCTCTCTCTCCCCTCTCTCTCTCTCCCTCTCCTCTCTCTCCTCTCTCTCTCTCTCTCTCTCTCTCTCTCTCTCTCTCTCTCTCTCTCTCTCTCTCTCTCTCTCTCCTCTCTCTCTCTCTCTCTCTCTCTCTCTCTCTCTCTCTCTCTCTCTCTCTCTCTCTCTCTCTCTCTCTCTCTCTCTCTCTCTCTCTCTCTCTCTCTCTCTCTCTCTCTCTGTGAGCACTATGGAATCCACCATGAGCTCCATGAAATCCATGGTGCTAGCAGCATTCCAATTAGCACCATGATAACACTCATGGTGCTAGCAACATAAAATCCATGGTGCTCATGGTGCTAGCAACATGGTATCATACTGTTCTCAACAGCGCACTCTAGGTGAGAAAAAAGAAAACAAAATGTATTCCTTATTATTAGGTCAAAAGATTTCTATCTCGCCCCCCAAAAATACATGTTTGAACATATTATAAAAACATATAACTAATGACTAATTCTCACAGAAAACAGCCGCAAACATTCAGAACAGAGGATAGAAATCGTTCATTCAGTTCAAATGAAATCTAAAGCTAGACTCAGGGTGCATTTCAGAGATTTTACTTGAAATCTGCTTGACTAGATTTGCCTCGAAAAATACTCAAGTCTAGAGTGAAAAGTAGCAATTCAGAGACGATTACCGTAAATTAGCAATTCTTGAGATCTTGAGGATAGTCCAACTAGCCCATATTTACGGACTTCAGTAGATATGAAAAGAATGTAAACGAAAAAAGTTTATCTTATAGAAACGCTGGAATTGGCATCAATGTCCCTGATGTGGCTGCGCGAAAGAAGAAGAAAGAAGAGACGCGGATTGATGGTGGTCCGCGCGCTCTCTGATGGGAAATAAAATCAACCTCCGACTGAGCAATCTAGCACCTCACAATCCTGCATTATTGATTGTAATTGTCTTCTTCTTGAACCCTTGAATTTTCTTTTCTTCGTATTTCCAATGTCCGGCCCGCGCTATTCTTCCGTGCTCCTCACAACCTTTCCACAGAAAAGCTAGATTTGTAAAATCACTGAACACGTTTCCACTTTCCTGGTTTTAGCTCTCCAATTTCAGGCTACCCTTCTCTTTGTCTAAGGCTAACACTTCTAACGGGTATATAATTGATAAGAAATAGTCGCCATCCATTAATATGGTATTTTCGAACAAATTCATGAATCAGTGTATCGTTTAAAATTTAAATGGTCACATGAATTCGCAGTTGAAGCATGTGAGATCAAAAGTGGTTTGATCCATTTTTTCAACGTTTCTGAAAAACGCGATAAAACTGTGGTTTCTTGTTGGCAGTACAGAATTTCTTCGACATGGCTAGATCTCACTGGCATACATAATTGGAATTGACATTTTCAAGAGAGTGATTTTTTTTTTTTTTTTTTTGTATATAAATATATATATATATAATAAAATTAGATGTATCCACTTTTTATCGAAATATTGGACTTTATTCATCTTAATTTTAGATAGAGAATAAGGAAAGAAGCTCTAATAATGCAAGGAAGAGGGCAAATCATTTTTCTCAGACAAAGAACTTTGGACGACCTCAAAGACACTTGTTTATAATTTAAAAACGCCTGCAAAAATTCAGTTATGCAAAATCAGTCGTCACCTTTAGACCGTAAGTTTTGGCCATCTGGGCAAAACCTAACGAGTTGATTCAGTCGAAAGTTTCTAATTGCGTCGGTCTCTTTCGGTGACTTTTCAAGATTGGGGGGGGGGGGGGAGAGCGTGTCTCTCTGTCTTTGTCTTTCGCATTGCTTTGGATGGGGATATTTTGAAAACTTTCGAACTTCTCAAGATAGCGAACCAGAAAATATGGCTTCAAAATGAACCGAAGTTTCCATCTGGTTGTAGCATTCCACGCTACGAGTTATTTTTTGTAGACCTGACGACTCATTTAAAATCACAGCAAAAAAAAGAAGAATTCCGTCTTCGGCATTCCTTCGATTAGTGGAACCCGCCAAGGATTCGTTTTAAATATATATCCATAATCATTTGAAATTTGATGGAAATATCGCGACATAAACTGCAAACTCCTATGCCTATGGGGCAAGGATTGGAATACAGGGGCACGACAGGCATCATGCCTTGCTCGGGAGGGAGGCCGCGGTTACCGTACTCGCCAGAGGCATCGAGTCGAGTGCCACTGTGCCAGACGAAGGTACCGGTACCCATGCTGCGGTCGGGGATGTTGCCTAAATAGCCCGGGGCAAGGTTCTTAATCAATGGCACCCTTGAGCCGCGTATCGCGTATCGCAAATCGGGTGCTGCACAACATCGACAAACATCGGTAAACATCGTCACGGAACAGTTTGCCCGTCTAATTACAGCGGGCACATGTTGCAATTCGTTGACTGTTTGCCTCCTTAAAACACAAATTCAATAATAATTAGTTGTGCGCCGTGTTTGAACGAGCGCGCGTGTGATTTTATCTGAGTGTGAGTGAATAACGTCCCTAAGAGCGCGAGCCATCGTTCATCGCTCATCGCTCATCGATGCGTACAACCGTGTACGTCATGTATGGTCAATGTTGCCGTTTTGGGTGAATTTAAGATGACTCCGTGGTCGATACTGACACTACGTCGGTCGCGCTGCTCAAAAGTCAATGGTTTTTCGCACAAATTGATTAATATATATGCAAAAAGCACACTAAGACCGATGGCTCTTGTGAGCGTGTTTCAGTAAGATTCCGTGGAGTTTCCAAGAAGAAACACGCAAAAATAAAGCTGGGATATTGGTAAAACAGAATTCCTAGCATGGGCATGAATGCGTGCAAGGCTGATGGATACATAGTAAGGTAGATGTCCCAATTACCGCCACCCTTAAGAAAAAATTTCCGTAAAATACCTGTAAAAATGTTAATTTTTCTCAAATCCAGGATCTGTTTACACTAGGACCTCTCAAAAACATTCTAGTTTTTTGAAAAAAATATAAAGTTGGCTTAATCAATCAGGGAAAAAAATTATTAATAAAACTCGAAAAAATGGCCCATGTCTCAATTACCGCCATGCCAAAAGTGGCTTTTTCCCAATTACCGCCATGCCAGTTGTCCCAATTACCGCCATGCATATTTTTAATGGCTTTTCATTCAAACTATCGTGTTTATTGTCAGGAAATGATGAAATTATAATAACTTAAGACGCAGAAAGTGAAGATAACAGATATTTAGTAAGTAACTACTAGTTACAAAGAAAATTGAGTAATTTTGAGTTAAGTATTTTCTAGAATTTGTAGATTTCAGTCGTTTATCGATCTTCAGGGTGTGTCTAACTTTTGAACGGTTGGAGATAAAAAAACGAAACTCGGGGATGTTTATAACCTAATGAGAACTACTTTTTGGCGTAGCCAAAATTTTCGGGGGCACCCCTTGGGTGGGTTTCGCCCCCTAACTCAACATTTTCAAATAGCAACCCCTATCTTGTGATACCTCGTTTTAAAGGGCATCAAATTCTAAGACTTTTGGAGCAAACCGGAGGTCGATATCGTTTTTCGTCTTCGATATATCGATAGTCAAAGTTCGATTTCGACCCATTTTCAAAAAATCAGAACTCCAATTTGAAAAGTCGAAATTTAGCAAACAAGGAGTCAAAAATACTCTAAAAAGCAAGTCCTTTCCAGAAAAAAATACGGGTTTGACATTCATTCAGTCAAAATTTGGTTTTAGAGCCCCCAAAATTATTTAAAAAAATTACCTTTCAGGGGGGCTATCTCAAAAATTCCGAGCCACGACCCCTATCGAGTGATACATCGCTTGAAAGGACACACAAAACTGATTATTTTGGCGCAAATCGCAGGTCGATATCGTTTTTGGTTTTCGATATATCGAAATTTAACAATGGGTAAAAATCCAAATTTGTCATTCGATATACCGAAAACCAAATACGACATCGACCTGCGGTTTGCGCCAAAATAATCAGTTTTGTGTGTCCTTTCAAGCGACGTATCACTCGATAGGGGTCGTGGCTCGGAATGTTTGAGATAGCCCCCCTGAGAGGTCATTTTTTTAAATAATTTTGGGGGGCTCTAAAACCAAATTTTGACTGGATGAATATCAAACCCGTATTTTTTCCTGGAGAGTACTTGCTTTTCAGAGTATTTTTGACTCCTCGTTTGCTAAATTCCGACTTTTCAAATGGGAGTTCTGATTTTTTGAAAATGGGTCGAAATCGATCTTTGACTATCAATTTATCGAAGACGAAAAACGATATCGACCTCCGGTTTGCACCAAAAGTCTAAGAATTTTATACCCTTTAAAACGAGGTATCACAAGATAGGGAGTGCAATAAGAGAAAATGAAGTTGACCCCCGCCCCCCTACCCCCCGGGCCCCGGGGTGGGGGGTCATCGAAAATCACCCCTCAGATAGCGCCTTTGGTATAAATAAGAATGCTTCAAACCGCATCATTCTATTACAATTACAAAAAAGTTAAGAGGGGGTGGGCGTTACTTTTGAATAACCGTGCGCATATCATGAAATGTGGACTGTTTTAAGTTTCCGGGGGGGGGGGGGGTGATCGTAAATTTTACCGCTTGTAGTATGTCGAATTCGCATACAAAAGGAATCAATTTAACATGCTACATGTATTAAAAAAACACTTTCACTGTTGTTTCAACAGGAATAACTGTTACTTTTACAGATACTGAAATGTTGTTTTAGGGTCATTCCATGTCAAATCATACCAAAAAAGAATAAAATTTTTCCTTGACCCCTCAGATTTTCATGAAATTTTGTGTGCTTATTCTACCTACTGAAAATAGGCAAAATCCAAATTTTCAGAAATTTTGGGCCACCCATTGCCGTTTTATTCAATTTTGAAAATTTCAAAATTTTGCCAATTTCACCGGTTTCAGCAACATTCAAGTGGCCATAACTTGAGACACATTTGGAATATTCCGAAACATGTGTACATCATTTGAAAGCTCTTTTTATGCTCTTTTCAATGATGTTTAGTAAAAAAATAAATTTCCCAAATTTTTGGGGGAATTTTTTTTTTGAAAATTTGAAAATTCAAAAAATGTCGAATTTTCAAAAAGCGGCAATTTTAAAATTCTGAAAAAATCAGGAAATGTGCATTGATACTATACAAGCCTGTCCCCCAAGTTTCATTATGGGCCGACGATCCGTCTCTGAGATATGATTGATCCAAAACTGACTTTTTCTGTAAATCGAAAATATCCCTTGTTCTACAAGTGAAAGGAAGGGTGGCGATATGGGCCGTATCCGGCCCACACAAATTTCACATTTTCAGGTCCCAGTACATGTTCTAGAGGTAAAAACAAGTGAAAAAACTTCTGTTGACGCAACCCCTGAGATGCATCCCTGTTGAGCTGTAGCCTTTCAAAGTTGATACTTTTACATTGAATTTTACCGACACATGAGTGACCATAGCATGTAGAATTTGAAAAGTATAGACAATTCATCCTCCTGAAACTTGTTTGTATGTCTTAAGAGAGTCATTGGCCATGGTAAAGGCCCAGGTTAGACTTGTTTTCCCAAGATTTTTCCTGAAAACATTGAATTTTACCCAAAAAGCTTGCAGAAATCACGCTTATTTCCAGCGGTAAATTGCAAAATCGACATTGATACCACCAAGCCTCAGACATTTTTTCAGAATGTTATGTACGAGTATACTAGGGAAACATATCGAAAAATTGAAGTTGCACTTGCTTTCGTTTGTTGTTAGAATTCTCCACGTGGTTAGTTTACCGTAACTAGATGTAGCAGCGCGATTCAAAGCATGTCAAAATGACCAGTACCTATATGGATGTGTGCGGTCGTGCAATGATTAAATATGCAACTATCCATATTTTTTGATAGCATCAGTTAGAAGTGCTGCCAGGAATCATTTCAGGAACATGCCGGACTGATGCGTCTTCAATTATCTTCACAATGAACTCGTTAGGTATTTCGTTTTATTTTCTATGAGTGCGGTGCGCATCATTGTAACATAATGATAATTCTCATCTGTGGTAATTATCTGACTATATCTGTAATATATACTCATCCAATTGATATCAAAGTAAAGCATTAGTTGTTAAACTTTCCTCCATCCCCCTCCCACAGTCTGGCATGTTCCTGAAATGATTCCTGGCAGCACTTCTAACTGATGCTATCAAAAAATATGGATAGTTGCATATTTAATCATTGCACGACCGCACACATCCATATAGGTACTGGTCATTTTGACATGCTTTGAATCGCGCTGCTACATCTAGTTACGGTAAACTAACCACGTGGAGAATTCTAACAACAAACGAAAGCAAGTGCAACTTCAATTTTTCGATATGTTTCCCTAGTATACTCGTACATAACATTCTGAAAAAATGTCTGAGGCTTGGTGGTATCAATGTCGATTTTGCAATTTACCGCTGGAAATAAGCGTGATTTCTGCAAGCTTTTTGGGTAAAATTCAATGTTTTCAGGAAAAATCTTGGGAAAACAAGTCTAACCTGGGCCTTTACCATGGCCAATGACTCTCTTAAGACATACAAACAAGTTTCAGGAGGATGAATTGTCTATACTTTTCAAATTCTACATGCTATGGTCACTCATGTGTCGGTAAAATTCAATGTAAAAGTATCAACTTTGAAAGGCTACAGCTCAACAGGGATGCATCTCAGGGGTTGCGTCAACAGAAGTTTTTTCACTTGTTTTTACCTCTAGAACATGTACTGGGACCTGAAAATGTGAAATTTGTGTGGGCCGGATACGGCCCATATCGCCACCCTTCCTTTCACTTGTAGAACAAAGGATATTTTCGATTTACAGAAAAAGTCAGTTTTGGATCAATCATATCTCAGAGACGGATCGTCGGCCCATAATGAAACTTGGGGGACAGGCTTGTATAGTATCAATGCACATTTCCTGATTTTTTCAGAATTTTAAAATTGCCGCTTTTTGAAAATTCGACATTTTTTGAATTTTCAAATTTTCAAAAAAAAAATTCCCCCAAAAATTTGGGAAATTTATTTTTTTACTAAACATCATTGAAAAGAGCATAAAAAGAGCTTTCAAATGATATACACATGTTTCGGAAAATTCCAAATGTGTCTCAAGTTATGGCCACTTGAATGTTGCTGAAACCGGTGAAATTGGCAAAATTTTGAAATTTTCAAAATTGAATAAAACGGCAATGGGTGGCCCAAAATTTCTGAAAATTTGGATTTTGCCTATTTTCAGTAGGTAAAATAAGCACACAAAATTTCATGAAAATCTGAGGGGTCAAGGAAAAAACCTTGGTATGATCTGACGTGGAATGACCCTTTAGCTAACAATAGAGAATATTGATTTGACACATTCGTTGATGTTCAACCAAGGTATAAAATGTCAATGCAAGGGTTTCATCTGTTGGTTTAACATGCTTTACAGAACGTAAAATCGACAGATTTGCAAGCAACTATTCCAACATTTTAAGTATAATCAGTTAGCGCCCATGGCAAATGAAACAACCGAGAAACAGGAAGTAATTTTTACATAGGATTATCGACTATTGGATTGCCGTTCCTTTTTTTTCGGTTTATGTAATGTTAATAAGGTATCAAATCTACTGACAATATGATTTTTCTAACGTAGGAGCGTTTTACACAATCTATAATGCAAAAGATAAAAAACAAAATGATGTGGCGATGATTGGGACATCGTGAATTTTTGCGTGTCCCTGTTACCGCCACCCCTGGTGGTTAGTGGGACAGGAGTGACTTTTGATGTCCCAATTCCCACCAAATCACAAATAAGTATTAAAATTGAGGTTCCTTTCAAAACAAACTTGTTTTCAGTCAGAAAAAACATTAAATTAAACCCTGAAACAGCCAAACCTATTAAAAAATATAACGTATAAAAGTAAATGAGTGGTTTTCTTACCTCGTCCCTTAACACAGCAACTAAGAAATCAGCAGAAACAGGTGGTGCTGGGAAGTTGTCCACTTCTGTGATTTTTTAAGGGCACAGTGCTGCCACCTATCAACTTCAAACTTTTTCACCAGTCCAACCAACCTATGAAAAACACTTATTCCATAATATCTTGAATTTCCCTGCTAATGTGAGCTTATTTTAAAGAATAAGTGCATAGGGTGGTGGTAATTGGGACATCTACCTTATTATACGTGCACTCATTAAGCTTATAGGACAAAATTCCCTTCCATTATTATGATTGAATTAATTTTAAAAAATTGTGTGTATCTTGAGTTTAAAAAGTCCATAAAAAATTACACGAGCGCCGAAGATCTTGAGTTTTGCGTTTTTTCTTTGATTCAATTTAAAATGCCAAAAACACATCGTCCTCCGGAAGTAACTAAAGTGGCGCTATCAATCAGATTGAACACTGGAATAGTTTCTTTTGGATTATTTAAATAGGAAATTCCAAAATTCAGCATTGGTTCCACCGGTGCATAGACAACAATATTAAAACACCCATCAATAAAGTCAGTATGGCCATTACACAAAAATCAGTAGCGAGGCGAGCAATAGACCTCCAGTTTGCGCCAAAATGCTCAGTTTTGTATGCCTTTTCGATCGATGTATCACTCGATCAGGGGCGCCGTCCTCCGAAAATTTTGAGATATCCCCCTGTGGGGGGTAAAAACGTTGACAGTTTTCGGGGGCTCTAAAACGAAATTTTGGGCCAAATTTGTGTCATAGTTGTAATTTTTTCTGGAAATTACTTGCTTTTAAGAGTATTTTGGACTAGAATGTTTTTAAATTCTGACTCTTTAAATAGGAGTAATGACTTTTTGAAAATGGGTCCAAATCGAACTTTGGCCTTCGATATCTCGAAAACGCGTAAGAAAAACCGCTTAAAATATCTACTTCCAAGTGACCATTATGAATGACATTATATCCGTTGTAAGATACAAATGAAGTAACGTGAAATTTGGCGAAGTAATTGCGGTTATCCCCTTATATATTCAAATACATTAATCCTGATACCTAATAGAGCTTCCAATAATTTGACACATGGCTTCAAATCACTCAGTTTAGCAACTCCCGTTGTGCGAAATTCGGAATTCAAAAAATGCTGAATTACCGTTTGATACCTCTAGTCTAGCAGTTTCAGTTCTGCGAAAATTGCAGAGTAGAAGTGCTGATTCAGCAATTTTTGTTCTGCGAAAATCGCAATCGTGCTATTACTGTCTCAGTAGATCTTTGATATGCCGTCCTAGCAAGTTGACTTGTAAGCCGGGTTTTTAACAGAATAAAACTTCTAATCTAGCAGCGCGTGCTGTTATTTCAGCATTTATTTTTTTTCAGTGTTTGTTTGGATCCAATTTTTTTGTGCACTAAACACTAGACACTATAAACAGGTCTATGTTAACGTAACAAATAAAACAGCCGTGCAATTTTGGGCAAGAGGAGATTTTCCTGCTTTGAGAAATAAGTTCCACCCCGAAAAAAAAAGTTGAAAAAAAAAAAAAAAACTAAAAAAGACTATCCATCCCAAGACAAAGAATAATTCCTTTCCTCCCCAGGAAAAAAAGTTTTCCCACTGGGTTACGGGAAATGATACCAGAGAGGTCATACGTGATGGAGGAGACCGTGTCATCAGGCGCGAATGTTCCAAGTGTAACGTAGGGAGTCGGTCCATTGGGCCATAAGGTATACCATTGATACAATCGATGGTCGATGAATGAAAAATTGATAAACTCGAAAGAAGTTTGAAACTTCATCGATACCACCCAATAATTTTTTTCCCGATCAGCGAGTCATAATTACTCTCTTCTTGACATGTATCTTTTCTTGACACATCGACAGTAACAAATTTGCCAATCGAAGAAACTTGATTGTGGTTGCTGATGGCAATACATGTAAGCAAATCAAAAATGTAAATTAGGGTGCTCTCAAACCCATTTTGTCATAATGTCAATTCCTTAGCAATTAGTTAAAGTTAGTTTCTACAATCATCCCCATTGTGTCATTGTTAAGTATATGTTTACACAACTTTTAAGTCAGCTATATAATACAGCAAAAAGAGACAGTGTTCATCACTAGCTGATGTATGATTATGGCTTCTTCCAGTTGTAGTATTGGTAGCATGACCTAGTGCATGTGTCTGAAACCTTCTCCCTTCATATTTTTCATAATTTTTTTTCTTACACCTATTAGAGATTGCAAGTTCTTACGTTTCAAAGCGAGCCAGCTCCTTTGACAAAATAATTGGACAGCTGCATCGCTTTCAACTCAGATGATCATGGTTTTTGATAGATGAGACCGTTGGGGAATCATGAAAACGGGAATTTTGACTTGACCGTGGTGGCTACCGCCACTAATAATTTCATTTGGATTGGTGAGTTTCAATCGTTTATACTTTTAGACTACCTCTCAACCTATTTTATTCACATACACTGGCAATGGGACTTTTGCATGCCTTTGCTACAGATGGATTTTGTTGGCCTCTATCTTCTCATAGCGTTCGACTGCATTGACGTTTTAAGAAACTAAGCAAGGGAGGAAAAAAGTGAAGGAAAAAGATAAAGGAACAAGTGGGACATTTTTTGCTATGGTTTCTTACGGAGAAACACCACCCAACCGTTGTTCAAAATGGAATTTCTTGATTAAGATTTATCCACTAAAGTCCAATATATCATGCCTGATTTCATGATTGATTATCTTTTTTTTTATTTTTTAACTATTGTGCTTTTTCTTTAAACTCCAATAGATAAATTAATTTGACTTCTATTCTTAACTCTTAATTTGAATCAACGAAATATAAAAGCTATTACACTAACTGTAAAAGATTTTAATAAGTCATTTAAGGGGAATGACATAAGGGGGACATCGGGATAAAAATCCCAAGTTTACGCCACTGGCTTTGTAAGTTTCTGAGAGAATTTCATCGCCGTATTTGAAAAATAAAACTAATTTAAATTTAATGAAATGTATTATATTACTCATTGTACTCATTCATGGGTACTGCAATTTTTTTCTTCCATTCCAAGGATATTTCGATGATAAAGATCTTTTGTTTTTCTATATTTGTTGTTTTTTAGAGTTTTAATTTTTTTTTAAAGCCTTTGACACACTTAAACTAATGGCGATGTACCGTATTATTGGCTTCCAGATACGACTTTTTAACAGAAGATGATCGGCACAAATTATGGTTACAAAAACAAGACGATTTGATGGAATGGATAAGATCGAAAATAGCTGTGTGTCTAACGAAATGCAATCGGACAGCAATGGAATCGATTTGGTTCATTCAGTTTTGTTTGCTTTAGGTTTTGCGCGCCCGAAGAAATCCTGGTCATGGTATAAAAAAGTAGCTTATTTTGCGTACAAGGCTTTCAATTTTATCAGCGTGTTTTGTAATCTCACATTCGGTCTGATTAAAATCCAAAATCAAGTAATGCTGAAAGATTATGACAAAGCGTTCAGAAAAGTGGGCTGATTGGCCGTTGTTTCGGACGTTGCTTTTATGGTTCTGTTCAGTGAGACTCAATGGTCAAAGATTCAGAATTTCAACAATGCACTCAAAGGTAATTAAATAATAACTAATAAATATCTTTTTTCTGATCGCTTGAAGTCTCTGCTTCAATAATGGGTCAGTTATAAAGTTTTGCAATAAAGAAGGTATATTCTTGAATAAAGGCCAGACCTGCTAAATCCATCTCGATTATTTTTGAAAAATAATCATTTATAGAAAACGATGATTATCCCATAACTTTCTTTGGTTTATTTACAGATATAGTGCGCCGCACAGTGTATCCTAAGCTGCAAAAATCCCATTTATCCAAATCCCTCAAAACTGTTCAAAATTAAGGTAATTCTACTCTTTAGGGTATAGACAAGTAGGTTTGGACCGTTATTTCGAATTTTTTTCATTTTATTTGGAAATAATGAGGCTTGGAATTGGCATTTTATTCGTAAAACCGAAATTTGCTGTATTTTTTGGAAACTTTAAATCAGTATACTTTTAGACTGTTTAATCGTTATTTTTGAAATAGGAGGCATTTTTCTGGACAGCATAAGACCTATTTAATAAACCTTCATGGTAGGTTTGAAAATATATCGTGTAATATCAAGACTTATATTACCAACTCCTCGAATGAGAATGAACTTTTGCAAAGTTATAGACTTTCAAAAAAAGTTCCGGTGAGCTCCGACTTCTAGGTAACATTTTTGGCATGCTGGGTATGTGTACTAACAACCCTGAAAAATGCGTAATCCGGTTTGATTAGGTTTAGAAGATATGAGAGGTTGAACATAGCGAAGCGAGGTCGTGCGTGGGGCTACAGAAAATGAAACTATATATCTGGCTTTTTGTTTTATATCTCAGTAAAAAATCACTATTGGGAATAAAATGTACAATTAAAAGAAAGAAAATTTTATGGTCTCCAAATTTGGTCTGTAGTTATTATTAGGTAGAACCCACGTGAAGGTAGAAAAATGAGGGAGAACGGCAAGAGGATTAGTATAGGCTCGAAAAAGTCATTTTTTAACGACTTCGTGAAAAAACAGCTGTTAAAAATATTATTGGAACCAACATAAATATTTTCAGGCAGAGAGACTTTGTTTACAACGTTGAGATAGTCACTGAAAATGTGCGACACTACTCCCCAAATACGAGAAATAATCGGTTGCATTTCAAACCTAATATTACTTTCAATGGTGGCAACAATACGACCAAGAGGAATAGGTCTAAAAGGGTCTGTTTCTTTTACCAATCTTAAAAAAGGGCAACGAAAAACTAGGTCTAAGACATAGGACACGATACAAAAAATCAGGGACAACATAATTCGATAAGTTTTTCACCCTCGCCTCCTTTTTGTCCAAAAAAGGTTTAAAAGTGCTAAGATATTTAGAGTCAGCGAGTTTAAGGCGTTAAATTTATCCCGAAGTTTTCCTGTAAAACAATTTTCATTTTATGGTTGCGAACGGTAAAACTTTCAATAAAATCAATAAAAACAACTTGAGGCAAAAAAGATCTAACTTTATCGATGATTTGAAGTAAATTATTTCGAAGATTTCTCTCCTCAACATGCACTTCCTCGATACATACTTTAAGCATCGACACCTTGAAATTTTCTAGAGCTTTGGTGGAACGTTTCGATTTATTACTACACACAGGCTTGAAATTAAAAGTAATAAAATTAGGGGTGAGACCATGTTTTTTACAACGAAGAAGAAACACTTTGCGGCAATTAATTGTGATGAGTTTGCTATTCAACCTGTTAATGTCATTTGACAGATGAACAGCCCAAAGGCGTAACTTACGGAGCCGCAGGGACCGCTGTGCTGTGGGGCCCGGAACAATTGGGGGCCCTTAAAGCAGCCAGGAAAAAAAAGGGGGGAAAGAAAGAAAAGGGGAAAAAGAAAAACAGAAAGAATAAAAAAGGAGGGGTGAAGGCCGCCTGTTCTGTTCTTAAGTTAAGTAAGGTAAGTATATTTTCCTTAAAAAACGCGGCTCTTTCTGAAATCAGGCGCAATTGTTTGAAGTGAGGCCCTCCTTTTCAAAACAATTAGCCTTATAATTCTGTCTCCTAGGACTTTAGGAGCCCCCGCACCCTCTTTGCCGAAGGTTCGGTCATTCGGTGAGGAAGAGCTAAAAGGGCCTCTTTCACTTGTGGAAGCCTGGAAGCAACTGTGGGGGCTCTTTTGACCTTTCTATCATTATTTTGAAAGTTCAGGGCCCTAAAAATGTTGGCGCTCGTGCTGACAGTTGTTATGAATTAGGTGTGGGGGGGGGGGGGGGGGTTGAGGTCAATGAGGAAGGAAGGGGGGCCCTCCAGTTCAATCTGCGGCGAGGGCCCGAGTTTCAAAGTTACGCCACTGGAACAGCCCTACCTCCATAGAACCGGCGTATCACAGTGAAAAACATGGGAATGGCTGGAGGAGACAAAGCATATAGAAATACGAAACAGGAATTTATTTCATTAAAAACACATCAAAAAAAAAAGCACATTGATACCCCAGTGCATTGTGAACAACAGAATTACACGAGTAGCCCGAAAATTTAAGAATGTGAAAAAATAAAAATAAAACAGGACCAAAGCTAAAACAATTAAATTAAAATATAATAACCGTGGGACGTTTCGAGGCTCAAACGGCACTCTTCCTCAGCCACTGAACGAAAAAGTTCGGCAAGCACACAACCAAGCAGAGACAAAAGCACGAAAACAAAGCAGGTAAACAACCGAAACACGCGCGGTGACCCGAAAGTACGAATCATGGAGGCTGTCTACCGGGTGGCTCCAAAGTTTGAAAAAACTGGTGGTACACTGAACTTAAATTGTCCTCATCTGCTCGGAAATTGCATGCCTTGCTCCTGTTCCTTAATATATGAACCATCTCCCAACATCTGACGGGCAAACAAGTTCTTTTCTTTGTCCAACACACAAACGCCGTCAAAATCAAATCTATGACCAGTGGACTCTTGATGAGCATGAAGAGCAGTTTTTTCCCCGTGACTATATTTATGACCTTTTAACCGCTTTTGAAGATGTTGTTTTGTCTGACCGATGCAAGAGACATCACACTCACCACAATTAATTTTGTAAATGACGCACGATTGTTGGAGAATGGGCGTCGGGGCTTTGATACATGACATAAGACACTGCAACGTGTTGTACCATTTATGAATAACCTTAAAATCAAAATGTTTCAAAAAAGCTGCAATATTTTCGGATAAAAGAGGGACATAAGGAATGGCAATAAACATCTTCCATTAAGATGTCACACTGTGCGCCGCCCTGCCCCACACTGGGCGCCATCTAAAGGGTCAGAGAACAGGTTTGCTTGTTTGATCTTGAATTCACTACTATGTTTGCCCATGTAAAATGAGGGGGTTTGCCGGTTTGCGGTCACTGACAACTCCCTTCGCTGCTTTTCCCTTTGGAACTCCTTGCCTGACGCAATTTGTATTGACAAAAAATTGCAAGCCCTAAAAATCTCGACAGATTCTGTCAATTTTAATGCAAAAATATTACAATAATGCAGTAAATTATTTTTTGAAACTTCCAATTTCCGAAGCTTTTATATTTACCTACCTATTCCTATTTTTATTGTGATTTCAGAGACTGCGCAAACTGTTGTTCCTTCGTCAGAAGTCTTCAGTGAAATGTATAAAAGTAACCAACGATATTCTAAAAACATAATGAAAATAGGTATGGTAACAGTCGAAACATTTGCAGTCACATGGGCAACCATGTTTATTTCTTTTTTTATCGTCCACCCCGATGTAAAGAATGAGCTTTGGGCATTTGTAAGTATGGATGACGATGTCAACTTGTATACAGCTATTGATTCCTGGTTTATGAGTCTTTTTCAATTATATCGATTTTTCTTAGTCGCCTTTGTGCTGCCGCTCAAGGCTACCTTACCGCCGGTATTTGCCACATTAATTGGAGGACAATTGGAAATTCTCGAAGTATCTATTCAAAAGATTCAAAGGTTCAGCTTAAACAAACACGGCACGATTTATATCACTCCGCACTAAGTGTTAGTATTGACGTGAATCAGCCAGGTATCAAGAACAGTAAATATCCTGCGCAATCCGAGCCTTTTGACATCCATGTTCAGTTGAAGGATTGTATTAAACACCATCAAAAAATTATAAGGTAAGTGTAACACCGCAGACCGCGGCACTAGGGTGTAGGATACTTTTTTTTTTACCATAAATCACAGAGCCGTTCGTTATGCGTGAAAATTTAGCCACTTCAGTTTAGTCGTATTTTGCTTTGTCATCGCGATGGCTATTTTGATTATTTTTTACGTATATATAAGCAAATTTTCGCGACAAATATATCCAACGAAATCATACAAAATCATTGCCAACCTACGCATGATAACAGTGGATGATACGAAACTGGATCGTGTTTTTTGAACTTTTCCGGTGTTTTCAGGCATCGATGGCATCAATTCGATTTTGAATTCAAGTCCGGATGTGAATTCGAAATCAAATTGTGGCCATCGATGCCCCGAAAACACATCTAAAAACACAATTGGGTTTCCTCAAATATGTAGTTAGGTTGGTATTGTTTATCACATTCGATCGCGAAAATTCGCTTAATGTTTTGTCGCATTTTAATTCTGTTTGCGCTCCCAAAATGAGCACATTTTGAGAGGGCAAACAGAATTAAAATGCGACAAAACATATTTACGTAAAAAAATAATCAAAATCGCCATCGCGATGACAAAGCAAAATACGACTTTTGTTTGGTTACTAATTGTGAGTCCGCATTTGATAGACATTTTGAACTCAAAATGGACTTATAACTAAAGAGTAGGACGCCGTTTTTTAATTGAATTTATTTTAATTAGGAGCTGAGAAAGAAAAATGGAGAACCTCACTTTCTGAGCTACCCTCGTTCCTCGTATATATGTAGGTGAAACTAAACCTTTTCAAAATTCACTTGATAAATAAAATACTTAATATTAACTAAACGCCGGATATTTTTTTTTTTTTTTGAGAGTAAGGGGAGAGGGAACTTCAGTAAAGTTTTTAGAGCCACATTATCTCCGGTGGTCAAGATGGACCTATACCTATGAGACTCCTTCACTCCGAAGGAGTGCAATCCTACTCGCTTATCAAAACTATATACAGTCATAGAATAAGAAGGTGAACAGAAGTGAAACTCTCATAAAAGACAATGGGTCCTTCGGATAGGCTTTGTTTGGCTTAGCTGGTTAGTACGCGGGGAACCATTTCGAAAAGCCCGCGCTCGCGAAACCGATACCAGAGCGCCCAGAGCCTGAGAAAACATAGTATTTCGTGTTTGTTCACATGCTGTGAACCACCGCGTACTAACCAGGTCGGCCATGACAGCGTGACCCAAACCGGGTCGCAGTTTCGCTTCTGCATGTTCCTTTTCTTATTCTATGATACGGTGCGGTGGCTCAGGCTTCTGTATACGAATTAAAAGCGCCGCGCCGCCGGCCGCCGCACAGTGTGACCTCTTAATGGAAGATGCGGCAAAAACCTCATACGATGCAAGAACCTCGTTGAATTTGAAATCAAATACGTAAAAACGGCGGTAAAGGTTTATTGGTTCACCAAAAAACATGCAGTGAGCCTCTCAACAAGATTTCTTTAAAACCCGTGGGGGAGGGGGGGGGAGAGATTTGTACAATCTCCAATTTCTCGGCTTTTGTCCCATTTTGGTGAGGATATTTCGCATAGCTGATTTGCTAATGTTTTCGTCGTTGTCTTTATCTTTATCATTGTTGCTCTTGATGGTGATGGGAGTGGTAGTGGAGGTTGTGATGTTGATTTTGTTGGTTTTCTTTGTTTTCAATTGTTTTTTTGTTTGGCTTTGCTACTATACAGGGTAATTCAAACCAAACCACTCAGCCTCAATTTTTTTTAAGATAGCAGCTGGAGATAGTAAAAAGTGGACCAAACGTTCACGTTATAAATCTACCCCAAGGAATTAAAAGAAAATATTTTCAGCACCCCAAAACCAAGCCATCAGTGCTTTTTGGGAGATTAAAAATTGTTTACTTAGAATTTTCGGTGACAGTTTATATTGGTGCAGTTTGTTCCAAAAACTGTTATCAGACAACTATGAAAGTGATTACCTATCAAGTGGGTGTTGTAGCAATATAATGATGAGCTATGTGGAGAGAGGACATAAATGGTTGTGTGCGATTTCGGTGTTGTCAAGTCGAAGGATCGCAGCGAAGTAACTCAGTGCGACAGTGCAGTGGAGTGAGCAAGGGAGCCAGCGCAACGCGACAGGTTGGAACTTGTCTCGGCAACGCTGCTGTGCTGTCGTCCGCCGGAACTTTCGAGCCTACTAAACCTTGTGCCGTTCTCCCTCATTTTTCTCCCTTCCCGTGGCTTCTACGTAAAAATTGCTAGAGACCAAAATTGAAGACCATAAAATTTCCTTTCTTCTCATTGAAAGTTTTATTCCTTTAAGTGATTTTTAACTGAGATATGAAACAAAAAGCCAGATATATAGTTTCATTGAATTTTCTGCAGCCCCGCGCACGACCCCGCTTCGCTATGTTCAACGGCTCATATCTTCCAAACCCAATGAAATCCGGTTACAAATTTTTCAGGGTAGTTTGTCCACATATCCAGCATGCCAAAAATGCCAACGAGAAACCGGAGCTCACCGGAGCTAGCTTTTGAAAGTCTATAACTTTGCAAAAGTTCCTTCTAATTCGAGGAGTTGGCAATATAAGTCTTGCCAATGCATGATAATTTTTTTTTTTTTCAAACTAACCATGAAGGTTTATTAAATAGGTCTTATGTTGTCCAGAAAAGTGCCTCCTATTTCAAAAATAACGATTAAACAGTCTAAAAGTACCGATTTAAAATTTCCAAAAAATACAGCAAATTTCGGTTTTATGAATAAAACTTCAATTCCAAGCCTCATATCTCCAAATAAAATGAAAAAAAGTCGAAATAACCGTCCAAACCTATTAGTCTATACCCTAAGGAGTAGAATTACCTTAATTTTGAAGAGTTTCGATGGATTTGGATAAATAGGGTTTTTGCCGCATAGGACACACTGTGCGCCGTGCCAATGCCATGGGCGCCCGCAGCGGGGGGCAAGGGAGGGCAACCCCACCTTCCCTAGTTGTCCTAAGAATGGCTATAAATGAGCTGTAAAACGTTATTTTCTCATTTCTCACCTCCTTTTTGAAAGTTACAGAATGGTATTCATAGTCTGACTTTTTTTTTTTTTTTTTTTTTTTTACCCAAGTCCGCAGAGAAAAAGAAAATACTTTGCTAGATAAGGCAGAAATGTTCCTAACCTCCACTTTTGGAAGCTTTTTAGAGCCACAATCTACAAATTTTGTCTCTATTCGGAGTTACAGACGCCACCAAACTATATCTGCATCAAATCCTCTAAAAGTCAGGAAGGTTATATAGTTTGCGGAAGAATTGTTCACAGGAAATTGTTTAGTAGGATGAGAGGCATAATTATTCTGTAGGTATTAATCAGTGGCGAGGCGCACGATTTGGCAACGTTCCTTTTCTCCCATTTAAATATATTAGAAAGGTCGAAATGCCTGGTCATCGCCGATGACCAGAGCGTTCGACTTTATTTGGTAAATTTAAATGGAAAAAATACATTGATGCCAAATTTCACGCTTCGCCACTGGTATTGATCATGATTAGTATTGTCACGAAAGGTTGGCACTCGAAACAAATCACTTCAAAATCGCTGACACCTAGCAATATTTTATAAATTCAATGTTAAATTCCTAATTCTTTTAGCTGGTTGAAAGTGAAAACACTTACTTTACAGCTGTGAATAATTTTCTAGTCTGATTTTCAATATGTCTCAGCAGAAAAAAAAATTGAAAATTATGATTGGGGGGGGGGGGGAGGGGGTTACACATTTCCCTAGGATATTCTGATAATGCAAGGGAATCTAGGTTTCATGTTTATCTTAGGCCTTTCTCTGTAGGGCAGAGTTGCAAGTCGTATACCAGATTAAAGATTTTATTGAAGATAACCCATTATAAGAGCTGGATTAACTTATTTCTATGTTTAGAGTGGGTGTGTGCCCTTAAACCATAAATATTAAATAAATAGTATAGTAAAAAAAACTACAATCATATCATGACGCGCTTTACCAATACATACATAAATTGTATTGGAGATATCCTGCTTGTTTTTTTTTTCTTTTTTTTTTTTCAGGTTAATGAGAAGAGTGAAGTCATTTGTGGGACCTTTACTTTTTACAGGACTACTATGCGAATTCATGTTCACCGGAAATGCGGCCGCCGTTTACAATAACGTAAGTAATTAAAATAAGACAGTCAAGGCATAACATGAGAATTAGCGATGCTGTATATGTGATAGAATTAAGCAATGGCTGTGTGTAGACCAGTCATAATTAATTTTGTGAACGTGCTTGTTTCTAAGTAATTGGTTTGGATGTCTTGTCCGATCCGTTGAAATGGTAAAATTCACTTCTCAAATGTGTATACCATGCTTGGAAAAACATTTAACTGTTAGTAATAAAGCGACGTGACAGTGGTTTCAAAATCCTATACGGAAGTATTTATCTTCCTTTTATACCTACGTACTGTTGCAAAATACTTCCTCCCCCTCGCTATGAAAAGTAAAATAAACAAAACTTGGTGTATATGTCCATATCTTGATGGGAACTACTTTTTAGCGATCAAATATCTATATGGGATACGAACCTATGAGGAGCTTTTCCCTCATACTACAAATTTTCAAACAGCAACCTCCATTTTGTGTTACCTCGTTCAAAAGGACGTACAATTTTAAGGCCAATGACGTCGATACAGTTTATCGTATCATATGTGTTGAAGGTCAAACTTCGATTTTGACCCATTTTTACACGTTGGAATCTGAAAAGCTTTCTAACTAAAAAAAACTCTAAAAATCGCATGTTTTTTCCGCACGTAAAAATACGGCTTCGACTTAAATATTCAAAAAATCTCAAACTTGAAATTTCAACATTTTCTCCAGTAACTACGATTCTGGTGGCAGGTAGGGGAGGACTGGGGCAATTGTAACACGGGGCAAATGTAACAGTGCTAGTTGAGGCACTTCCAAGCGGAAAAAATTGGAACTGCGGTCATTTATATATTGTTTACTTTACTCCAACGTACCATACTAAGTTCCACG